>VXBL01007263.1:666306-735422 GCA_013400195.1 Aramus guarauna
TTTCCAGGGACAGATTTCTCTGGGCATCCGCAGGAGGGTGCAGGTGCTGGTGGTGTTTATGCAAAATGGCCCCAGAAAGGTTACCGTAACCTGCGTTTCCTTCCCCTAGCTGCCAACAACAAAAGTGAGAGAGAGGTTTAATTTGTTTCTGTGGTCTCAAAGGCAAAGCCTGGTGATGAGTTGGTTTTAGGTGCCGGTGCTGCAGGTCAGGGGAATATTTCTACGTGCTGGCGGGGCTGGTGGCCCTTTCTTGCTGCTGACATTGACGCTGTCTTTCCTGACTGGTTCATCTATTTTGCACCCAAAAATAGTCATTCACAACTTACTAATCAGTTTGAACGTAAGGATTGCTGCTAGCTGTTACCAAGCTGAGCACTGCAGGGTCTTCAGACTTGGCTATCTGAAGTTCAGTGCGTCCTTTCCTGCATGGAGATGTCCTGAAATCCCCCCGCACGCCCACCTGTTATTTCAGTGGGAGCTGTTTCAGAAAGCCCAACTCGATCGTTTTCTTAAAATAGCCCAGCTCACATGCTGACTCAAAGTGGTTAAGACACCGGATCTCCAGGTTTGATGGGTCTGGGCCATTGCAGTGCAGGGTCTGGGCCATTGCTGTGCAGCTCAGGGTGGCATCCCTGACATGAGCTTTGTATAACAGAGCACTTGGCAGGGAGTTAAAGGAGGCCAAAAGCCTCCCTGTCCCTCCCCCACCTCCCGTTCTGCCGGAATGCTTCTCATACTCTCCCAAATTTAGCAGTGCAAATGTGGCTGGGTTAAGTAGGCTGAGTGATGAGGCTATTCTGATGGGAATGAAAGTCCCTGGATCCTGCTCTGCCTCAAGCTCGTGCTGCCAGAGCGGCTGTGTGGTACGTGGCTGTGTGGTATATGGTTGTGTGGTACGTGGCTGTGTGGTATATGGCTGTGTGGTACGTGGCTGTGTGGTATATGGCTGTGTGATATATGGCTGCCCCAACAAGGGGTCCCGTGGCCTGAGAGGGAAAAGAGGAGGGGACCTTAGTTGGTGGGGACCAGAGCAACAGCCTGATGTCCCTGTGGCTGTTCTGTGCAACCCTTGGGCTGTGACATGGGGTGTCAGCAGGGCCTGGAGGTCGCTGCTGGGAAAAGCTCCCATCCTCTCGATGCTGCTGCTGGGAAGCTCTGGGTGGTGGGGCAGGACTCTGCTGCCTCCACCCCTTTTCCTTGCAGCTCTTGGCCAGCCCTGGCTGAGCACCACAAGAAGGGCAGCTGAGTACCACTCCTGGCTGTGTTTCTTCCCATTACTGTTTAGGAGCGTTTGAGGGATCGCTTTAGAGATGACAGTGAACATCTCAGGAGGACCTCATTGTGCTTGCTGTGGTGCCCCTTTGCTGGGTCGTCATAGGTGTTCATCGTGGGACAGGCTGTGGGGCTCCATCCCTGATGCCATTCACTGCTGGAGAGGAACATGCTGCTGCCTCGCGTGTTTGCGGGGAGCTCCTGTCCCCTTCCCAATGTATAGATCTATTTAAATAGATAATATATATATTAAATTAATACATATAAAAAACACCTAAGTCGATGGTAAGCTGCAATTTATATATAATTGCCTTCCAGTGCAACCTTATTTTGAAGAGCTGAGGAAATGAAACTTTTCGGTTGGTGGGAGGGGACAAGGTTGGGCTTGCTGACATTTCTTTTGTTGTAATGTCATATAGGTCTCGGTTGACTGCAAAAAGGAGAGAGGAGAAACGTGTGGAAGGGAGGTCAGATCCTGCCAGGGTTTCCTGGGCAATGAGGTGAGTGGTGACGGCTTTCAGCACTCATAAGCCCGGAGATACAAGCCCTCCTGGGCTTCCCTACGCCCCTTAGGTGACACCTCTCCTGTTGAACCTCTAGGCTTCATTTTTGCTACAGGTTTCCTGTTGTATTGGGTTTGCGTGGCAAGGTTTTGGTAGCAGGGGGGCTGCAGGGGTGGCTTCTGTGAGAAGCTGCTAGAAGCTTCCCCTGTGTCTGATAGAGCCAATGCCAGCCGGCTCGAAGATGGACCCACTGCTGGCCAAGGCCAAGCCCATCAGCAATGGTGGTCATGCCTCTGGGGTAATATAGTTAAGAGGAGAAAAATGTTGCTGCACAACAGCAACTGTAGCAGGAGAGAGGAGTGAGACTGTGTGAGAGGAACAACTCTGCAGACACCAAGGTCAGTGCAGAAGGAGGGGGAGGAGGTGCTCCAGGCACCGGAGCAGAGATCCCCCTGCAGCCCCTGGAGAAGACCATGGTGAGGCAGGCTGTCCCCCTGCAGTGTGTGGGGAGCAGGTATCCACCTGCAGACCCTAGAAGACCCCATGCCGGAGAAGGTGGATGCACCCAAAAGCGTCTGTGACCCCGTGAGAAGCCCACGCTGGAGCAAGCTCCTGGCAGGACCTGTGGCCCCATGGAGAGAGGAGCCCATGCTGGAGCAGGTTTGCTGGCAGGACTTGTGACCCCCATGGGGGACCCATGCTGGAGCAGTCTGTTCCTGAAGGTCTGCACCCTGCAGAAGGGACCCACGCTGGAGCAGTTCATGAAGAACTGCAGCCCGTGGGAAGGACTCACGTTGGAGAAATTGGTGGAGGACCTTCTGCTGCAGGAGGGACCCCACACTGGAGCAGGGGCAGAGTGTGAGGAGTCCTCCTCCTGAGGAGGAAGGAGCAGCAGAGCCAATGTGTGGTGAACTGACCACAACCCCCATTCCCCGTCCCCCTGTGCTGCTGGGGGGAGGAGGGAGAGAAAGGGGGGGTGAAGTTGTGCCTGGGAAGAAGGAAGGGGTGAGGGGAAGGTGTTTTAAGATTTGGTTTTATCTTTCATTATCCTACTCTGATTTCATTGGTAATAAATTAAACTTATTTCCCTAAGCTGAGCCTGTTTTGCCCATGTTGGTAATTGGTGAGTGATCTCCCTGTCCTCATCTCAACCCATGAACCTTTTGTTGTATTTTCTCTCCCCTGCCCAGCTGAGGAGGGCAGTGATAGAGCAGCTTTGGTGGGCACCTTGTCTCCAGCCAGGGTCAACCGACCACACCTGTATTCTTCAGAGCTGTTGGGAGGACTGCAGACTACTGCTGTGCTTGGGAGTCTCAGAAGGGCTGGAGACTATCTTGAGAGACCTTGTTTCTGGCTGTATTTGGGCTTCACAGCAGGGAACTTTGCTCTTCCAGAGTTGAGAGACCTCTGGTGCAATTACCTGCCACTGAACCAGTCACCCCCCCCAGACTCCTTCTACAGACCTGGAGGGAAATGGATATTTTTTGGAAGCGCCTGAGCCTGACCTGCTGTAGGCATCTGCATGGGATGAATCATGCCCTACAATACCTGCTTCTCCATACCGTCAGCACAACCAGGACGCCTTGTTTGAATGTAGGGTCTGCAACGCACGTGTAGTGTCCACACAGTGGGATTCAGGGTGCTTACTGGTGGCTTGGGGTGTCCAAACCCACTGCATGAAAGCTTGGGCCTCTCCTAAGCTGCCTTTAAATNACCTGGAGGGAAATGGATATTTTTTGGAAGCGCCTGAGCCTGACCTGCTGTAGGCATCTGCATGGGATGAATCATGCCCTACAATACCTGCTTCTCCGTACCGTCAGCACAACCAGGACGCCTTGTTTGAATGTAGGGTCTGCAACGCACGTGTAGTGTCCACACAGTGGGATTCAGGGTGCTTACTGGTGGCTTGGGGTGTCCAAACCCACTGCATGAAAGCTTGGGCCTCTCCTAAGCTGCCTTTAAATTTTCTTCAAGGTTTGGGCACAGCTTAAATCTGTGAGCTACTTGTCTGAGCTTGCCCTCAGCATTTATACACCCTGACTGGCAGCATAGGTACGTTCCTGAAGGGTAGGGCATCATCGCAGAGGCAGTTTCAGTCCAACTGGGTCATCTCCTGCTGGCTCTTGCAGTCCCAGTGGGGACCAGCGAGATGACTCCAGCCCCAGGAGATGACTCCAGCCCCCGTAGCTGTTGCGTGGAGAGTCCAGGGAGGCTGCTGGGACTGCCCGTGAACCTCCTGGGAACCAACCCTGGAGCTGCTCTGGCCTCTGGCTTTACAACTAACATGGCTTGTGGCTTTTCAGCCACCGAGGGCTTGGAGCGATGGTTCCCTGGCCCACACTCCCCTATAGCCAGAGCATCCATATCCCAGTAACTCGGCTACGGCACAGCAGCCAGCAGGAGTGGTAATGGGAGGGGCTGGGTTGATTAGCATCTCCCTCAAGAGCTTTGGACACTTAGTGCTTCTCCCTGCAGGAGGAATTCCCCCCAGATATCTGTTTGCCTTTGCTGGGCCACCTCCTCCGCTTCACCGTATTGTGGTGTGGATAAATATCGAGTAGAAAAGGTTGTAATTTAGGTGTACTAGCTATTGTACCTAAGCATCTGCAACTGGAAGATTTTTGGTACGCTTTTGTTTCTGCTGATGCCCTCAATGTGTTCTCAGAGGTGCAGCCTATTGAGGAAGAGGGATTGATGTTCATGGTCCATTGTCAAGATTGTCACCTTAAATCAAGCAACAAATACAATTTGCTGTAGTACATCACTCTTGCTTAGTTTTAAGTGAGCAAAGAGAACGTGTGTGTTGTTTTCTTTATATAGAGAGTTCCTTCTGCAATTTACTGTTGGCTTTTCTGTGTTACTGGTCATCGGAGTATTTTCACTGCAGCCCTGGAGAGAGGAGACTCTCCCTTTTATAGTGAGGGAAGCACTGTCACGGTGACATTGTGTGGTCCCTGCACTTTACCTGAGCCCTGGCCATGTCCACGTGGGGGACACGTACATCTTCTGCCTTCCCTCTGTCTACCTCGGGGACGAGAAGATGTTGCAGGGACTCACGGTGCCCTTGAGTTTGATGTTTGCTTCTGCCGCTGGTCTCTGCTCTCAGGTTGTGCATCAATTCTCCATCCAGAGAACAGGGATAAACTGAGTCTGCGGTGAGAATTACGTTAAGGAGGAGTGACGTAACAGGAGATCCTAGTGCTGTGTCTAAGCAGGGGTGATGCTTTCTGCAGTATCAGTGGTTCCCAGCAAAGAGCCTCATTTTACTTGGCTGCTGGCTGTCTGACTGGCTTTTCCATGATAAAGTTCACTCCAGCTGGCTTCCCTTCTCCATCCCTCCTTTTTTGGAAGCATCTTTGTGCCGGCTTGATGCCTGGGACATCAGCGAAATCCTCGCAGCTCAGAGATGTGGAGCTACCGAGCCCGTGACCTGCTGTGAGGCTCTCTGCTTTCCTTAAGCTTGGTTTGCTGGGATGCTTTGGGATTCTGGGATGCCGTTAAGCAGGAGAATTTGCTCATCTCCATCTTGACAAAGATAAAACGAGCAGCCTGCCTGAACTGAGGGGGGTTTTGCAAGTCTCAGTGACACCGGCTAAATATTCGGAAGGGGTGTGAATTGGGGGTGGATGGAGAAGGAGGTTTAAATGTTTCCCCTGCAGCTAAAAGCAGGTGTTCAGTCAACTGGGAGTTGCCCTAAAGGGAGAGAATAAGGATGCAAATGGCCTGGGAAACATGAAAGGAACCATCTGAATGCCCCTTTCTGCCAATAATGAAGTTTACCTCCTCCCTGGGGAATTTACATGAGGCAAGCTGATCTCTGAGAAAAGGCAGTTGGGTCCAACAGGACAAGATGACTCTTGCAAAGAGGCAAAACCAGGGCAGAGCCCAGGGGCCAGGCGAAACACAAAAGGGTGGGCTGTGGCGATGATGCCCCGGCAGGGAGCTGGGTCTTGGGGCGAGCGGGGTGCTGAGGTGCGGGCAGCGTTTTTGGCAGCAATTAATTGCTGACAGTGACTAGTTGGCACTTGTGAGGTCACTGCAACAAAGCTTCCTCCAGGTTTTGCAGTAGTTCAGCTAAATCAACGCTGGTCCCCACCCGGTATCAGGGGTTGCGTGGCAGCTTAAAACCTTCTTTAATCAATGCAATGACGAGCGTTGGGTGAGCAGAGCTTGCTGAGCTGCCACCCATTAGACTCTTCCAAGTATGACGTGAGACCAGCTACGTTAAATCTACCTGGAAGGGCGTTTGAGCTGTGCTTTGCCTCATGTCTGATGCAGTACACAAATCCAGCCCGTTGCTGCAGCTCAAGAGGTAACTGGTTAAGCGGTGACATCCCTTAGCTTGAAACAGCTGTGGATTTAGGACCCTTCTCAGCCAGCGTGGCAATGCTGAGCGCGGTGGGGAGCCGTGCTGAGCTGTCCCGCGCTGCCCCGGTTTCGCTGGGGACAAATTTTACAGCTGACCTGGGCTTACACCCAACCAGGGCTTTTAGTGAAGTTAATTTTTTTTTTTTACTGTGATTTGGACCTGCACACGTATTCCACCGGGCAGCATCAGCTCAGCCATGGTCGCACTTGGCTGGTCTGCCCCCCTCTCTCGCCTGTGCTCTCCTGCGGTGCAACATGTCCTGCTTCAGTTCCTTGATAGTTCCACTAATTTTCCCAGTGTTAATGAGCAATTCCTCAGCACCCCCAAAGCCAAGACGCTGACTCTTTCACCGCAAGGGTTAAATACTTATTTATTTTGTGGGCTGCTCCTCCCCCTTTCTGATTTCACGTGATACGTGCAGGATGTGATGATAAAATCTGTTTGAGCTGTCTCCTATTTCAGGCATTTTTACTTCTTTAAAATAGCTGCATGGGGTGACGAGCGTGTGCGCGGGTGCCTGGATGGGGAGGCGGGGAGGGAGCAGCGGGCTGGGCAGCCCCATGCTCTCTGCAGGCTCCATCTGCACCCATGTGGGCACCCAGACGCGTGATCAAAGGTTTCGAGGCGTTACATCCTCTCAGAGCCCTTGCTATAAATCTGGAAAAAATAAATGATGATGTTATTCAGTCTAGTCTTCCCTCAGCTTGTTACATTTTCCTCTTCAGGATTCAGCTGCTCCTCATCAGCGGCTCCCAGCATCGTCTGGGCCAGCCGACGACTTGCCACGTTCATTGGTTACACGTGTCTGTGCCCAGAGAGAGCACGGCATCGGTGCGGATGTGTACGATCTGCTTTGCAAATTGCATGGTGTGTATGGCTGTGTGGGTCTGGTGTGTTCGGGGTGGGGGAGTGTCCAGTAGCAGACTGCAAATATATTTAGTTGCACCAGGTGTTTTTTGGTTTGGTGGGGTTTTTTTGTTGGGTTTTTTTTTTTTTTTGGTTGGGTTTTTTTTTTTTAAGGTTTTTCATCAATGAGTTGATCAGTTCTGCTGCTTCCTATTAAAGTTAATGGTGTTTATGGATGGTTAAATCACACGCATTTAAAAAGCTGCTATTGGAGGTGGTTTGTATCATCTTAAAGGTCTTCTCACCCTCCCTATGCCTTTGCCTTCCTCGCCATGCACAGAGCTGCTCTGACCTTGGTGTCTCCCCAGAGTGTGCACTGCGCTTCCTGGGAAGCTTGAGGATGTAACAAGGGAAGTTGAGGGAGATCATCCAGACGTCCATGTGGAGCACCTGGGGAGTGAAGCTGGAAGGGAGGCAAGCAAAACCTGGAGCAGAAGCCGGGCCATCAGCATCTCCTACAACACAGTAGGATCCAAGGGAGACCCCCAGAAATGCTGACTGGGAGGGACTGCGAGAGGTCTGTAGTGCCAGCAGCACTGGAGGAGGGCATCCAGCACCCCCAGGGGTGGAGATGTGCCCACCTCTCCAGATGACCCCTTTCAACACTGTACCACTGAAAACTCACAGGAACGCCTTCCCCAGTGTCCTACATGATCCTCTCGGGACACAACTTGTAGGTGTTGCCCTTCGTTGTATAGTCTGCTGTCTTGGCTGTGATGGAGTGGATGTTGAAGGGTTTGGGAGGAGGCAGGGAGAGGTCTTCTCTGGGGCACTTGTGGGTAACAAGTGATGGCATGGGTGGGCAGCGAATGCATCTGCAGCGTGTCCTGCTAAGATGTCTCCTTTGGGAGATATTATCCTTGTGGGGATGTTTTTCCTTAGAAATTTAACCTCTTTACAGAAAACCACATTCATTTTCTGAATTATGAAGGTGTGTATGGAAAACCAATATGGAGTAAAGGGGGCCAAGAAGGATTAATTATTAAACCCAGGGTGTATTCTGCTAACCTCCGAGTGCACTGCAGGTAATGTTTCTTAACCATAACCCCGAGCCATCACTGCTCACTGTATTGCAAACTGCAGCCAGATCACTAGTGGCTTGGAGAAGGTGGCACGCTGTTTGGAGCCAAGAGGCTTGAGGGGTCCGTGTTGCTGGATCTGGTGGGTGCGTGGTGCCAATGCACCTTCATGAAAAGAGGAATTAAAAACTGGATGGTGAAACACATGAACCAAACTGCCAAATGGCTGCATGTGTTTGGCTTGAATTTTTTTCTTTTGTTCAAGTATGTTTGCTTGAATTTGTCAGCAGGATTCCCAAAGCAAGAGGACATAAGAGGTCTTTAACAGAAAGAGATGGAGCTCAGCTGAGGAGGAAAGGGTTGCCCTTGTGAGAGGGGGTTTATTGCTCCAGGCAGGCATGCTGGGAGCCTGCTGACTTGGAACAAGACGGGTGGTGGTTTTCCATTTTGTCGTTCCTTGTGGTCATGACAGAGAGAGCTGATGTTCCTGCAGATTGGCCCTGTGTAGTGACATGCCAGAAATACCTCCTTACTGGGTTGCATCCTTCCATGGGAAGGCATCAGATATACATTGTGATGGGGATTAACTCATTAGACCTTACCGTATAGATAATGCCTTACAAATGATCTTTTCCTGGGAAGATTTCCTATCTGGGCATAGTCCCAAAGAGCATGAAGTGAAAGGTTCTGGCTATTTTATGTTACTCCCAAATGCGTTGGTATTTTGGATAAACAGCTGAAGCTGCAACCCTTTCCCCACGTGATGGTGCTGCTAGTGTGGGCAGGGCTGCCAGTCAGTTGAGCAGAACCGGGTGGGAATGGGGTAGAACGGGCATGTCCGACCACTGGGAAGTCATGTACCACATAGGTTGTCCGGGAAGAGATGTCTTGGTGATGGGGTGAAATGGATTGTCTTGCCCAATCGAATTTTCATATTTCTGTAACAGCTGTGCTAAAAAAAAAAAAAAAAAAGAATAATAAAAAAATCTTCATGCTTCTTGGGATTCATTTTTGTGTGTTTTCTGAGAGAACAAATGAAGGCTTTTAAAGCAGTTTGATTTTCCAAAAGGGGGAAGAGCCCAAGCTTGAGCGTGGGGCACCCTGGTCTTGGTGTGGCCACACACTTCCTGTGTGACCTCAGACAGGTCATAGAGCTGGACTAAAAGTGTCCAAAAGTGTGACTTTGCAGCCAAAATGCTGGCCCACTTGGAGATGATGTACCGGCATGGCTCTGCCAGTTGGAGCTGATAATTGGTGGACTTCTCTGTTCCAGTTAGGAGCCAGGCTAGGCTAGGTGTGAAATGTAAAAAACCTGTTTTCCCACATAATCTCCACTTAGGTTCAGTGGGAAGAGGGGGAACAAATGATGCTTTGGAGCGGCCTGGTCCTCCATGGACCACAGAAAGTTTCCAGTTGGCTTATGTTAGATGCCTAACTTGGAGACAGCTGAGGTTAGGAAGAGAGCAGTCCCACCTTTTAGCTTCTTGATGTCTCTGTTGCTTGTATGTGAAATGAGTTTAATATTAAGTCCTTGTTTCACTGAAACAGAGGATAAATGTAAAATCTGGGGCTGCTGCCTGACTACAGCAGCAGATGGGTGACTGTATTTGGGATACCAGGCTGATCTTGGCCATAGGCAGCGTCTTTGAAACTACCAGCATACCAGGAGTTAATGAACACGCTTCGGTTTCTCCGGATGAACTGATACATTAAGACTTTGAAAGCAATTTTACTGCTGCACGCCACCACAAACCTTTTTATTTAAGACGTTCCTTTCATGAAGCTTCAAATAGCACCCATGTTGGACTGAAATCGAAATCTCCAGGAGAGATTAGGACAATTTTGCTTGAGGTTTATGTTGTGGTTGGTTGCAGGAGGAAAAAAGGAGGGTAAGATAACCAAGGTCAGCACCTCACTTAAAGCTGCCGGTAGAGTTGCTCTGGGCGAGAGAGGGATTGAATTACCCTGCGCCTGTAACTCATCCCTCGTGCTCACGACCAAATAATCCAGCAAAACAGCGGCAAAAAGGATGGGAAAGTTAGGAAAACTTTTTGCTGTAAGCTGAGCTGGGCAAACGATGCTCAGAGCCATGTTGGTGTCTTGGGCACAGATTTCTCTTCGGAAGGTGCTAGGGAGGAATTTTTTACCCAAGGTTTTGCAATAAAAGTCCTGATGTTCATAAAGTGTGGAGCAGAGCATGCCTCTTCAGATGCACCGTGCTTGCCCCTGTCTTGGTGGTAGGTCTTAATTTTTGGGTGCATTTATGTTTTGCACTTACTGTTGCTCAGTATAAGAATTGCCTTTATTTGAATGTGATTAATTACTGGTTAATATTATAGTAGACTTTATTACAGATTAGTACTACCTTGTATTTATTAGTCTTACCTTTCTAGAGGAGCTGTTAAATGCTTCCTCGCCCTGAGATGCTCATGTGCCCCCTTCAATGCCTTTGGGCAACTGTGACAAAACCCCCCCCAACCCATTTTCATTCATTTTCAGCCTCATTTTGCACCGTAACTTGATTTTTATGAAGTCATTGAGTTAACTGCAGTATTACTCCAGTGTAATTTATATGCATTTGACATTATTGACATTTTTGCCTTATCTGGGTTAAGTCTCAAGGATGGCATCCTGGCATTCCCTGCTAGCATTACTTTTTGTCTAGTTAACGTAGGACTAGCTTTCAAGGAGTGGATTTTTAAAAGTTATTTCTGAGGTTCTGCTGATTTTTGCCATGTCAGGGCTGCATGATTTTAAGAAAATTGCATTTCAGCAGCTTAGCACACTGGTGCACTCAGTAATGCCAAGGAAATAATTTGCTGCAGTGCCCTGACACATGCAATCCTTGTTTATCCTGAGATATCTCCCATGGACCTTCTGGTTGATTTTTCTCTCGTGAGATCTGTCTTGATTGTCGTCTGTTGTGGTATGTGGGGCTCCAAGCCAAGAATATCCACTATTTTTGAAATGTGATCATTACTGTTCAAAATAGGCTTTTTTTCCATGATCTTACAAGATTTTGCCACTTCTCTAACAAGCTAATTTTATCCCTGCTTTGGCATCTGTGCTCCTTGGTGTTATTTTGGTGTGTACTTTATAGATATCTTATATATAGCTCTGTGCACGTACGTGTTACTATATGTGATTTATATACAGCCTGTCTTTCTGTCACGGGGAAATCATTCTCAATTTTGTGGTGGGATCTCAGGTCAGATGTGTCAGGTCCAACCTGTCTGTTGCCAGGCCTCTCTGTGACCAGTCCTGGTTCGTTCCCCTTCATCCCCAAATAAGACCACTTCTGCACCTGGGCAAGAGAAGACACGAACCATCCAGCACCATTTCAGTTGCCTGTAGGCGAGGGGTGCGTGGGCTTTGTAGCTGCTAGGTGGAAGCCCCCAGATCTCCGAGTTACAGATGCTCATCGGCTGCATGTGTGCAAACAGGCATGAGTCCACAAATGTGGTCAAAGCATACGTGGGAAAAATGGGGTTAAAAACAGGGATACAACTGCTGAGAAAGAGGAAGGGAAACACACTGGACTGTGACTAGGGTGTCACAGGCATAGATGAAGGCTGGAGACAGCAGCTGTGGCAGAGGTAGAGTGTGTGGTGGTGGGTGGAGGAGAACTTTGGGATGGGCGAGAACTCTGTACTGGGTAGGAAACTCAAAAGGAAAACGCTGATTTGGATATGGACATCATTAATAGGGGGAAGCTGGTTTCTCCGTTTTCTTACACACCTTATTTTGGTACCTTGCTTATTTTGCTTTCCTAGTGTGCCTGCTCGGGTCATGTGTGTGGACTTAATAACTGGGGAGAAGGACTCTGACAGTGCCAACGTGCTTTTGGGCAGAAGAGGAGCTGGAGTTAACCACAGGTCAAGCCATGGAGAGGTGGAGCCCTGTGGTCAACTCCAACCTGAAGGAAGCCGGGGGTTAATGCCCACTTAATGCACCCATCTTTTGATCCTGCTTGGAAGAGGATGTCCTCACTGCATGGACATTCATAGGCTTTATTACAGTGGCATCCCTTTAAGACCTCTGCAGTGTCATGATGGTATCTGCCGAGGAGATGGAGACCTGGTCTGTTGTGACTTTGTTAGTTTTATATATTTGTGTATCATAGTCCAGCTGAACTGTGATGGGCTTTGTTGTAGGCAAATGAAGGTTTCCAAGAAGATGGGGAGTTCCTAGATTGACGACCTGAAAACAGGCACATAAAAATGTGCGTGGTATAGAGCGGGAAGGATGGCTTGTTCCTTTGAGACAGTTGAGGTTTTGCTAGGAGGAAAACGCAAGGCTGAAATTATTACAGGTAAATACACTGTGTACCTTGACTGCCAGTTTTGAGGTCATCAGCTGAGACAGGTATTATGCCAGGGCAGAGCAGTGTCATCTCCAACAAAGGTCTTGGTGGGTCTGGTATGACAGGGCAGGCTGTAAACTGGATTTCATCTCGATTTTGCAGCAGGTTGCTGGGCTGAAGGAAGCTTGCCACTGAGAGGGCTGTGACTGATCAGTACTGGTGGTCCTCCATCCTCTGCTGGGGTTGTTACTGGTGGTTGGATCAAAAATACCATTTTCCTGCAAAGGAGGAGACCTTACAGTCTGATAGAGGCCACAAAAGTGTTAAAAGATTGAGCTTTAGTTTTATCACTAAATGTCACCTGAAGTTTTGGTGGTGTGAAGTTACTGGAGAAGGGAAAAGGCTCAACATGATTAGCTTAATACCCACTCGAGCCATAGGGAGTTTAGGACGGGTGAGTGAGTGTATGGACGTGAGCAAGCCTCCCAAAATCATTGTGGGTCTTATTAGCCAAAGGGAGATTTTGCCAGGTTGGACCTTTGGTTCTCCAAGCAATACAGGTTGAATGTTGTCGTAGCTGCCTCTGCAGGAAGGCTCTGGCTGACGCTGTGGCAACAACACTCAAAAAAATGCATTATTCCCTTCACAGACAAAGCTAGAATGAGAAAAATGTCTTGTGTCAACCTGGCCTTTGAAATACAAATGAGTAAGACCAACCTCACTTGTAAATGTCATGGTGTGCTTTGTGTGCTGGCTTTGTAACGTGCTTGCTTTCCTTTCCTGGTTAATGTGTTTTCAGGGTTTTGCTTGAAGTGATGCTTTGACAAAAGGGAAAGGAGAAGAGAAGAGAGTCAGCGTGCTGCGTGTGGAGTCCCACAGGGCTGTCTCTCCGCTGGGGAGCTGCGCTGACCCTGGGCCAGCTTGAACCACTGGCATGGGCACGGAGCTGCTGTGAAAGCCCAGCTGATGGTGGAAGTGCCTGCAGCCTCAGTTCCTTGCGTTGTCAAATCTGGGGGAGCGGTGCACGAAGGGGCACCGCGCAACTCTTCGGCTTGACAGCCGTGGCTTTTTCTGTGTGCTGTAAGTCCCGTTTAGGGTCTTTTTGTGTCCATCCATCAGGTAGTGCGTGCTTACCTGCTGGCACCCGTTCCTCCTGTCGTGAGGATGACGTATCCTGTCCCGGTTCACCAGCAAGCGGCCGTGCCCAGCCAGCCGGGCAAGTTTGCTGCGAGCCAAAGTGCTGCGCTTGCCGAATCGCCTTTGCAGCTTCTGCCTGCCTTCTGCATGATGCAGTTTTGGGGTTTGCGCGATCCCATGCAGCTTCTTTTTGGACTTCCTCCCTCAAAAGAGAATCACGAGGCACGTACAGAGCCAAGACTGGAATAGGAGACATAGTTTCTGTAGAGAAGCCGGTTACGGAAGCTAATTGTGTTATTTTGGGTTATACCACCATGGTCTGGCTGGTTTTGATGATGCTTCTGTTCTGTCTGTGATTAACCTGATGATGACAGTGAAACAAAAAATAACATTAAAAGTGAATAAAAACCTCAGAATGATATTTTGGATGCCAGAGGATGCTCATCTTCAAAATGTAATTGTTTTAAACTAATTTGATGATTAGTTCAGGCCAGCTTTACAGACTCCTGTCTGAGTAATGGACATTTCTGTGGAGTTAATCAGAAAGAACTGCAGTCTCTTTTACCATGAGCAAAAATAGCTCCTAGACTGAGGACAATGTGTAACAGCAATGACTGGATCTGTTGACTTAGCCAGAAATACGCAGCCAGTGAAAAAAAAAGAAGAAAAGAATAATCATATGGAAATATCTCACAGGCCTCTGAGTGTGTGCTGAAAATCACTCCAGAACTTTACTTGCAGTTGGTGAGAAAGTTATTGAGAGGAGTTTTGGGAGTGCAGCAGCACAGGAGATGCTCTCTGTGTTCAGGTGGACCACACGAATGCTTGTCCTCATCTTGTGCTCTGTCCATCTGCAAGGGCTGAGCATCCCAGGCCGAACTTAACCCCATGCCTTTTTGCTTCAGTTGGAGAGAGGAGGAAAGACGCCTGTGGACAAAAAGTAGAGCCCTGGATCAAACTTTTGGTTGATGAGTTTTGCTAGATCGGACCTGTTTTCTGAGCGTGATATTGCCTAGAGAGGGCTCATCCATCCCAGTGGATGCTGCAGAGTTGCAATTCAAATGCTCGTGTCCAGTACTGTACAGTGGGTAAATGAAGCGACCTGGCTGGCACAGAGGTGCTTGAGTGCGCCGGTGAAGGGCTTCCCAGGATATCCCATCAAACCTACATCACCCAGCATTTGAAGTCCAGGAGACGGACTGCGCTTTCCCCAAATCCATGCCTATCTGACAGCAGGTGAGGGCTGGGAGCCGGGATGCACTTTCACGTTCCCCACCATGTTCAAGGGGAGCACCACGCCCCATCTGCATCCCAAACTGGGGCTGTTTCTCCAGGGGATGCATCGCAAATCCAAACCACGTGGGTTTGGCAGGATGTTGTGGTCCTATACGGTGTGGAGGGGTTAGCCATCATATGCATCCCTTCTGGATGGTTATTATGCGAGCTTACAGGGAAATTTCTCCCCTCCCCCGCTCTGTTTTCAGCGTTTTAGTTTAAAACATAAACAGCCTTGTGTTGTGCGACAGGCTGCTGGAGCTGTTGCTCATCCCTGTGATGCTCAGCCACGGAGGATACACGCAGGAGCCGATGTTCCAGCCCTGTGCCCAGGTGCCTCCCTGAGCATGACTGTGATTTATAAAAACGTGGTGGGAGCCTTCCCAGACCTAAACGGGCTTCACCTCCCAGGATGAGCTCAGCTTTTTTTACAACGCTCTGCTTATACAGGCTGATGTCTTTCCAGGAGCCTGGAGTCGGGATGGAGACCCACGGGCAGAGCATCTGCCGGAGCTCCCCAGATGAAGCACTGAGCCTGCTGCTCCCCGGGCAGGACTCTGCCAGGTAGTTTGGCCATAAACTGTTGGTATTTAGTACAGTAAACCAGGGATTTATAAAAAGGTTTAGCGATGGCAGGACCGTGCCAGTTTGCTCAGTTGTGTTGACAAAATAAATAGTGTCATAGTTTGAAGGAAGGTGCTGAAATATTTCCCGTAGCCCCTTGCAAACAGCCAGTGCGATCGGTGAAGATTTACTTTCCCCTCTCTCAATTTCTTGTTCTGTTTCCTTCCCATCTCTGTTGATAACTTTGAGTCTTTCTGCTTCATGTTTCTCTAACTTTTTGTTCACTTAAAAACTTCCAAGGCATGCTGTTAACTTTATTGAGTTTAAATGCTTTTGCCTTTGCTGCGTTGAGCGGTGCATGCCGGTTTGATCATTGCTGTTATCTCAGGTATCCCCGTGTCTTCCTGCAGGCTGCTTTTGAGTTCAAAGATATATCTGTTGAAGAAAAAGAAAGATTTCCACAAAAATGCCCATTGCACCTCCGATGCTTTCAAGTGTGACTCCTGTTGAGCATCTATCCTGTTTCACCTTAGCAGTTAAAAGCTGATTAAAGGAGCCGGAATCCCAACTTCAGCTATTTTTATTGCACACGTGTGACTTTGCATCGCTACTTTTGCAGTTGGGTGTCCAGCAGACTGGTTGGTGATGGTTGCAGACGCTTTTGGGCATGCACACAAGTCTGTGGCATCTCTGCCTGTTGTGGGTACCTCAGCGGTGAGCATTGAAGTGCCGGCTCCTTGGGGGGATCAGCAGTAGCTGGGGGGTTTGGGGAAGCTCTGCAGAGGAAAGGTGTGTTTTGTCTGGCTGAGCCCCCACCTTTGGAAACTGGGAATAGATCCAAGTTCACCACTCACTGTGCTTTTCCTCTCTTCTCCTCCCAGATTGCTTTCTGTTTCCCAGCCCTGCAGCCCACAGGGTCTGGGGAGGAGCAGCGCAGGCTTCTGTGCAACGCATCGGCACGTTGCAGCCTTGGGCTATGGCACTGACTTCCCTTGGCAATACCCCGAGGGACAGCAATAGCTACCCCCTCGCAGGTAGTGATACCCCCTCTCAGCCTGACCCTCCCTTGCTGGGTCTGTTGCCCACCCTGCGTGGAAACGGCAAGCAGAGTTCTTCAATGCCCGAGCATCACCTCGTCCAGGTGGAACCTCTTTTGGACGTGAATTTGCACATGAAAGTTGGTTGAGGTTAGGTCCAAAGCTTTTCCACGTTGTCACGTTTGGAAAGTGTGCCTGCTTTGTGGAAGCTGCAGGGAGTCACAGCTTGAAGGCTGCTGCGGTAGGCGAGGTCAACAAGTGGGTGGTGTGCTGGGGCTGCCCGTGCTGCTGGTGGAGGCTCCGCAGCCGAGGTGTCACCCCGATGGTGGCTGGGTGAGTCATCTCCAGCATCTTCTTCCTTACACATGGAGGCTTGGCGGCTCTTCACATGCTGCTGTGCGAAGTGCTCGGGGCTGTGCCGGTGAGGGGGTCTCCAGAGATGTCCCATGTGCATCGTTGGGTTCAGAGAGGAGTGGTGCTTTTTGAAGTGGTTGAAGCAGTAACCAGGTCAACTATGACCCCACTGAAAGAATTTCTGAAGAAAAATCTATTTTAAAAAATAGTTAAAACAGAAAAAAAATCAAATGTTGAAGTTTTTTTGAGATCTTGCAGCTAGCTGCTCCTGCCTGAGGACAAGCCTCCAGCAGTGTGCAGTGCCTATGGCAAAGGGAGCTGGGGAGAGGAGGAGTTTGGGTGGGTTCATGTCCGGAGGAGGACACTGAAATAGAAGAGCTATGCTTGGGAAAGGTGGGTCTAAAACCATTTGGTGAAAGAAGGGGAGGAGGGAGTGGATTAGGTGGGCACATTGGTTCATAAAATGGTTTCTGTTTTAGATTGTAGGTTCTCCTTACTGTTAGCATCCAAATGGCTCCAGCTGGTCTTTGGAGTCATATTGAAAAGCAAAGAGCAAGAGAGATGTGGGGAATACAGCATTTCTTTTATTTTTTGGTTGCTGAATGTATTTCTCTGCAATGTTGAGGAATAGCAGTCAGACTGTGCGTGGCTTATTTTGGGAGCGCTGTTTATTTGAAACACAAGGCATTTATCACTTTTGCTGAATTGTTTTTCTTTTTTCTCTGTTCTTTCTTAATACTCAAACTTGGTTTACGCAGAAAACAATAAAAAGTGACAAAACTGTAACCTGATTTCTTTTACAGCCACCCTTCCCCGGTGCTCCGAACTGTAAACCAACAGCAGCAGGTACCGTCCGTCTCGCTCCTCCTCCGCCTGAACCTGCTGTCAGGCGACAAAACCGGGTTCTGTGTTGTTTTCCGCTCCCGTGCCCTTCTCAGACCCTGGTTTCACGACGGTTACAACCCGTTGCTGGCACCGCGGGGCGAGCCAGCAGCGTGGCTTTGATCCAGATCAGCCCTGGGCGTTCAGTTGCCTCTCCGTGGGATCGGGCTGAACTCCCCACGTGAAGGTTACGTTGGCTTGCTGTGTTTGGGCTGGCTTTGCGCCGGCTGCGGGAGGACAGATGATACTGGACTGGCTGCAAAATTAGTGGAGCGCATGGACGATGCCTGATGTGGCTTTACCCGGCACCGTTTTTGAGATGTGGATGGGCCGAGCATCACCACGTCGTGCCACCTCGCAGAGGTCTTGCGGTGGCAGCAGGGGCTGTAGAGCCCGTGCCAGCATCCTGCTGAACTGCGACCTCAGCTCTGGTGTCACCAACAGATGACATTATTATACACAAATTGCACTTTCTTTTTTTTTTTTTTTTTTTTTAAGTGACTGGATTTTACTGTGTCATTTACCAAAGTATTTTCATCCCAGCTCAGATTGTTAATCCAATGAATCGTGGCTGCACACTACGTACTCGCTGTATTTGCCTTCCCCCATCTCTAACATCCCCACACTGCAATGAGGCTCCT
Organism: Aramus guarauna; assembly: GCA_013400195.1. NCBI lineage: Eukaryota > Metazoa > Chordata > Aves > Gruiformes > Aramidae > Aramus > Aramus guarauna. The sequence continues at coordinate 684,569 of VXBL01007263.1, forward strand.
GCGTACCCTTCCCATTTACCCCTGTGTTTTAATCCTTGCCGCTCTCACACCTTTTGTTTGGTTCTGCCATCCTCGCTCTACTTTCTGATGGTTTGGAAATGTTAATTTTTTTTTTTTTAACTGCTTGGTTTTCTGCAAGTCTCTTGTTCTGCAATGCTTCCTTCTGTGTTTGAAGCATCCTCTGCATACTCATAATACCTTGGAATCACGCCAAAATATAGAGGACCACCAGAACTTGCCTAAAAGAATGAGAGATCTGGTGATCTTTTCCACTAGAAATCCTCCAGAGCTTTCAATGTCTGAATTCGTGTGATCCATGGTGCAAAGATCTTCAGGGAACAGGAACTGCACATGGGACGTGACAGGAACGTGCTGGACCATGAGGTCCTGTGTGCTGCAGGTTGGTGTATCCGGCGTTGCTTCCCAGGCCGTGCTGGTGCTCTCCCACTGGTGACTCGTTCTCCCTCCACCACCCAGGGCCACCAGCGTCCTGCGGGCAGGAGTAGGCATCTCAGCCCTGGCTCGGCTCTGCTGAAACATCCTTACTCCCTCGCCCGGGGCTGCGAATTTCTGGGTGCTCATTTGGGGCCATTTCTGATGCCCGGTGAGGTCTTTCCACCAACCTCATCCCTTCTGACTTGGTCCCCACATCCCCGCACCCCAGAACCCCACACGGAGCACGGTCAGCCCTGCGGCCAGCGCATTGCCCCTTTGAGCCTGGCCACGGGGGGGGACACGTGGTCCGGCTTGACTGGCCCGCGTGGGGTGGGATGCACGGCAGCATCGTGCCAGCTTTACAGGTCCTGACCTGGAATAAAGCCTGCTCGTGCAGAGCGTGGGTTTTGTGCAAATGCATGTTACTGCTGATAGACAAGTTGTCATGAATTTAGTTCAAGGAATAGTGACCTTAATGAAATTGCATATATTAGAAAAAAAAATAAGCTCATCTGTTGGAGAAGATGGCTTGGGGAGCTGGGTCGTGGCCGTGCTGCTCATGGGCAGCAGCGCTGGTGCCGGGAGGCGAAGCATGGCCCGGAGGGCAGCATCCCTAACTCGGATCGACGGAGTGGCGGCGGAGCCACACCCCAAATCTGTCAAAGCCCTTTCTGACAAACCACTTCAAAAAGGGTGTTTTGGTGTGGTTTAATGAGCAGAAGAGAAGGCGCAGCGTGGGGCACGCACAGGTTGCAAGGCAGGAGGTACCAGCTGCAGGCGTCTGTAGGAGTGATCAGAGCTTCGTGTTCCCAGACCAGTGCTGTGACGTGAAGGGCACCAGGGCCGAGAGCGACTTTCCTGTCTGCTCTCTTGCTTTTTTTTCCCACTTGAGTGTTTTGTGCAATTTTCAAAGCATCGTGTGCATATTCCGTTTCTCTTCTCCTGGACTAAGCAGTCGTCTTCTCCTTTTTCTTAGAGCTAGGGAGTGGCAAAATATTTTTTCAGAGATAAAATAAATGTGTTTGTCTGGTCAGGGAATCTGGGGACGAGTGATACCTGAGAATAGTTTTTGCTGTTAGTTTGAAGCAACTTGGAATTCTTAAGGAAAATCAGAGGTATTTCCCTTAGGATGAGCTGCTTGCAAGTGTCATGCCAACCAGGCTGAGAAGCCCCAGGCAAAAGCAAAACAGGACCCAGTCAGCACCATCCTCTTCAGCTGCCGAAATTGTGTCTGATTTTTGGTTTAAATTATAGGCAGTTTCCCAAAAACAAACAGAGCATTTTATATATCATCCTTCCTTCCTCCTCTTCCTCCTCCACCTCTGCCTTCTGCTGCTCGTTGGCTGTGGGATGGGCTGTTGTGGGAGGTGCTGGGCTGCCACCGTTCCGCGACCGAAGGGGACGGTACCACTGGCTTCTCCAGCCCTGCTCGGCCCTTGTGCCGGCTCCAGCACTGACCCATCCACAGCTGTGCTGTTAGAAAGTGAGCTTGTGTCCGTGCTGGGGGAGCTTTCTGCTGGTCAGTGAGCTGCATCAGCTTCTCAAGAGGTTTGGTGAGCACCAGGGCCAGCTGTGGCTCTGGGGAGGTGGGGAAAGGGTACTCGGGTTTTGGCAATGATGAGGTGTTTGTTAGACTTGTGGCACATCGTGGAGCTGAACTGTGAGTTTCAGCCCAGTCTACCTCACCCTTTGGGGTTACATCCACATGATTTGTAAGGTGAAAAAGTTTTTGTTGGTTTTTTTTTTTTTTTTCTCTCCCAAAAGGTCAGCTACTTCAAGAGTCCTGAAAGCACCGAGGTGTAGAAGGTCATTGATTTTTTTCCTCTAAACTGTCTTGAAGCTAGTCAGAGCCCTCCTTAGATAAACACAGCGTACAGTATAATTTTATTTCAACAGAAAAGTATAGTACACTATCGACTCCTTTCATTTCAGTATATGGTTGTCTTGTCACCCATGTTTGTCTAGAAATACGCTTTCTTCTCATGTGCTTACTGAGGTGTTCAAGCTACATGAGATTGAGCCTGGTGGCTGCTTGGATGGTTCATCGGGCACTTCCAGGTGCCATCTGTACAGAAGGTCATTGGCAATGCAGCAAGCAACTATTTTCTCACCTTCAAGGGACACAAGTTGTTGGAGGTGCCTTTTGATGATTGCTCAGGATCTTAAAGCCATTCTTTGTACATTCACATTTATCTTTGTATTGGCTCAAGTTCAACTCACTTTCTTCCTTGTGAACAATTTCCTTTTTGTTGAATAAACTGTTCAGTGCAAACCATAGCAATGAGGTCAGAGCTGTTGTGGGGGTTATGTTTGGTTGGGTTGGGTTTTTAGCAGCTGTTTCCACCCAAGGGTAGATTTCCCTTCATTATGCACCTTCTAACTGGTTCTCCAAACCTTTCTCACCTTGTGGGTTCCTAAGTATTTTTTTTGGTAGTGATGTGGGATCCTTTCAAGGAAATTTAAGTCTTCTGAGAGTAGACTTGCATTTCTTGTATTATTTTCCACAGACCCATACAATACAGTGTACGGTTCCTCGAGGATCAAATGGCTTGAAAACCACCATTTGAACAGGGCAGGGTCATACACTTGTTCACTTAAATCTGTTCTTTCTGTTAGTTACTATTTATTATGAATTTTCTGCATCATCAATGATTTATAACCCTCCATTCTCATGGAACTGTTGTGGAAGACAAAATCAAAGGTCTGTTGGTGTTTGCCCGGGGCACCCACTTTGGGCATAAGAGCTTGGGCAGAGCATTGTACTAATGTGGCTCCATGGCTTTGTCTTGAGCTGGATGGAGTCCCAGTCGGCTTTGGGCACAAGCAGAGCAAGTCCAGGTCTGTCCACACATGTCTAGGTAGACACATCCCACTTGAATCATGTGAAATCCCGGCTCTTCAGAGCCTCAGAGGGACCTTCTTGCCTTTGGCTGTACCTGTGAACTGTTTAGTACTGGGTGTACAAAATAATCAAAGTGAGCCTGAAAATGCCTGCAGTGTGAAATTGTTGCGTTAATAAAAACAAAGGGAGTTGTTTGTGTTCAACCAAGCAGAATCTTGCTGTTTCTCAGAGGACAGTGTTTTCAGCCTTGCACTCCTTGGGCAAACCCTGATCAAAAGCACTGGTAGCTGACCTAAAGGACAGGCGATGGCACGGTGATAAGCGCAAGCTCTTGCCCAAGAAACATTTTCCTGTGCATATTTGCAAAACCTCTGGTATGACCCATGGGAAATGCCTCCCACCGAGGGAAGGCAGAGCGTGCCTCCTGCAGTGCAGATGCTGCGGGGTTCCTCTGCACGAGGCAACGCAATCCTGAGTCTGCAGAGATGGGGCTCGGCCCCTGCGAGGAGGACTGAAAGCGATAGGAGAGCTCTCGCTTCATGTCTAAGGTCTATAAGGCCTGTGGTTTATGCCTGGCTTCTCTCATTACAGCATTGGGTCAGGCCAAGTTCAACTAAAGGATGAGTGAAAAAGGGGGGAAAAACCCCAGCCCTGCTGTGTGTGCGTCTCCTTTTTTCTGCCGCAATGCACAGCTCTCATGTGGCTATTGGATTTTCATCAGTCAGCGAGCCGGCGGCGCCGTGCTGCGTGGGGCTGCCGGCACCGGTGGCAGAGCGGGGCAGGCTCAGCCGTGCCCACGGCATGGCCAGCCCTGGAGCTTGGTGGAAGAACTTGCCTTACAAGCCTCGTCTGGACAGCAGAGGGAAAGTCACCTCTGCGTGGGCTTGCTTGTTTGTTTTTTTTTTTTTTTCCCCAATGTCTTTCAATCTAATAGTAGCATCCACAGAGCCGTGCAAAGCTGTGACTGTGTCAGAGCTGCATGGGGTGTGAGCTGTGATACTCACAGGTTGTGTTCCTGGCTAGTTGGGCATCTCCTTGATGTGATAGCAGAGATGCCAGTGCCCATGTGGGGGCTGGAGCTATGGGCAGAGTTTGGACCAGAGCACTCTGAGGTCTTACTCAGGGCTGTCCCTGCCTCTGGGGCTGAATGGCAGCAGGGGCTGCTTGGTGGTGGTCACCTTTGGATGACAAAAGTGGGGTCATGGCAAAGATTCAGAGATCTGGACCAGCTCATCTGGTCCTCAGGAGCACAGTGACGCTGATGAGAACAGGCTGAGACAGTTGGGGTTGTTCAGCCTGGAGAAGAGAAGGCGCCGGAGAGACCTTACAGCAGCCTTCCAGTGCCTAAAGGGGCTTATAAGAAAGATGGGGACAGACTTCTTAGTAGGCCCTGTTGTGATAGGACAAGGGGTAATGGTTTTAAACTTAAAGAGCGTAGATTCAGGCTAGATAAAAGGAAGACATTTTTTACGATGAGGGTGGTGAAACACTGGAGCAGGTTGCCCAGAGAGGTGGTGGATGCCCCATCCCTAGAAACATTCAAGGTCAGGTTGAATGGGGCTCTGAGCAACCTGATCTAGTTGAAGTTCATGTCCCTGCTTATTGCAGGGGGGGTTGGACTAGATAACCTTTAAAGGTCCTTTCCAACCCAACCAATTCTATGATTTTCAGTTTAGTAGAACATCACTGAAGTGCCATCATGGTCGAGCAGTTATGGTCGAATAGTCAGCATGGAGCTCATGCTTGCAAGCAAGGGTAACGCTGTGTTCTTTGACACGTCAAAACTATCATCACGGGGTGCCTTCTGTGCTACCAAGAGTGATGTGTCAAGAGACACTAGTAGGACTTGATGGGAACACTTCATGCTGTGATTTGTTTGGGAACAAACAGGATGAAATTGTAACTAGGTGCAACAACAGGGTACCTGGATCTCAATGCACTGTGAAGTGTCCTCAGGTAACTTTTAGCTTCCTGGCAATATTATGTGAGTAGACTTATTTGCCATGCTCTCTATTGTAAATCTGGGGATCATACCTAGTGAAATCAGATGTCTTGACCTCGATGGATGTTTAGACATGTTATTTACACCACTGTGACACTAGGAGCACTAACTGTGCCCCAGAACCTATCGTTCTTTGTACAAACATTGAATCAAAGGCTGTCCTTCCCCCAAGGAGCTTATGGTCTGGATCAATGATAGAAGGTTGTGGTTGGATATATGGAGATGGGGGAGTACAATAAAAATGCCAGGACACTATTGATCATCTTGACTGATGTGTCTCAGAACACCAGCAGCATCACGGTTACTGAGTTTGCTTGTAAATGTCACAGAAATGAGAGTTTTGATGAAGTCAGTGAGGTGGTGTGGAAGACATTAGAGAGGAATTTCTACCAGAGAAGAAAGGGGCAGGAAGTGAGAAAATATCATTCAATATCAAAGACATTTTCCACTGACTGGCCCAGGAGACCAGATTCCTAAATAGAAGTCAACATTTTAAGAGTCAGCTGCAGATAGTGGGTACTACAGGGCATGGGATAAGCCTTGAAAGTTAGAGAGCTCTTGTGTGATGAGATAGGGAAAGGGGGGAGCCTTGAGAAGGTGGAGTGGGATAGAAAAGGTGACCTATGTGGTGGCATACTCTTTGGTCAGGAGAAGTTAGGTGTCTCAGGGAAGGGTAGTTGTGTTGGCTGTGATATGGGAAAGTAAGAGCTTTGATGACAAGGGCAGATATGGATGCTGAAATAGCATCCAAAAGATGTTTTGAGACTTAATTTTGAACATGAGACCAATCTGGAGTAGAGAGGAGAGTCTGTGTGTAGGAGGGCTGGATGTGTGCTTCTGAGGGAGGTGGAGAGGAGGTAGAGAACAATGGGACCATGGCTGGAGCCGTAGGGAGGGAAGCCTGAAGTTGAACTGGAGAATGATGAAGAGAGAGACAAGAGATGGTGCTGTCAAGAGGCAGGTTTGAGGAGCCAGGGCCAAGCAGAGGGCCATGTGGATTCTGACCTTTGGCTAAGGAGCCACTAAATTTTTCAATAAAATCATGAATAAATAATATTATTGCTTCCAGACCCAGACAGGATCCTCTGCAGATAAAGCAGTGCAGATAGTGAAAAGCTTTGGGTCTAACGTCATGCTGGGGTACAGCAAACAGCATAACCAGCTGGTCAAAAGAGGTGATTATCCACCTGCATTCAGCGTTGATGCAGCCTCACCTTGAGGTGCAAGATGGATGTTAAAGTCCTTGAATGTGTCCAGAGGAGGGCAACAAAGCTGGTGGTGGGGATGGAAGACATGTCCTGTGAGGAGTGGCTAAGGACCCTTGTCTAGATCGGAGAAAAGGAGTCTGAGGGGTGACCTCATTGCTCTCTGCAGCTTCCTGAGGAGGGGAGTGAGGAGGGAGGTGCTGAGCTCTTCTGCCTGGCATCCAGTGGTAGGACACATGGGAATGGTTCAAAGCTGCACCAGGGGAGATTTGGGCTGGACGTTAGGAAGCTTTTCTTTACCGAGAGGGTGGTCAAACACTGGAATAGGCTTCCTAGAGAGGTGGTCGATGCCCCAAGCCTGCCAGTGTTTAAGAAGCATTTGGACAAAGCCCTTAATAACATGCATTAACTTCTGGTCAGCCATGAAGTGGTCAGGCAGTTGGACTAGATGGTCCTTGTAGGTCACTTCCAACTGAAATAGTCTAGTTCTATTCTATTCTATTCTATTCTATCAGAAGTGACTTTGTGTGTGTGCTTCGGTCAGGGACCCGTGCTGCACCCCTGCCCGGCAAGGTGTCTGCCTGGCTCTGTGCGCTTTCTATCCCATCTCCGCACACTCGTGGTGGGGATGCTATTCCCATAAACCAGGCATGTGCTGACGTCTCCAGCCTGGTTACACAAGCCGGCTCTGGAAAACCTCAGCTCCTAGATTACAAACATAGCAGGGCTCTGTCTGCAAAGGTGTAAGGTTACAAAACACACACTCGCACGCTCGCACGACTTAACCAAAACCACTTCATTTTTAGCAGTTTGTGAAGGTTTATTCATTACACTTGGGCAGAGGAATGCAGGAATGCAAGCAGCATTAAACCTATTCATTTGGCAGGGAGGCATCTCCTCTCCCCTGCGCCAGCCTGCTTGACTTTAATGATAATTGCACCTCTTGAGTTGTTGAGTTGGCTCTCCTCCATGCTGGCCCTCCCCATGCAGACGTGTGTGGCACAGCGCTGGGAAGGAAGGCTGGAGCCGGGAAAGAGCTTAGGTTGATGCTTCGGAGCAGGGCTGTCCTTCCTGCCGGCACGCGCCCCGCATCCCACCCTGCCTCCTGCCTGCATCCCACCCTACTCGCGCCTCTTCCCAGGCTCTCTGCCGTGGGCAGCTCTGCTTCCAAAAAGGCTTTTGTGCTCCTCCTGGTACTAGCTCTTCTAGGGAGGGAGAACCTGCCAGCACCTCCTCCCCAAGCCCTCAGCCGTGCAAATGGCCTCAGCTGAGGTTTGAATGGCTCCTGCCTCCTCCCCAAGGAGCCTGTCCTGCAAGTCCTGGGCCACCCTGCCCGTATGGTGCTGCCACAGTGCCCGAGCGAGACTCCTGGGTGCTCCTTTGCTCTTGTGTCCGGACAGGGAGGAGGAGGACAGTTGCTCCTTAGCTCTTGTGCATCCAGCTGGGGAATTTATTTTGCATTATTATTATTATTATTATTATTATTATTATTATTATTATTATTATTTCTTTAGTGCCTCTGATTAACCATTCTCAGATGCATCTAACAGTATGCTGGCATTTAAAAATTAACTATTGATTTTAAAAGCCTTGTCGCTTGAAAAATGGGAAATAAAAAAAAAAAAAAAAAGGCAGCAATAATTTTTGTTGTCTTGTTAAGAATTTGAAAGATGCAATAAAATCGGATTTTAGATTTATTCGCGCTGCCCGTTCCCAGGGGAGGAATGCAGGGCTCTGCACGACCCGGCTGCTTGCGGCAGCTGCTGCCGTCGCCGCTCTCGGCTCCGCTGCTGGAGTTTCACATAAAGGGCCTGGGAAGCTGGGGAAACCGGTAATGCTGGAACCGTAATGCGAAGACAAGTATTATGTGTTAGCTGCGGATGCTCAGGCTGGGCAGCTGGAGAGTTTGCCGGCAGAAGTGAGTGGCACGGGTGCAATAGCCCTGCCAGCCTAAGAGAAGCTGGTGCAGTTGGATTTGAGCCACAGAGACATGTAGAAGGTTTTGTTGAAGGTAGCGTTAAGGTCTGCGATTAAAGGGCACTGTTTTGAAGGGTCTGTGATGAGAATGGAAGCAGCCCGATTCAGTCAATTAGCTGGGGACCGGCCATTAGCTGGGGACCCCAAGGTTTCTCATGCTGCACAGCGCTGAAGAGGAGACAGCCTGTGCCTAAAAGATGAGATGAAATTAGTCGTGCTTCAGCAGCTGCATTTGGACTGAGTCTATCAATTGCGCTTGTTGTACGGTGAAATTTTAGTTAAACCGTCTTTCCCGGCAGCACTGGGTGACGGAGAGTTGAGCGGTAGAGGGGTTTGTGGAGCAGCCCCGTGTTGGGGATGCTCAGGTGCACTGCTTCGGTACCCAACTTCTGGATTTAAGACCAAGCCACTAAGCTGCTTCATGCCCATGGTCTACAGCTGTACAGCAAGAGCTAGGGCAGAAGTGGTCTTCTGTGCTCTGTATCGGGATCATTTTTGGTCGTGGGTATTGCTGGTGGATAGTTCCTTTCCAGTTTCCTCTTGGTCAAGTTGGTGGACTTCTCTGGAGGTGTGACCTTTGGACACATCACCCTAAGTCGTTACGATGATAATCCTTTAATGGATCATTTGTATGGTAATTCAGGAGGTTATGAGAAGGCCAAATGAATTAATATGAGGAAGGTGAGGGGGTGGGATGGACAAGATGGGGTCACTAGAGCAAGTGGAAGAATTAAAGAAGAACAAATAAGTCTGTGGCAAGGTGAGAGATTTTCTGGCTGCTCTCTCTACACCTGGCACGTTCACTGCCCTGGACTGAGCAGCAGTTACTTGACAGCACGTTGGAGAATTCATATGGCAAATAGAAATACTTTGCTTCATCTTACACCTTGGTGATTCTCCAGTCAGGATGGACCTGCTGACCATGGGGTGTTCTCCATGGTCACCTGTCCCAGTGGCTCAAACAGTCGAGCACCATCACAGCCACAGCCTCTGGTTTTGTGTCTGCTGCTGCTGGAAGGATCCAGCTTTGCAACCTTTGGGCAACTCTGACGTCCTGTTTGCTTTGATAGGGACTCTGTACAGTGAGGTCCACTCCACCACGTATCTCCTGTTTCTCTGAAATGCCCACTCCCGGTCACCCTGGTGCATAGTTGTTTAACCTGGACCTTGGACACAGAGGGTTTGGGACTGGACAGTGGTAACAGAACAGAAATCCTCAGCGCTTTTTCATGGTTTTTGCTTGTGAACATCTGCAGGCATCGATCTTATTTCATGGATGGGGAAACTGAGGCACGCCTGCCACCTCCTCTGACAGCCCTTGCTCTCTACAGAAAGCCTGCATTCCTGAGCTTTAAAACCAGCTTGTTTCTGATGGAGGGAGGAAAAAAAAAAAAAAAAAAAGAAAAGAAACAATATTTCTGACTATGCTCTTAGCAGGGACCACTGCTTTCCACCCTGAGTGGCGGTGGGGCACACCCCACCCTGGGAAATGCAGCGGTGCCGCGTAACCGCCCCGGCTCGCCTGCCGGTAACTCGTACCCTGCGGCAAGGCACCATGGTGGGATGGACAGACTTGTGCTAAACCAGTCCTGCCTTCTCTCCCAGCGGGTTATTGGGCAACCTTGGATGGGTTGCTCAACCTTTCCGAATTGCAGTTTCTCCATCGGGATGACGATGCTAACAGCGCTTAAGTAGTCTTTTAAGTGCTTTGAGATCTACGGAAGCGAATTAAAAGAGATACGAGAGGGGGTGGGGGAAAGGAAGGGGTATGCAAGTGTCAGGAATTTAATTGGGAGATCTTTTTCATCGTATCACCTTTGTATTTATTCTGAACCTGTTGCTACTTTGGCTTTCTGGAGCTAGATCAAGACTGCGGTTAATGCGAGGCCCTGAACCTTGCTGTTGCTGCTGGGTGATGCTTCACATCATTACTGTGCTAACAGCGGCAGCAAGGCTGATATAAAAAATATTTGTGTCTCCAGGGACGTAACCTCTTTGGGATGAGAAGAGGTCCTGGCACTGCGCTCTGCCCAGATTTAGCTGCAGATAATGGAGTTTTTCCTACCGACATCTTCGGGCGATGCATGGTCATGCGACGCAATCCTTTCATGGCATCCTTGCTGTGCCAGCCCTCCTCCACGGGCTTTCTTGTCCGGCGGCGGGTGGTCGGCTGCCGTGCCGGGACTCGGGCCGTGCCGGGACTCGGGCCGTGCCAGCTGCGCGTTGCCCGGTCAGCAGGGCACAGCTGGTGACTCTGCGCTTGCTCAGCGGTTGTCGCATCCCTCTCCTGGGATCGCCGGCTGAGCTCAGCCCTGGGTGTACGCAGACGCAGGGGAGCGGGGCGAGCGCCGGCAATCCGTCCTCCTCCTCCTCCCCGGTGCCGGGGCTGGCTGGCGAGCCGGCATCAAAGCGAAATTTCCAACTCATACTTCTTTTCTCGGAAGTTGCCTGGCTCCAGCGTTGGCTCTCGGTGGCGTTGAAGCCTGCCTGGGAATGGGCGCGACTCCCGCATAGCTCCTGGGTCGACTCTCATTAGGGAGGGCGTATGCTTCGGAGAGGGTGAGCTGCGCCTCTCATTTTGTTTCGCCGCGTAGCAGCCGGGCTGCAAAGCCAGGACGCAGAGCTGGGTTTCTTCCCCAGGGCTTGTTCTCACCGGCGCTCGCCCTGGCTGGCAGGCCTGGGTGGCGCGGAGCGGTGATTAACGCCGGCACGGCAATGCCCTGCGTGGCCAAGCCCTTCCTGCATGTGCTGGGCTGTTCTGCTGCACCCCGGCGTGGGTGCCTCACCGGAGCCGCTCTGCGGGTTGGGTGGGGGTCTTGCCCCGAGTTTCCCCGTGCACTCTGTGGTGGTGAAAGACATCTCCAGGGCAGGAGTCACGGTCCCCAGTTCTGGTGCTGTTGTCTTCCAGGGTCCTTCCAGAGCTGATGGCCCCGGGGTAGCTCAAAAGCCCAAACTGGGTACTTTGCTAGAAAAGGTGGGATGGCGATGAGTGCTAGAGCCAAGGAGTGAGTTGTTCTGCCCTCTCCAAACCAAGTGGAGGGAGCCAGGCTTCAGAAGCTCCCCGGGGATGGTTCCCAGCTTGGCAGCGCCCAGCATTACTGGGGTTGCTGGGTGAAGTGCCGCGGTCCTGTCCCCACATCTTCTCACTGACCTGCGTCATCATCACTCCTGCTTCGGGTCATCCCAGTGCAGCACCCGGAGCAGCTCGGGTGCTTTTAGGAGGTAGGGTGTGTGCGTTGCTCACTTCCAGCCCAAACCATTCTGTGATTGTATATGAGGGCAACCCACAGCCCAGCTAACCTGGAGGGGAAAGTGGGGTGCAGGACATCCCCCCAGCCTCGGCACGGAGCAGCGGGAGCTGCAGGAGTGGAGGACAGAGACTGACCCAGCACGCGGTGGCACGGCAGCAAAGGGGTGATGGTGTGTGTGGAGGGGGGGTCTGAACACTCGCATCACCCAGTTCAAACTCCTGCCAAAATGGGTGGCTCAGGGCCCTTTTAAAAGCCATCGCTAATTAACGCATACCCTGCCTACGCCTGCTCTTTGATAGCGGGATGCATCAGTCTCAAAAGCCAGCTGCTTTTTCTTGCATCTTCGCACAGGACGTGCCTTTCTGGGCACCAAAGGACGTCTTTGCATTTTTTGGGACATAGCGTGAATACTTTCAGCAGGTAATAAATACACGTATCTGTCCCACATGAGTATATACAAGGCTGCCCGAGATAACTGCACTTGAAGGGCTCAGCATCTTGTTACTCCTGCACTGCTTGTTGGTCAGGGAAGCTGGCGAAGTTGTCGTGTCCTGTGGTGGTGGTTTAGCTCATGCCTGGGTTGTCCCTGGTATAGATCAAGCTCCAGCCGTGGGTTCCGCTCTTGAGCACCTAGTCAGAAATAGCTTTCCTTGGGGCTGCAGCCGATATTTCTAACTGGTTCCTCCGGTGCTGCGGGATCGTACGAATTCAGTCCAGTTTTTAGATGGCACACGTAAATACGGCTAGTCACTAAAAACAGAAGCCCATGGCCACGTTCAGTGGCTCATCCCTTCGGAATCAGAGCAGTGTTACCGTGATATCTGGGCACCCTTCTGCACTGCTGAAACCATCTCAGGCTGCTGACAGTGAAGGGTGTCGCTGAACCTACTCACAACAGGGAACCCATCCAGCTGACGTGACTCTATTTTTTCTCTCCCCCGGGTTGTTATTCTGTAGATTCGGTTCTCCAATCCAATTCGCGGTCTTGCATGGCAAACCGGCATGTGCTGGCACGGCTGAGAGGGAGGAACGAATGGAAACAATATCATGGGTTGGTCCCGGTGCCAAAAAGCTTGTGGGGGGAGAGTCACGGGCGTAATCACATTGAAACCTTGGGATTGCAGCTGAACCAGGAACCTCCTCGGGCTTTCTCCCTCTTCCACTCTGCCCCGTTCCCTGGGGCAGTTTGGTTGATGATAGATGGGAAAGTCTCCTTACCCACGTACCTGCTCATGCAGTTTGTTCCTTTGCGCTCTTGCTTTTAGAGTTAACAGCACAAATGGGAGGAGGTTGGGAGAGTTTTCAATATTTCTTTTCACATCCTCATCTTTTTTCTGTATTTGCCTCCCATCCTGATACTCTGTATCAGCATTGGTCCAGAGCGAGACCACCCCTGGTAGGTGTGAGGTTGGGAGAAGCTGCACCAAATGCCAGGCTGGAGGCTGGGTGCCCACACCCGCCTTTTTTGTCCTTCTTGCCCCAGATAAGCCAAGATCCCCCTCCCAGCAGCTGTGTGGGACTGGGTTTTGAGCTTTTTGCTGGCTGTTTTCTCAGCCATCATCCTTGCTTTAGCACAGAAATGGAGCCACTGATGTTCCTGCTCACTGCAGGGAGGTTGGACTAGATGACCTTTAACGGTCCCTTCCAACCCAAACCATCTATGATTCTCTGATCCCCAGTACTGAGGTCCAGCAGATGACTGTTTCTGACTGGCCTGAGGGAGCTCCTTTTGGAAGAAGGGAGAGGGGGCACATCCTTCCCCTCCGCAGCCTTCTTCCAGTGCGTGGCATTTCTGAGATGCACCATTTCCCCTGGCACAGTTTACAGTAACACCAAACCTTCTGTTTTCTTTCATCCAGGGCTTCTAATGGAGCAGAGCGATGCTCCCGCGCTAGCCAAACGGCTTTGATTCTGCCGTGCAATGTGGTGTGCATGTGTCCAGGTTGACAGGGGTTATAAACACCCATTTCCTCGCAAAGTTCCCCTTGCAGAAGTTGAGAGTAAGTGAAACGAAAGCTCACTGTTGCAGTGATTTGGGGATTTATTTTATTTTCTTTTTCCTAATGGCCCACGTGTTTTGAGCACTTGTTACTGGTTACAGGGGATGCTGCATCAGTGTGTACCTGCGGTGTCCCTTGCTAGCTCACAGCTCTCATCCCTGCTGCAAGAGAGAGTGCTAACAAGAGCTAGGTCCCAGAAAGGTGTTTTCCTGTAAATCCTGGAGACAAATCTCTCTAATCTAAGGTGACTCGCTGCAAACTTTGTGGCCAGAGGAAGACGGATGGGTTTGAGCAGGGGTGTTGTGACCCGAAACTTAAGCCTGTGGCTGGGTCACTGCCCTTCTTTCAAGTTGTTTTCACTGGGCTGGAAGCTTTCTTGTTACTCATGGGGTCGCATCCAGGGAGGATCTGAAAGGTCGCTTAACCCTTTGCCGCACAGTGAAAGCAGAAAGGAATGACAATACAATAAATCCAAAGCAAGCCAACCATCCCCCCAAAAAGACCCTGAAAGGCTGAACCCCCCCCACACCTTTGTGGGGGGATGCTGGGTTTGTATTGCCTGTTCAGCAAACAGCCCGCATCTGGGTTGGGGTTGCACCAAAGGTTTATATAGAAATTCAGTGCCGTTTGGGATGTAACGCAGGTAACAGTGGTTTTTACCTCTCCTCTCTCCTCCCTTCCTATTTGCTCTCATGCGTTTGACTGAATTACAGTGCAAATTCGTGGCTGTATAAATACCAAGCGGAGGAAGAAAAAAAAGCAGCAGAAACCACAGGCATTGTTTAGGTGGTTCTTTGATGTAGTCACCCATGAATATAAACTCTGTGAGCCTTGTGGGATGGTTTTGGGTTAAAAGGGGCTTGAGACTGGTTTGTTGGGTGCCATATAAAAAACTTCACAGACATTTCCCTTCCCATCCTTTCTTTTTTAATGCATGTGCCTTGCAGAAAAGCCATTTGTACTCTCAGCCTCCAAGATAAAGCCCCTTTCACTGCACGAATACTGCTCGGGATCCACAATTCGTACATAGATCGAGCGTCTTGGAGGAGATAAGTCCAGGTTCAGGCGTTGCCAGACCCATCTTTGACGTTAGCATCTTGGCTTTCGCTGGGCTTGTGGGGAACGACGTGTCCCTCGGGGCAGATCCCGCAGCCGGTGCTGGAGCCAGGAGTGGGTCCGTGCTGGCAGCACTGGGGCGAGGAAGGACAGGACAGGGCGATTTGGCAGCTGGGCTGGTTGGTTGGGAGTGCGTGGAGAGGACCAGTCCGTGATGCTCAGGAATAAATTTGGCCTGATGCTTAAGTACTAGCTCCCAGAAAATTGCCATCAGAGTAATTAGCGTGCGCTGACTTATTTGTACAGTGATAACAGCAGGAAAGTATTGAAGCAGGAAAAACACACACATTATTCATCTGAACCTTCAATCCGCAGCCCTTACCTGACAGTTCACTATTTGCGATACACAGGTCTATTTTTAGGCTTCCAAGTCAGGCAGTTTCTTTTTTCTTTGTTTGTTTTGCTTTTCGGTTTTTATTTTGCTGACATAAATTGGAAATGAATCTGTGCTTAGAGATAAACAAGCGCATTTTTAAAATAAACCTTTTGAATACCAACGAGTGTTTTCTGTGGAAGCGCTGAAGCGTCGGTACAAGGTTCTCAAAACTCGTGCCCTTGCAAGCGGGATGAAGATGCTGTGGACAGCAGCCGGGCTTGGCAGGAGGAGCTCGCTGTGCAGATGCGGCTCTGGACATTGGAATGAGATCCCTGTTTCTATCCGAAGTATTTGGTGTGACCCTGAGCAGCTTCTTTAGCCCAGGTTTCCCTGCTCGGTGGTGAGTGCTGCTTAGCCAGCCGGGTTAGAGTCGCCCTTTGCGATGGGAAGCGCCAAGGAGAAGGTTTAGTAACGGGTAATTATTATTAATGAGAGGCTGTGGGTGAATGGCACAGGGTCACAGGAGTTTGTGGTCGTGAAGCATCCAAGGAGGGTGTTTAGGGAAGAGCATCCTTATATGTGTAGATGTATGGAGAGAGCGTTTTGAAACCAGGGGAAAAAGTGGGTGTGGAGAAACGCGTGGATTCACCTTGGAATGGAAACTAAGGGGATGAAAGTGTTTGCTCTGCCCTTCCTTTCCATCCCTCCCCTCTCCTTCTTACAGCGGTGTCACCCCCGGCCGCCCGTAGCAATTCCCTGCCAGGCACTTGTGTGAAATCCTTTGAAAGCTCCTCGTCTCCTTTGGCCATCAGAAATAAATAAAAAGCGTGGGGGCAGAAGACAGGCCGTCTGCAGGGGAAGAGAGCTGAGGGGCCCCAGGGCTTTTCTTGGAGATGGATTTTGTGAACAGCTGAGGAAATCACCGGGCAAAGCACCTCCCACAGCCAGCAGCTATATCACAGGCACCCCTAGCCGCAAATGCTATGCAGATAAATCAGAGTTAAAGTGCGTTTTTTAAATACCAAAGGCTTTTAAGGATTCGAGCCAGCCATCAAAAAGGTGAGTTAACATCTCCATATCTTGAGATCTTTGCATGGAGCCTGCATGCCTCCCTGGAAGGTGGGGCTTCGGGAACACTAGTGATACTGCTCAAATCAAAGGTAAATGAGTGAAACTTGTGACCTCCCTTACGCAAGATGCAGCCTGGGTGTCCTGGGTGACTCCTTAAAGTCTTAGGAAGTGACTCCCAGGCTTTGCAGCCCCAAAGTTCATCCCCATCCCTTGCTTCCCCCATATTTTCCATGTGCAGGTCCAGGGCTGGATTTTGACTGCAGCCTCCAGGTTTCTTAGGGAGCGATAGCAGCTCCTTTAGGGCTTTTCAGCTCTCTGTGAGAGGATGCAGTGAGGGACCACGTCCTGGGACATGCTTTTAGGCTTAGAGGAACCCGGCAGATGTGAAAATGCTGAAGTTGAGAAGCACAAAGGGAACCTAGAAGCCTAAATATGATTAACGTCAATGGGCATTTCAGAGCATCACAGTTCAGAGCATCCTTCCTTTAGCTCCAGTGCCTTTAGTCCATGGGCATGGACCTCCGTATGCTCATTCAGCCTCCGTGAACAGAGACATTAACGTGTGACAATAACAGAAGCAAAGCAAAATCATCAGCAAGGTACAAAAAGACAACAGATTTAAAAAGTGTGTGTGTACAAAATACACATGTGTACATAAAGCTAGATATTTAAGACTACTTTTACATATGTGACTTTTACATTTTTTTGTGATTTATAGACACCTTCCAATCTATAAAATTTAGATAGTCTCTCCCCTGTTTACAAAGAAAGGCAAAAATTTGTTGTTTATATTGTCACATGACACCAGAAGCTGCAGCTTTGGAGAAGTGCACCAAATCTTGAGAGAGCAGGTATCGTGAGAGACAGCGTGGGTCTGGATGAAGTTGCATTGTGTTAGGTGATGAGGTGAAAGAAAGCAAGCCAAGACAACGCAGCCCTCTCCCCCAGCAGAGCTGGTGAAGCTCTATGAGTGCTATGCGTCATGCTAACAACTTTTTAAGTGGAGCTGTGTCCTCTCTGCACCTATGTTCTTTTCCTTCTCCAAAACAGTCATGGGGGGGATCAGGTCAATGCGATCATCTGTATCGTTCAGATCCCCAACTGGCCTCCCACCAGCCTTGTCATAACATTGATGGGGATTGTGGCGGTTTGCCTTTTGATGATGATGATGATGTGTCATTATTGGTGCTGCTGGAGACAGTTTTGGCAGGCCTCCGTTGCCAGTATAGGTTAATTAGCCCTCCCACTTCCCCCTTTTCTTCCCCACCCTCTTCCTGAGCCATTAAGACCAAGTGTGGTCAGAAGTAAATCTCCTTATTAAAATATTTAGAGCCTTTCTAATGCCAGATGCTGAAGAAACAGTTCTGTAATCCTGTGGGCTTCATAGCATTTGAGCTGAGTGACTGCAAAACACCTGTATTAATGTAATGTAAAACTAGCTTGGAGGAACATGGATCAGCAGAAATTAATGGGTTTTCTTTAACAGCTGCTTTTACAAATCCAGCCAGCTCTGATTCACATCTCGGTCATCGCTGGCACTGCTCCTCTGGCTTCCTGTACTGACCCCTGATTTAGGGGCATCGGAGATGCCAGTTTGGGGTCCCCAAACTATCTCCTTGCCATCTCTGAGTTTTAGGGAGCCACAGACTTGCTGAGAAGACGTGGTTCTGCTAACTGGTTTTTCAGCGATGGGCAGTCTGCTGTGTTGCCTGTGCTCTTCTGTACGATCCTCCTGAACATCGTCTCTAGCCTGGAGGCATGATTTGATATTTATCCTCATGGCCACTGCGTGAGAGAGCAAACCATTAGCAGATGGGGCATGGAGGCACAGGCTAATTGAATTGCTACTGCCATAAGCCAGACCACAGGGAAGGAGAGGAAAAGGCTCCCGGTCCAGCTGGTTGTACATTAGGCTGCAGTGCCAGTCCGCAGGCATCGCAACTCCGGGCTAAATCACTGCCGTGTCTGGGAAAACACATTAGCTGCATCCAAAGCAGAGAAGCCCAGCAGCCCTCAGGTAGCTTGTCCAGAAAAACTACCAAGAACCAGTGAAATCTCAAAAGGAGGAATTAAGGAACGGTGTCAAAGCACAGCTGGTCTCCACTGTTTTTAACTGCTGTTTTAACAAGCTCAGAAAGTCACCCTGCTCTGATAAATGACCATCCTCTTGCTCGCTGCAGCGTGACACCCGCAGAGGCATCCCTGGCTTGTTCCCACTGGCCAGGATGGCAGGACCATGCTCCATGACCGGGATTTCTGGCATAAGCATCTGGGGAAAGTAATTCCTTTCTCAATTTTATTTACATTTCCGCACCCACTAGTAAATCTGGCTGCCAAACGTCCGTGGCCACCTCTGCCAGAAAGCTGATCGGGACATCCCTCCAAATGATGGCCAGTATTCACCTCTAGATCCCCTTCTCTTGGAGTTTAAAAAACAAAACAACAAAAAACAAACAGGAAAGTTTTGTGTGCCTTTTGTAGAATCATAGACCAGCCAACATTGGAAGGGAGCTTGAAAGATCATCTGGTCCAACCTTTCATGGGAAAGGGAGCCTAGATGAGGTTATCTAGCACCCTGTCCAGTAACATCTAGAAAACCTCCAGTGATGGGGACCATGCCATATCCCTGGGGAGGTTGTTCCATGGAATGATTGTTCTCACTGTGATACTTCTTTCTTATATCCTGCTTTGGTTTTGCCATGTCAGTGTAATTTTTTGATTTGTTTTTGTCTGGTTTTGATTTTTCCCAGTTCCTTAGCTGGAAGAAATCGGTGTGGGTTTCTTGGTTTAACAGCATCTCACTTTGCCTCTCATGGTGGGGTCTGACGCTTGAGCTGCTCTATGGCAAATTCCACGTCTTGGTGGTGACGGGGCACAGAGGACCTGCAGGTGGATCAGGGATCCCTGGGGCTGGAGGGGCCCCGCCACTGGTAATTTGGCCTCTTGTTCTTGGTACCTCTTTGACTTGTAGGTTTTAAGGTCATGATGCTTATTCAGTCTGAACTGCTGTATAACAGAGATTCCTTGAATTAGTTTCCACTCTGGGATCAGCAGTTGTGGATGGACCCAGATGTGTATTTTTGGGGGAGCAAGAGAGGCGAAGTGGAATCGCATCTTATTTTAAAAATTACCAGCGCTGGATCGTTGGCCACGCCAGTTGGAGGACTTTTCCCTCTGTTAATTACCCGCAGTGTTGAAAAACGGTATCTTTGTTTCTGGTTTGTTTTCTGTCGAGCTTCAACTTTCAACCTTTGGTCTTGTTATGCCTTTGTCTGTTAGACTGAAGATCACTCTTCCTGACAGGTACTTACAGGCTGCGAGGCACCTTTTAACTTTCTCTTTGATTGACTTCCTTGAGCTCCTTGGTACAAGCCTGGTTTTGTTCTTGTGGCTTTTCTCTGAACTCTCTCCAGTTTTTCCAGCATTATTCTTGAAGTGTGGGTACAAGTATTAAACCTCACATTCCCATCGACTTTGCCAACCCAAGGCCCAAAGATAACAGAGCCTTTCTGCTGGTACGTGACATCCCTCATTTGTGCATCCAAGCGTTGTGGACCTGCCTTGCGAGCTCACCATGGGCTAATTATGCCTCTTACCTCAGCCAGTCCTGTAGGTCTTGTACATTTGAAAAGTTTCCATGTAGCCATTTCTTTAACACGCCAAGTGTCTCATTAGTCTTTTTGATGTTTTTTTTTTTTCTCTTGGTTTGTATTCTGAAAGGAGTTTTAGTCCAGCCTTTCTCACTGTACCAGCAACATGTCAAAAATCTATATATAACTTAGAGCTGCTAGGAGTGTGTTGTACAGAGCTGGGGGAAGGAAAGCGGTTCACAAGGGAGAAATAACACTGAGATGTGTCTCCAGTGCGTGGTGGGACAGGACAGACTGCATGCCACTGTGCTCCAGAGTCCTGCAATTATTTTTGACCTCTTCAGCTCTGGATGGATCACTTTCTGCCATGGAAATTAGCCGTGGAGATGGTTAACCTGCAAGCCCTGTGCCAGCCAAACCTGTCATTGCTGACTACACAGTGTAGCACCAAGGTCCTTGCTGGGGAGTCATGGGCTGGCTGCCCCCGCTGAGGGTTTGGGTCAGCGCGAGTGTATTTCTAGACGTTAGACACAGAGGGCTGACTGTATTTCCAATTTGGGCACTTTTATTATCAGTTTTATGTTGTTTCTTGTGACTCAGCAGAAACAGAGGTGTTGATCTGATGGGGAACCTAGAAAGCCTTTTGGTAATAGCATCCAGATGTTTCCTTAGCACATCTGCTTAAGCCACTGTTGAAGTGGTGCCTTCAGCAGCCCTGCTGGTGCGTTTTACTGCCTGCTGCTATGTGTGATGCTAATTTGTTAGTAATGCAGGAATGGAGGACGGGGAAATTTAGACAGCAGCAGAAGCAGGGACAACCAGCTGCCAAGGAAGCGTGGGAGAGGAAGTCAATCCAGATCGTAACCCAAATTATTCTTGCTTTTACCATTCGGGTAGGGTGTTTGGGGGCAGTCTGGCGTGTAATTGTTGTAAGTACTGTTCCCCAGGTTCGCCTGGTTACAGGTCACTCTGTACCTGCGCTGGTGCAGCTCACCCGTGTGTTCAAGACGTTTGTCCGTCTGAACATTGACTTCAGCCGAGGACAGGGCAACCTCCGCTCGTGCAGCGACCGACGTGTGAAAAGATATTCCTGCCTGTTCCCGTATTCGTGGGAAGCTCTTTCTCTCCCTGGCTGTATCCGTGTTTAGCACTTCAACACTGCCTTGCTAATCCCCGTGCCAGGATTGTCAGCATGCGGTGTTCCTCCCAGGGAGGGTCAGCTTTGGGACAGCTCGGCTGCCTCGTGCCAGGGCGTCAGGCAGCTGGGATGCTACTGGAAGCTGTGCTTTTAATGTCACTATGTCAGCCCTGCCCAGGGGAATATTGCTGGCAGCCTGAGGGTAACACTCCGTAATTCCAGACGCCCTGAGCCGTGCAGTCTCTTTCTATGCTGCACGTTGCAAACCCTCGATTTACGGTCACAGCCCTTCCGATACGTACCTGGCCATTGTGTGTGCTGGAGCTCCTCACACCACACTTCTCTTTCTCCCTTTTCCTCAATGACTTCTGCTGGTGGCTAATTTTCAACATCACAGAGGGCGTGTCTTCAGAGCAGACCAGTTTGTGGTGCTCACTGGAAAGCACTGACGTGGACACCTGCTCTTGAAAGGTGCTTGGCAGCCACAAGGTCTTTGAATAAAAAATAGGATCTCATCTCCCAAAATTAGGGCTAGTGCATCAACTGAGATGACGTTGGAGGTTGCGCAGGTTAAAATGGGGGAAGAAGGTGGAAGCGTGTGGTTGGGGTGTGGCAAAGCACTTCAGTGAGGAGGACATGATGATGTGGTAGGTGCGTGAGATGGATGGCCCCAAGGTGTAGATCTCATCCTGTTCATGTTTCTTCCTCTCTAATTCATGACACAGCGTCATGACTTGATCACCGATGGGCCATCAGGTGTGTTTGGTTACATGGCAGGGAGCAGGCCTGGCCCCATGATTCATGGGATGGCGATGGACGTGACGAATGATGTTGTACAACCCTGCAGAAGCTTGGTATGTGTGGGGGCTTCTTTAGAAGGCCAGACCCCCAAAACAGTGAGGCAGGTCTTGGAGCAAGAGACAGTGTGGCATGTAAGTGCTTGACATGTAAATGGTTGACATGTAAACACTTGACATGTTAATACAGAAAGCAGCAGGAGACCATCAGAGACCCATCTCTGGAGTTGTGGATGGTATTGCCACCCTCACAAGCTTGGTCCCTCTTTCCAATTCCTGTATTCCTAGCTGTCCTTCTTGTGCTCCCAGGGAGCACCAGAGCCATTCGCTTCCCTCAGACCAGTTATGACCTTGTTTCCTTTGGCAATGAGGTGGTCCATCTCCCTCAGCTTCCCTGACCCACCTCTCAGCTTTCCCAGCAAAAACACATTTGAGCTTTGGTGGCTTTGTACCTCCTGTGCCACATTCTGTGCCCAAGGCAGGGATTTCTCCAGCAGTACAGACCAGCCCTCCTGCTTCTCCTGCCAGTCTGCCATTTCACTGTGTGTCTCTGTAATTCAAAACGTTAAATCTGGGTAAGACCAGATGTCCGTTGATAAAAGAGATATCTTATTTTATGAGGCTAAATGACAAGTTATTCCCAGCTACCTCCTAAATCTGAACTAGTTTCTGTGTCACCTACCCTGGCAGTCCTCCTTGGTTGCTGAGTTGGAGTTTTTCAGTTTGTTCCTAATGAGATGGGGTTGCTGGTTCCTTCTTCTGCAGCTCTTGCCATCCAAAGAGACCTTGTAGACATCTCCATCATGTTGATTCTCCATCTCTTTCAAACATCCCCTGAAAGCCGATGAAGCCTTGTTATTTCTTTCTCAGGACTATTACATTGGACTGCTTGCGTCTGGCCAGTGTCCATGGGAGAAGCTCCTGGACATTCTGCAAAATCTTTAGTTCCCAGTAAAAAACCTGGATACTGTGTTTCTGTTTCTGTCCATACACAAAAAAAAACCCGCTGCTATTTTTGATGAAACTTGGAATTTAATCTAGATCTGATTTCTGGAGTTTTTCCTGCCTTCTCATTGGACCAGTATTTCATACCCAGTGGAGCAATGTCTGCGTTAGTATTAATCAACGCACAATGTAGTCATTTGGCTAGTCTATATGAATCTGTAGTTGAGCACTGAAGTTGTTTTACGATAGAATTTACATGTAAAACTAACTGGATTGCATTTTATATTAAAATCCATTTAATTTGATTAAAGTACCTCGATGTTTCCTTTGTCAGCATTTGAGCTGACTGGGAGTTTTTCACTAGTACACCACCGTGGAAGTTGAATACACCCTCAGGAGAGTCAGTTTCAATAAATCCTCCTTTTTGGGAAAAGTATAGCAAAATTGTGGAGAGAGTTGGTTACTGACAGTACATGTAAATTTTCCGACCATGTTTGTATTTTGGTTTGCATTTGAAATGACTCTTTGTTTCTAATGCAAGTTAAAATGAAAAGTGTAAAAGTTTATGATGTTGAAGGGCAAATTTTGAACTGTTGAAATGAAGTGCTTCAAATCAAAATGACATTGAATTTAGCAACCTTCAAAATTTCAAGGTTTTTATCTTTTTTTGTTTTGCACTCATTTACAATGGAGAAAACTAATCAAAATCTTGACACCCTCCAAGGATGATAGAATTGTTTTTTTTTCAGTTTTCTTTGACATCCTTTGTTCATCTCTGTTTGAGTAGTACCTTCTGTTGTCTGTATTTGCAGGCAAGAACAAGGTGTTCTTCCATCACTACTGCAAGGTCAGGGTATCCCTTGAAGGGTGAACCAGACATGTCTCTCCCACGGGGGTCAACATTTAATCTCTTAATACTAACAGAAATCATGTATAAAACCTGAAAGTTTGTCAGTCTGTCCTGATCCAGATATTGAAATTGTATTTTCTTCATAGGTGCATTCACTGTTTGGGTGATGGAGCTTGACGAGCTGTGATTTGGCTTGGATTACAATATTTCAAAAGACTTTCTGAACTCTCCGGGCTACCCTTCCCAGACTTTGGGGATGGGCAAGATTAAGTTTGTATCTCCAGTATCACACACGGAGAAAGAAGGGAGTTGGCTGCTTTGCGCAAGTAACTAAAATCAGTGCTGTGTTGCTGTTGGGAGCGTTCAAAAGGAGAAAAGCCTGGAGTATAGCTGTCATTTTAGAGACGGATTGTGCCCAGGAGGAGGATGCACAGGGGAAGACAGAGGAGGAAGGAGTAGAGGTGATGCTACAGGCCAGCTTCCGGACCTCCAGACTGGGACTGAGGCTTCATAACAAGGTAAAAAAAAAAAACAAACCCAAACATTTTCCCTCCTTCCCACCTCACTTGAATATCCATTAGACAGGAAGTGGGATGAGTCCAGGCATTGATTTTTGATTGAGTAGTTTCTCCTACTGCCCCCAACCTCCCTCCTGTTCCCTTGCCCACTTCCCGTGTCCTGTGTCCCCCGTGCCTGCCTCTGCAGAGCCCATCGCAGAGGCCAGCAGACACTTGAGCAGGCTTCATGTAAAACCAATCAGCAAATCTCTACAGTCTTACTCATCCACATACCTAAGACTTAATTTTTCAAGCATCTCTGCTCACACACGCACCTTAAATATATCACTTCTGGAGGAAGCTTTGTGCCTTTGCTTTATGTCAGAGGAACTTTCCGCTTTATTTTTGCTCGTGAGGATGACAAGTCCCTCACGTTCACCTGCCCTGTTTGCAGCTGCAGTTCCAGGGCACGGTGGTGATCTATTTTCCAAACTGATGAGATACAGAGAGCTGAAATAAATGGGCTTATCTCATTGCCTCATCCAAAACCACAAGAGGAGAAAGGCACGAGCTGGAAAAAATAGAGCAAAATTACCTGGTTTCAATTTACCACCTTTGGAGAATTGAAAAATGTTGCCTGCAGAACATTTCAAGTTGAAGCTTGATTCATTTTTTTGCTTCTCTGCTGCTGCAAATGTTTTTCCTGATAAACACATGTGGCTCCTCACTTGTTGTGCTCTGGGTTCAGGAGCACTGGAAGCGTTCCTCAGAGGGGAAGGCTAGCTGGGATGGCAGAGGCTGTCTTGGGCTTGGCCTGTTCTAGAGATGCAGCTCAACAGGCATGAGGGACATGTGTCTTTCCTCTGCTGCGCTTTGTGTGGTCCGGCTGGTTTGGGTGAAGGCTGTGTGGTAGTAAGGGTGGAAAGGGTTCATCAGACTCTTCCTCTGAGGTTACCATGTGTGATTTTGCCATGAAGGCCATGCCAGTGTGCATGTAGACCTGTATTGTCATGTTAACATTCCATAATAAATTTGGCTATGATGAAAGATGCTGGATTCAACTCCCCTTGAGATGAAAATCCCCTCACTTTTTGCAGATCAGAGGTTTCCCCGCTCCCCCTCATCCCTGTGTCTCAGCACTGCACTGGAAGGACCTTTTCTTAGTATTAGTGAGAAGTTTTTAATCTCTGTGACTCATTCAGTTATTGGTTTAACTGCTGATATTTCCAGTGAGAATGCCGGTGACACGGGTAGATCTGGTGATGGGAAGATACTGCTGGCCAGGAAGCAACATTGATTCCACATCAACGAGGAGACTATCTGTGACCAAGTTTGTAGCTACTACATCTCTAATTTCTACAGTGGGTTTGAATCAGAGAGAGGAAGGACACTTTCAGAGTCCTTGTAAGCACCAAATTGAAATATTTGCAGGTTGAGTTTCTATTTCAGTGGGATGTTAATCTTCACTCTGAGAGTGAAATTCCCCCATTTAAAGGTGATGATGGGGAAGGATGTGATGCATGTTGAACAGCAGTCGTGCTGATGAAGATGAGAGGGAGTAGAAGTGACTGTACAGAGCGAGACCATCTAGCTTGGTATCTCCCTTGATGATAGCCAACAGAGGGAAGAGTATAAGAAAGCAAGCTCTCTAGGGGTGAGCCTTCCCCAGCAGATCCTCCCAGCAACCAGTGGTTAAACACACTAAGTGCTTCTTGGGAGCGTCCTTGAGTTGTCCGCGTGGATCAGATGCTCCTGCCTCAGCTCAGGTTAGGGAGTTCATTACTGTCTGAGCAGCCCAAGCCATGCAATGTCTGGCCCAATGAAATGTTTATATGGATTAGCTCAGGTCACCTGTATCAGAGATGCTAAGTTGGACTTGGCAGGAGAGCATTGCAGCACCGAGTGCGCTCATGGTGCTGCAGGCCATTATTTTTAAACCATGCTCTAACACTAGGGCTTATCTCAGGAGACTGGAGTTCAGCCTTTGGTCCTGTGTAATTCTGTCACTTAACCCCTCCGCTTCCTCCCCTGGATAGCTTCTGCTGGCACTTGGTACAGAGCACCGGTTGTATCCGTGGGTGTAAGTTGCTTTGTAACAAGTAGGATTTAATGAGAGGAACAGACCTTAGAAAATCCCGTGCAAACCCATCTTCATTAGTCATGTAGTACTGTTGTCTCCTTGGTGGCTTGATGCTCGGAGGAGAGAGATACAACCCCTTGTATCTCGCAGGAGCCTCTTCCAGGTCTCTAAAGAAGAATGGAGTGTAATTTGGCACTTATTATTTCATTGCATCAGCTTTTCTGGGTCTGGGAGTGCTCTTAGCACAAGCAAATAAATTACCCGTCTCATTTTGCTGCGTGCTCTGCAGTCAGCCATATGTTTGAGCCTGATAGAGATTCTTATCTCGTGGGCTAAAATTACTCAATGGAGGATGACATTTCTTATCAAGGGCTTTGCTGAATCAGAGAGTGGCCCTGGCACCCACCTCTGAGACACCGCTCCTCTTTGTCCAGCTTCCCAGCCCGGCGATAAATGGATTTGTGTCTGTAGGTCAGAGGTGCTTGCATCAAGGTTTTGTTGCAGGTCGAGGCTCTGAGGATTGTCCATGTGCCCAGGAGGACCTGGGATTGAGGAGGGGAAGCGAGGCTGTTTGGTTAACTAAAACTGAGGGGCCTACAGCTGAGCAAACACGTCTTCGCTTGGAAGGTCCTTGTATGCACGGCTGATAACTTCAGGCTTCGCAGCCGGTAGGAGCCAGGGATGCTCTTCTCTCACCGCTTGTGAAGGCTTTGCTTAAAAATAGGTGGTGTGAGTAACCATCCGCTCCTACCAGCAGCCTTAGCTTTTCTCCAGACTTACAGCTTGCATAAAGCTTCATCTCTCCATCCCCTCGCCTCTTTAATGGACGGGCTATTTCCCCTCCTCTCTTTCCCTTTCTCTCTCGCGTACTTAGGAGTTTATCTGGTAGTTGCGGATGATTTGAGGTGTTCTCTGGGTGTTTAGCAAGTAGGAGAGAGCCAGGGAGAAACCACTGCTCTTCCTTGTGTCTTCTTCCCATGCAGTATCTTCCCTTTGCCTTCTCTTTGTCTCTTTGTGGTGCAGAACCAACAGCGTGGGGCATTGGGCTTCTGCAGTGTGTCTGGGCAACAGTCTTGATGGAGAGCGGAGGGACCTGCTGATGGACTGTCCTTTCCTCTAGCTGGGCTCTGTCCACGAGGGCAAGTTTGTCTCTAGGAGCTCTCCTGGGTAGAAGGCAAGACCAGCCAGCCACCCATGCGTGTTCAACCTCTCCGTAAGAGGTTCCTGGAAAAGGCATTAGCAACTTTGTTTTCTCCTTGCAGGAGAGTGTCTTTGCCAGGTAAATACTCTTACAGTGTGGTACTAAGGACATGGCAGGGTCATCATCTCAGCTTAGAATAATTCTGGTAAAATATCCTCTTCCATGTGTAGGGATTGAGAGAGAGTGTCTGCATGTGCGCCGTGGGTTTCTTCTGCTCAACGGTCACACATGAGATTTTCAGATTTTCTGTGACCATAGCAAGTTAATTCACTCACCCCTTAATTACGAATATCGTCAAGCTGGCTTGTGGCAGCCACTTAATGCACCACAGGAGGTCAAGTCCCAGGAGACCAGCAAAAGACATACTTCAGGTTGGTATCGGGTTGATAACCACTCTGGGTATGGTGAGGATGTTGTGGCTGAAGGTCCCACCATGAGCGCTGTTGCCAGCTCAGGCCAGGTGTGCTCTCCGGAGCATGGAACAGGTCTCAGGGCGATGCTGCCCGGCACTAGTGCGAGGACCGCTTCGTTTTGAAGAGCCAAACCACTGGCACCACTTGTGCAGCGCCACATGAGATGCCTGGAGATAACAGCCCTCCGTGGTGTGGCGGCAGGCCACGACCACGCCGTGGATGACTCCTTGGGGAAGCTCTTCTGCCATTTGCAGCAGCCGTCCTCTTCATCAGCCTGTGAGAAATGCTGGGCTGGGGCTGATGGGTGCAGCACCCCCGGGGAGCCCCAACCCTGGGGCAGGGTGGTGGGGATCAGAGAGTGGGACAGTGCTGCCCTCCGTGCAGATGGCACCATCCCTGGAGATGTGCAGCCTTGCGCCTTCTCCTGAAACTGTGTCTGCAGCCTGATTTTGAGGTTTTTCTGTGTCCTTCCTCCTGCTGTGTGTAGTGCAGCCCAGCACCCATCACAGCTCACAGCAGAGGTGTCCCAGGCACCTCCAGGTGCTGTGATGTGCAAGCTGGGTCCCTCTCTCTTCAGACTTTTTCTCTTCACCATTTTCCTCTCCAAATTGTGCTGCGTCACCCTGGCCTTGGTGCAGCGACCTTGGGCCAGCCCATCAGCCCTGGCCCGTGCCACTGGTTGAGCAAGCGCTGCTTAAACACCGATGCCCTGAGGTCACGCAGGGATGGAGGTCTGCAGGGTGGTGGATGACCAGCCAGCCCTTAAGTGTCACTCCTTGGCCGGGTCCACACAACATTGCACCGCGGTCAGGTTTTTCCCTGTTACCTAGCTCATGCTCAGGTGTCTGTTTATCACCAGTTTGCCTTTAGGTGCAGTGCTGTCCCAGCTGTGGAAACGGGTGGTTGCCTCAGAGCGGGATTGGGGATGGTCACGGGGAAGTGCCGTGCTTGGGGCTGGTGGCCAACTGGGATGACTGGCCAGTGTAGCCAGGTCACTCCCAGCTGAGTCAGCCTGACTTGTCCTGCTGGGCGCTTGCTCTTCACTGTACTGCAGGATCAAGTTGGGTTTGTTAAAAGAAAGAGAAGGGTTTCCCTCTAACTGCTGACCACATGCTCTGTCGGTCCTTCACCTCAAGTGTTGAGTCTCTCTGTGACTTCTGAATCATTGCAGGTAACCTCAGCTGAGTTGGACTCAGGCAGCGTACCCATGGCTTGCATCCCACATACTCACGGAGTGCTCCCCACATACCTGCAGCGTGCAACCTGCATACTCACAGGTGCACCTCGTGCAGCCGTGGTACACACCCACTACACTCATGGCATGCACCCTACGTACCCATAGCATGCATCCTGCATGCCCACGGTGTGCACCCCCTATACCCATGGTGTGCACCGCATACACCCTCAGCGTGCAGCCCACATACCCATGGCATCATGGCACGTACCCTGCATACCCGCAGCATGCACCCAGTATACCCATCATAGCATCTGCATCTCCAGCACGTCAAGATTATGTGCTGGGCAGCAATGCTTGAGGAGATGAGGAGAGCTCACATCTTTGCTTTCAGTTCCCAGACTGAGTTTGCAGTTGGGAAAGAAAAAAACCCCAAATCTGTCCTTTTATTTGTCAGCTGAGGTAATTTTTCTCTAGAAACCACCAGGGCACAGTCAACCTGGAACCCACAGTGCTCTTGCTAGAAACCATTTTCTGGGTTAGGCATGCACGCTCACAGGGGGATGTTTGGAGCGATTCCAGCGTTTGGTCGAGACGTTGTCAGTGTGCAGTTTTGGTCCTGCTCTGGCACAGCCTCAGTGATGTTGCAGCAGAGACCTGTGGAGCAACGCGATGGGGCTGTGCTTGACTGTGGCTGGCAGCCATCCCCTGTGTAGCTCTGGGAGTACAGGAATGGGGACTGGACGAGCTGAACGACCAAATATTCCCAAACACTTGAATCCCCAAATCCGTTCAGTACAGCTGCTGACAGCCAGGTAGGAGTCATTGAATCTAGAAGAGCCTCCAAAACATCTGCTCCATGCTCAGGGCTTGCCAGTACCAGCATAGGCTCGTGTATGCGAAGCAGGATAAGCCAGCAGAAACGCGTTACACCATGGGGAAGAAGCAGACAAGCTCAGTCCTTCTCATTTCGAGCAGGTCAGGAAATGTCTGTTAGAAGGGGAATCGTCAGTAAAAGTTAACTGGGAACCTCTCCTCTGCAGCTTTGGTGTCTTGAAAACGCAGAGCCTGTTTTCAAAGGTGCTGCAGACAAATGCCGTCCTGCACCCTGCGCTTGCTCGGCCAAACTCTCAGTGCCAATTTTTCCCCATCCAATTTCTGTCCTCATGTCCAAGCTGTGCTTGATCATGTTCCCACCTGATTTGTTACAGGAACAAACAGCTTATTTTGGTAATTGCCATCTAGCTTAAATTAAGATTCTCCATGCCTTTTTGTCCCAAAACAAAACCAAAGGATTTAATCTTGATTGCTTTGGAGTATGGGAGCGTGCAACTGGGTGCCCTTGACTTCGGCAGTGATTTAAGCATACATGTAAGTGCTTTCCTGATCTGAACCAAAATTACAGTAAATCTTGATGACTCGCAGCGGGACTCTTTCATCTGCATGAAGCTCTGTGTAAGTGAAGGAAGCACTGACAACTCTTGGAGCCAACAGAAAGAATGTGCAAATGCTGGCAAGGAGGTGAATTACCGTGGAGTTCAAAGCATGACTCGCTCCTTTATGTACTCTTATCTGAGCTCTCAGGAGGGAGTTAGCTCTTAAAATGTGATGCTAGGGATGGGGACGGGATTGTTTTGTGCCTTCTGAACTTTGCCAGGCGTTCAGGAGGGTGGGTGCTGCCCCGTTCCACAAACTCCAGCTGGCTGAGCATCGCGGGATGCAGGATGAACCTGCCCTGGAGTCACTCGTTTCCTCTGGTGCTGCAGGAGTAACTGTACAAAGCAGTCGGTCCGTAGCTCAGGAAATATTTTTCTGCTGACCACATCCCTAGCTAGCGATTGCCCTCCCCCTCTGGGAGGCAAAGGAAGAGTGAAGTTCTAGCTGAAGGTCGAAATAGATTTTAATTTATTTTTTAAATTCTTGATCTCTGGATTATTCTTTAAGGTATCTTTCACTGGAGTTTGCAGAATTATTCATTTCTTTTGAAAATTGTAAAGAGGGAAGTGTCCCGGTGATGCTATGAGACTCCAGAGGACTGCATGGGATGCAGGCAGGTGGTAATGCCAGCAGGAAGGGATTAGAGGTCATAACAAATGTAATTTATGCAAAATTATCAGGAAGAAATTTGGCCTGGTGAGGGCATTGAGCATCAAAACACCTTCCCAAGGAGAGACACAGCATCACTGCTTTGTTCGTGTGACGCAGGGAAGGATCCAGCTCTCTTCCCCAGGGAATGGGCTGGTGCATCTTTTCCATCTCTGATGTCTCCACTTTCTTGTATCTGATGTAAATAATTTATAAGGATCAAAACATGATCACGGGGCCGTCTGTGCAGGAGGAAGGCTGAAGCCTGGGGCCTGGCAGTGTGCAGGGGACCTGATACCTAATGCAGTGCCTGTTCTCCGTGGGCAGTATGCCGGGTGAACAAGTGCTGGATTGGTACCTGAGCCTTCCTAAAGTCACCCCACCTGGTCATTTTGTTCTTTCCATCCTTTTCTCCATGTCTTCTTTCTTCCCCCCCTTATTTTCATTTTTCTCCTCCTTTTTTTCATCCTTCCTCCCTTTTTTCCCCTCCTGTTTTTCCCTTTTCTCCACTCTTTGCCACTATGTTCTGTATGTGAAAATTGGGCAACTCTTTTTGCTGGGCAGTAGGAGTTCTCGGCTGCAATTCAGCTGCTGAAATTTTGGCCATGTAGGAACTAAACTGGGGGGGCTGTCACTTCTGTACAGGTCTGGCTTTAACCTGGGGATAAAAACTTTCCTGTTGATGCAGAAGGGAACTCTGCGGAAAGCCGCGCTGGCAGCGGGGTGAGAGATGGCTTGAGGTGACGGTAGGTAGGAAGATTTTTCTCCATCTTTGAATTGAGTGTATATAAGAAGCCAGTGAATGCAAAACGCGTGAGGCATGGTCTAACGTGAATACCTGCGGTGTAGCTGCAGCAGAGTTTAAATGCCAGGTCCCAGGACAGTTGCAAAGGTGCTTCAGGCTTTCTGGAAAGTGGCACAAAGCAGAGACAAATCTTGCTAGTTGTGCTGCTCCCTCGCTTGGCAGACTCACTCCTCACCTGGAGCAGGAGCTTTGGAGACTGGGGGAAGATGTTGCAGAGTCATTTTGCCATTTGGAAGGCAAGCACAGAAGCCAGAGGTGTTCTTTAGCAGATAGATAAAATAATTAGAACCCAGACTCCAGTGGTGGGCTCACCTCCAGGAGATCTGCCTTTATCTACCCTGGTGTCCTGATGGAGTACCTCTCCTGTGAGGACAGCCTGAGAAAGTTGGGGTTGTTCAGCCTGGAGAAAAAAAGGCTCTGGGTAGACCTTATTGTGGCCTTTTAATATATAAAGGGGCTTATAAGAAAGACAGAGAAAGACTTTTCACAAAGGCCTGTAGTGACAGGACAAGGTGCAATGGTATTAAGCTGAAAGAGGGTGGGTTCAGACAATGCAAGGAAGAAATTCTTCACTGTGAGGGTGGTGAGGTACTGGAACAGGTTTCCCAGAGAAGTTGCAGATGTTCCATCACTGAAGTGTTTAAGGCCAGGCTGGATGGGGCTTTGGGCAACCTGGTCTAGTGGAGGGTGTCCCTGCCCATGGCAGGGGGGTTGGAACTAGATGGTCTTGAAGGTCACTTCCAACCCAAATCATTCTGTTGATTCTTCAGGTTTGGAATTTGTGATCCCCTGTTGCGATTGATCCATTTGCATTAACTGAGGGGCAAGAGATGTGGCAGTCCGTTCAGCAGCAGAGACGTGCTCATGCCAAGAAACAGCCGGCAGCTGGTGCGACTCGTAGGCAGCAGGTTCAGTAGAAAGGTGGAGGAGTGGATGAGCTGCAAGCCTGAGCATCCCTTCACCTGCGCAGGTAAGCTGGGTCAAAGCACCGTAAAAGACCATGGACAAATATCTGTGAACCTACAGAGATATTCTCTCAGAATATTGCTTCTCTCCAGGTCTCCAGCAAAACAGGTTGGCCCACCAAATGAGACAGGAGTTGAGCATAATTACATTGAAAGATGGCATTTGCTGGCTTATCTCTCCATGGGCTTTCTCTTGGCATCTCTTTGCTTTGGTTGTTGAGAGCTCATTTAAATGGGCGATTGCTCGTCCCTGTGCCTGGGTGGCTGGTCTTGTCAGTTTTCCTGGTATCACTCATGGAAATAAATTGTAAATATATATATTTTTAAACTGAAGGCTTTCGTTACATCAGACTCAGCGGCACGGTCTCCTTTTTGTGCAGTCTCAAATTTATCCTTCAAACAACATGCGTAATCTTTCAGCACCATTTCAAAATACTGCAATAATATTATTGTAGACTGAAGTATTATAGTTATTTATAAGAGCAGGATGCTCACGGTTTCCTGGGACTGTACGGTATTTTCTGGTTTTGGCTTCTCTTTGAGACTCATGTAAACCACTCTTTATTTTCAGCAAAGCATCTGTTTTAGCTTCACGATTACTTTGTCTTTTAGACTGAAAGGGGCCTCAGAGCGTTTCAACCTCCTGCTTCCCCTGCCTTGTAATCTCCCCAGGGTTTGCCAGGCTCTTTCCCAACATGAATGGGGGGCCGGAGGGGGAGGAGGGAAAGCGGGGGGGATTCGCTTCCGATGAAGTCAGCGGAGCTCTGTCCTGCAGCAGGCGAGCCGGGAAGGACCCGCTGCATCCGCTGCTCCGGGTGCTGCCAGCGCCGGATTAGGCAGCGCAGCCCCGGGCTGGAAAGCCGGTGGTGACCGTACTCCCCCACTGCTGACCTTCCATGGGAAGCTTTTCGCGACAGGAAGGTGCATGAAGTTGTTAAATACTTCCCGACGTCTTGCTGAAGTTTCCCTTTTCTTAATTTAATTTTGCTTTGCTTATGAGTTGTGTTGATTATTTAAAAAAATTAAAATAAATCACTTTGTTTTTTTTTATTACGTATTTTTTCACTTTGAAGGGTCTTGTTCTGCCTTTGGGTAGATAAAAATCCTTTGGTCCATAAGAGGTGCAGTGGAGATCAGCTTCAGAGAGCACCTCCATCTCCACGAATTGCCTTATCACAACATAGGTCTTAGGTTTGAAAATGTTCCAACTGATTTAAAAAGGAAGAAAAAAGCACGCATGAGTCGTGTCCTTACTTTCTTCCCAGGGTTGCTTTATTTTTGCAGTCCTGTTGCTGCTTTGCAGAATACCACCCCTAAGTCCCCATTGACAGCAAAGACCTGCTGTGCTGCGCGGTCCCGATGCATCTACCAAAGTCCTACCTGGGCTGCAGTGGTCCTCCAGCTGAATTACTGCCACGAGCAACGTGCAGAAGAGAGGAGTCATCCCCCTTTCTGCCGCAGAGTCTCCATAAAGAGATCTTTATCTCTTCATGGTAAAGCTGGGGCTTAAAGCGCTGCTGACCGAGGATGTCCCAGCATCTCAGCCTTGAGCTGGGTCTTCTCCTGGGACCACTGTATCTCAGTGAGGAGCTTGGGCTGCCTGGGCCCACCCTTGAATCTTGCAGCAATTTTGGGTTCTTCTGAGTGCCTGCTCCTGAGCGTGGTAAAGGAGTTTATGTCCACTAGAAAATACCATGGGCGGCAGAAGCCTTGAGCAATTTGGTACTATGAGAGGGGTGAGGAAGGGAAATAGGAAGGAGGAAGGAGACAGCTCCTCCTTCCCATGTCTTTTCCTTCCCCCCTCCATGCCTCCATCCTTCCTCTTCCTGCTCAGCACTCTGCCTCTGGGACTCAGCGTCTGCTTTGAGGGGTCCCACCACCCCTCCTGGTTAGGAAGCCGGTTGTGCAGCTGATGGATGCTGACGTTTTGAAGTCCTACTAGGTGTTTTTGTTTGCTCATCGTAGAGATTAAGCATGGGAACAGTTGCAGCCTGAAATGATGGTAGCTGACAGTTACATCTAGCAAATATTTCAATTTTTGTTATCTTCCTGCAGCTATTTTCACAATACTCATGAAAGGTCTGCTTATCTCACTCCTGCCATGGTAGAAATGGCTGAAGAAAACATTCTTATTTGCTTGTATTGAAACATATGTTTGTGGCTTTTAGGGCTTCTATTTTTTTTTACTGGGTTTTTTTTTATCATCTTGAACTCTTGAGCAGAAGGTAACAAAACACTCAAGGGCAGAGTCTTATCTCTCCTACATCAGTGCAAAGATAGGAGAACTACTGTCATTTACAGTGGGATTGCATCGTCTCATTTTCAGACACAGGCTCTCTCTGTTTAAATAAATAAATTAAACCCTCCACAAATGCTGGAGCACATAATTTTCCACTCCCTTTTCTCACTCATGAAGGTATGTTGCATTATAGTTACTAGGAGACAGGTATCCTATAGCACAGCAGTTGCATTGTCATTACAGACAATTTTTAAGATTCTTCTGTACAAACAGATGCATCAGAGGGATAGATGTCAAGGAGTTATTTGGCATCCTAGGACAGTGCCAGGATTGCATCCGCACAACTGCAGCTTGCAAGGGTGGGCCAGAGGTTGCTCATAGCTGGCTCCCCGGCACATAGCCATCAGCAGTGTGAAGCTTCAAACCTAGCTTAGAAGCTGGGGAGATGGGAGGCTGAGGAGTACAAGGGTGCCTTGGTCAGGGTTTGGGCATTGGAGCTTCTCTGTAACGTAAGGAATTTGGAAGAGGAGCCGTGGGTCCTCGTGTCCTTTCCTTCTTCTGGTGGCTGGTGTGGACTCCTGCTGCCAGGCCGGCATTCAGATGTCCTCCAGCACGGTGGTGGCATTTGTTCAGCCTGGAAGAGTAGTCAGGGGCTTGTTTGCTTTTGTAATTAGTTTGACTCAGAGGTTGCAAATTGGGGGACGGAAGGGTTTGATTTCTCGCGTCTGCTCTGAGGTGCTGGGCTGAATCTGTGCTTGTCTGATGGGGAGGCAGAGGGTTTTATAACGTCTTTACAAGTCTTTGTGTCTCTGGTCATTAGCTAGATGCGAATCATAAGATTTTTAAATTGGCTGAAGTTTGCATGGAGTAAATGAGTCAGACGTTTCCCCCTTCACCATGGTCTTCCTGCCTGCAGGTCGGTGCTGGGCACGAGCCGATGTGCCAAGGGCTTCGCTTGCTGCTCTGCTCCAGCAGCTCCAGGTCAGCTGGAAACTGTTTCCAAAGCCTGCGTTCCTTTGATCACCGATTAGTGAACTCAGTTATTTAAGGTAAATGTTACAGCTTTCTGGGAACTGTCACCTGAGTTGCCACATAAACAGCGTGAAATTATTGCCAGGGAGCCAGTTCAGCCAACACAGGAATGTTTTCCAGTTGCGTGGAGATACAGGAGAGGACCTCTTGGTGCTCCCGGACATTGAAGAATTCAGCCTCGTAGCCTTTCTGAGAAGTGATTTTTCTGCTTGCTTTGTAAACCATGAAAATGAAACACGCAGATGAAGAGTTTTACCCGAGATAGTGTAAGATGTTGCTGCGCTTGAGATGAGAATCTTCATCTCCCGTGTCCCAGTTTTGCACTCGCTCCATCTATTAATACACTGACACTATTGACACAAGTAGCCACGTTGTTTGTAATTAGCTTCACTAATAACTGCTCTTCCATACGCTGTGAGTCCCACCAGTGGAGCAGCATGCTCTTCTGAGCAAAGCTAAATACAAGGGTGGCTAATAAAAGGCATCCGTATTTTGAGTTGGTTGTTGTTGAGCGAGCACGTGTCCTTGTAGCTCTTGTGATCAAGCAGCTGCCTAAATACGGCTCCTGTACCTTGGTTAAGGACGAGTTGTTACTACTTGGGGTTTCCGGGGCGTTACCTTGCTGACCTTTGAAGAAAGTGAAGAAGCACAGTCTCTCCCTCTCCAGCATATGCTGAGTCAAGGCTGCTGCTTTCGAAGAGAGATAGCATCTCTCATTACCGAGAGCCGGAAATTTAATTAATGGCTGCAAACATCTTAGATGACAGCTATATTTACACCACAGTGTATGAGAATTAGTAGCTATTGTAGGGAGCTTGGAGCAGCTGGATGAAGGTGGGTGACCAAACCAGATGCAAATCCACAAGTAGATTGACTGTAGAGGAGGTGACGCTGAGCTGCAGTTGTTTGCTCCATGAAACACACAAACGCTTCACCACGTCCAGGGCAAAGGTCACGTTAGTGGTTAAGAGGAACAGACTATTTTCAAACATTTTTCTCCAAACTTCCAAGCCTAAAATAAAGGACCCAAAAATGTTCTCCAGCTTGTGAAAAATGAGGAGCTGGATGACCGCAGTGCTGCGTCACCTCATCGCGTGCTCACTATGTGACTTTTGCACCAACAGTGTGTAGAGCAGAAGTTGCAGGGGCAGCCAAATGAGCTCACCTTTCAGAAAACACCCACGTCAGAGGGGTTATCAACTCCAGAGCTGTGACCTCTTGTGAGAGCACTGCTCCATTGCCTCCAGATCTGCAAGATCTACACAAACGTCACCACGTTTTGCATGCAAGACCTTTTTTCCTCTCCCTCTTTGTTATAAATATATCTAGATAGTTATCTTTAACCTCACACACACTCTTGCAAGCCAGGCTGGTTCACTGAACATCAGCGAGAGCTATGTGTGCTTAAACCAGCGGTCTTTATTCAGGCAAAGCCCTTGTTGATTTTTCCTTGCTTCTGTAAATTCCAGAGCCTCGGACCGAAGCTGGCGGCGCGCATTTGTTTGCCTTTGTATCATAATACAGATGGGCAATCCTTGTAATACGACTACATTTATTTACTGTTAGAAATGTGTAGAGCTGTGATAAGTTGCTACATAGATAGTTATTATTTTTTTCCCCCCTGAAAAATTGGCAAGGCTAAATTCTGTGAAGACCAAGTTTTCAATTGATCTGGGTCCGAAGACCTCTTTTTTCACCAAAAAATATTTATAGCTGACAAAATGGCCTTTCTTTTGCAGGAATCTCCTAATCTGTGTCTAATTTTGTATCACACATGCTGCAAAAGCACTGCTAGGGCTAGATTACAGCTGTGGCCAGTTCAATTCCTACCCAGTGCTTCATTTGCATCTTGACAGTCAGATATGGTTTTTCCCCTTCTTCCCCTGTATACTGATTTCCTATGAAATATATATTTAGACATTTAAAAGGCACATGCAATTTTGATCATACAGTTCAAAAAAGGAAAAAAAAGGTGCAAAAACCAGAGTTAAAGACTCTACTAGAAAGGTCTCAGAGCAGCAGATGTGCACCTAGAAAAGCAAGGGAGGTTTCCTAGAGAAGAGGTCACCTTCCTGAGACAGGCTCTTGACTTGGTCCGGTTCTTGCGTCCTCCAGATAAATTCAGATGGGAAAAGGCGGGTGGGAAGGGCAGGGAGAGGAGAGCCTGGAGCAGCACAGCTTGCTCAGCCCAGCAGAGCAGGGGGTGGCCGGGAAGATACACTTGCTGTCCAGGGGTACCGGGGAGGAGATGACTCTGTTGAAGCTGAAGGACGCTGTTGGTTCAGGAGCAAATGGATCTCACCTGGCATGACTGTGCTTAGGCTGGAAATGAGAAGGAAGTTTCTAATCGTGTCCTAAGAGAGGTTTTAGAGAAGCTTATTAGTAAGAGTGGTGGGAGCAAGGTGTTTGGTTGGTTTCTGGGCAGGATTATGTGTTTGCCTCAAGTAGTTCATGCTCCAGGGAGGCCCTTCTCAACCCTATGTAATAGGAAAAAAAAAAAGAGAGAGAAGAAAATGTAATGAAAATGAGTTTGAGGATTCAGGAGAGAATAAGTTGGCCTGGTTTTATTTCTAGATGGCTGTCCCCATACAGAGCCTGTTCTCAAATGAAGGAATCAGTTTTATTCCAAGGTTGATGGTTAAGTGCGGAGAGCAACTGTCCGAGTCCATGGTTACATGGCCCTTTTCATCTGGCTTGGGTGTGCCAATGCCAAAGGGGCTGGTCCCGCTGACTTTCCTCTCCCAAATTGTTTTCCAGCCCATCCCTGGTGTTGGTGCTAGGGTTCACACAGCTCTGCAGCGACCTGGGTCGAAACACTGACTTGAACAAAATTTAACCCAGAAGGAAAAAAAACCCACAGCCAAGCTTGTTCTTGTTGGGGTCAACTCCTGCACTAGCCTGACAGGAGCCCCCATCCCTGGGGCAGGTAGGGAAAACGGAGGGAGCCCTGAGCAGTGCTGGGGGGTGCAGTGTGAAACTGCCTCACCAGTGGGGTCTCCAGAACAGGGAAGACATGGAGCTGTTGGAGTGGGTCCACAGGAGGGCCATGACAATTATCAGAGGGCTGGAACACCTCTCCTACGAGGACAGGCTGAGCCAGTTGGCATTATTCAGCCCAGAGAAGAGAAGGCTTTGGGGAGACCTTATTGTGGCCTTTGAATACTTAAATAGGGCTTATAAGAAAGATGGAGAGAGACTTTTTACCAGGGCCTGGAGTGAGAGGACAGGCAGCAACAGTTTTAAACTAAAAGAGGGTAAGTGAAGACTGGACATGAGAAAGAATGTTTTACAATGAGGGTGGTGAGGCACTGGCACAGGTTTCCCAGAGAAGCTGTGGATGCCCCCTCCCTGGAAGTGTTCAATGCCAGGTTGGATGGGGCTTTGGGCAACCTGGTCTAGTGGAGGGTGTCCCTGCCCATGGCAGGGGGGTTGGGCTAGATGTTCTTTGAAGGTCCCTTCCAATTCAAACCATTCTGTGATTCTATGAAATGCTGTCCTAGCCATGACAGAGCTTTTGTTTTCCATTCTGAGCAGGTAGGAGGAGATGGAGGTGGACATCTTGGACTTCACGCTTGCATGTGGAGGTTTCAGGGTTTGGTGTTAAGGGCTGAATTGGTCCCCATGGCTGTGCCCTCGTGCCTGCTGCCCCCTTACAGGCAAGCCTACGGAAGCGTTCTGCCCACCCTTGAAGCTCTTTGCCCCACAAAGCCTCTCAGCCAGGCTGCAAGGACAGCAAATGGGCTCTTCTCTGCTGGCAGGAGCCTTTGTGGCAGCTTGTATGAAATGCTTTGATGGCTGAGATGCTGGGGCAGGGTGATTCATACCTGTGGTTTTCTCTTGCTTTCTTTGTGAAGCTGGGAAGGTATTTGGAGTTGTCCCCCTCTCTGCCCCCACTCCCCAGCTACCCCTCCAAAATCTCCGTGAGACATGTGTGTGATGACTCAGCCCCCTTGGGAGACCCTTGGGGTATTTCCCCTGCCTCCCCAGCAGCGATTTCTCTGGTGAGAAAGTCCTCTACAGCTTGGCCTTGGCTCTTGTGGCTCACCAGAGCCCGCTGAGGTGCAGGCAGGCAGCTAATGCAAAGGTCATGTATGGCTGGGTGTGAAAGAGCAAGCACGATTGTTCAGGGTTGCTTTCATGGAACAGATTTGAAACAAGGTGGTTTTGATTTTTTTCTTTCATTAGTTGCACCATTAAATTATTTGCAATTTAGTTGCTGAGCTTTAGTCAAAACAGGGTTAGGTGAGGAAGCATCCCCCGTGTTCAGGATGGCTATGCACCCTGCGCATGGGCGGGTTGGAATTTCCCTGCTGTGCGGGATTTTATAGACACCGACCCCAGGCAGCTCTTTCCTGGGTGCTCGGTCCTTACGTGGACCCACACTCGCTGCCAAGTACTGCTTGCCGCAAGGAAGCGATGAACACAGACCCCCAAACTGCCTTATTTTCTGTAAACCTGAGTGCCAATCCCAAAAGCTGTGTCATAGGTGTTTTCTGCAGCGTCTGCCAGCGGGAAGGATCACGTTATGGTTGGTTTAGTGTTACATCACTCATACCTGGCATGGACCCTTACAGTTGTCTTGCTCCTCCTGTTGTGTGTGGTTCATCCGATGACCAACTTTCCCTCTCTGCTTTGGGTGCTGCTTCCCAGGTACCATCCCCTTCCTTTTACTACTTTGATAACATGTTCTGATAGCTTTTTCCCCCCCTCTTGTTTTCTTTACAGATTTATCTGGAAAATATGACCAGCAGGAGCAGCTTACTCACCATTAGATAAGTATTACGGATGACTCATGCTAGAGTATCTATAGCTGTGTGGCTCACATGAATGTTGTTTTGTAACAGCTGTAGCACAATGCCAAGTGCCAGGAACCTTAATTCCACTATCCATGCTTTTCCACAAACATATTTTGGGTCTCTGGCACCTTCTTCCCCATGGTTTGCCCATCTCAAGGGTTCACAGAAAGGTTTTGCCTCCCTTGATGGAGTATAGAGTATGGGACAGCTTGTGTCATTTCAACTCACACTTCAAGATGTCACCTTAAAATGAAAGCTACTGTTGAAAGGCTGCAGCTTGTAGCTATTCTTCCAGAAAACATGCAGGTTTTGTCTGTTTAATAGATGCCGTTAGTCGCTTTCCTCGATTCTTTGTGGGTTTTGTTTTTGGTTTCTTTCCAGAGCCGTTACCCCCCTTCTCCAGCAGGACAACCCAGAACCTGCAGAAGCAGGTAAGGCAACTGCTGTTGCAGCATGTTAATTTTGAGTCATTAAGGGCAAAATACCGGCTGCAGTGAAGTAAAAAAAACATTGACTCAGTGGCAGTCAGAGTTGTACCCAACCTGCTCAGCCTCATGAAACCGCCTGCAATAACAGGGGACAAATTTGCAGGAGTGTGTGCCCCAACCTCCCTCTGCTTCCAAAACCACTGCCATTAGGGCTGCGTGAGCGATAGGTGATGAGATGTAAGAAGTGATGAGCAAGGGGAGGAACCTGTCCTTGGGGGAGGTTCCGAAGGAGCTGAGCTGTGAAGCTGTGGATACATACGGGGTGGCAGGAGCTGCTGGGGAGGTGTTAACTCGAGCGGGTTGGCAGGGGGTTGCGGTGGCATTAGCTGAAGGCGGGTAGACAGCTTGGAGGGGTGGAAAGGGCTGTGCAGGAGCCAAGTCAAAAGGAGACATTTTGATGGGGAACATCATTGCAGTGTGGGACGTGCCAGCGATGTCACCGGGGAGGGCTTATACCCTGCCTGGACCACACACTGGGACATCATCTCCTACAGTTCACACCATGGCTTAAACTGCTGAAGTCATTTTGTTTCCACTAAGA
The DNA here is from genome assembly GCA_013400195.1 of Aramus guarauna. Taxonomy (NCBI): domain Eukaryota; kingdom Metazoa; phylum Chordata; class Aves; order Gruiformes; family Aramidae; genus Aramus; species Aramus guarauna. The sequence goes on from VXBL01007263.1 coordinate 726,420, forward strand.
TGCTGGCTCGTGACCCAAACCAGCTGCAGCGTGAGGAGCACGTCCCTTTCACCAGTGCCATCCTGGGGCAGGAGCTTCCTCTGGGGCAGCAGCAGTATGCTAGGCGCTGCACTCAATTTCTCAGCAAACGTGAACCAGAGCCCCAGTACATTAACGTAGAGGAGAAATCTGGCCTGAGGATCTGTGCTTGTGTGTGATTGTGTGATTTAGGTCTGAGAAGCTGTGGATGCCCCATCCCTGGAAGTGTTCAAGGCCAGGTTGGATGGGGCTTTGGGCAACCTGGTCTAGTGGAGGGTGTCCCTCCTGCAGCAGGGAGGTTGGATTAGATGATCTTTAAAGGTCACTTCCAACCCAAACCATTCTGTGATTCTATGATTCTGATGCTTTGCTATGCTTATTGCAAGAACTGATGAGGGATTTGCAAGGTGTTTTGTGCTGAGGTCTGCCTGGGAGCTTCTGTTCTTCAGGCTGTTGTGCCACTCTGGAGTAAAGAGCTGTATCCTGCTTGTGCTGTAAAAATAAATTACATTTCAGCTGGCTCCATGAACAACTGTTGTAGCGGAAGCCCCTGTGTGATGGCTCACAATGTAGGCTCAATTAAGTCCCTGGCTAGTAAAGCAGAAAATGCCTTTAAGGCCTTTACCCTTTAGGCTCCGTATCAGGTATTTGCGTGCCATGAACTGACCTCAGGACTAAGTTGTTCTGAGTGATGATCTGGCATTGCTCTTTGAGGAAGGTATTGGAGTTTAGCTCTCAGGGATGGTGTGGTGTCAGCCAGTGAACGTGAGGATAGGGGCATTGGGAATTTTACTGGCACATTTTTCTACTTTGGACATGTCCTCCTCCAATGACACACCTAAAAAAAACCCCAGAAACCCAATGAATGCTCTTAACCATTGCTTGGTGGAAATACTTTTGGGGTAGAGAAATGAAACATCCCTGTAAGCCCTGCTGCCCCGCTCACCTTGCATCTCTGAGGTCAGGATTGCAGCTCAGAGGCAGGATCTGGTGCTTCCCCGTGGGTGGCCTCAGCCGTGCGTATTCAAATGGAGCACCCAGGCATGTCACCTCACTGTGGTGTGGGGCTCAGAGATGCATGGGGGGGCTTTCCAGCCCCGCGGGCCATTATTAGTACAAGAGTTCACGCATGGTGTGTCTTGGTTCAAGCTGTGAACTGCAAGTGGGCTCTAAAACTGCTGCTGAGCCTTGTAAATAATATTGCAAAAAGTTTCCGAGAAGCGTAATAACTTGTATTTTACTCAAGCGTGCATTTGTGCTGAAAGTTTGCTGAGCCCAGTAGCGGATGCGTACTCTGGCTCTCCTTTGGGAATCTCGAGCAGGTAGCAGATGAGGATGTTGCTGTGGTTTTGCTTCTCTGTTTGGGAGGGTGGGGTGTGGGGCACTTTTGTGGGTTTGGTGGGTAGGTAGAACAACTCAGAGTAACGTGAGTGACCTGCATGTTAACTTTGAGATTGTGCCAGCTGAGCAACTAGATCGGGGATTACAGATCCCAGAGCACCCAAAATCCAAATAGGTTTTTAAATCGCAGAGGTCATTTTAAAAGAGATAATTAAGTTCCTGAGTTACTCAGTAATGCCTACAAATGTTCCTGCAAATGGCTTATGAAGCACTTGCAGTCTCTAACTTCTGCCAGAGGTAAATGCACTATTAGGAGCAAATTAGCTGCCCATGCAGCGATTTCTGTCTTGGAGTCTCAGGGTGCTTTACTGAGATGTGTTAATACAGCTATGCTGAACGTATCACTCAAATCGGCACGCTCTGATAACCATCCTCAGGTGAAATGAATCCCAGTGGAGCTGTTTGAGATGTTGCTGCTCCCGCTTCCCACCTACCCTGTTGCAAAAAGCTGCTGCCCATGGAGGCAGGGCTATGGGATGGGCTACGCGGGCATTTGCACCATATCCCTTGTTTTGTATGAGCACAAAACCATCTTTGCTTGCTGGGAAACTAGAGCACAATGTGGGGAAGCCAAAATGTGGCTTAGCTGTTCTGCCTCCCCTTGCTGGAAGGATTGGGCGTTAAGCACTGGAAGCACACCGAGGTGGGGGCAGCGACATCTCAGATGCTGAAGTTAGACTTTGAGAGCAATTTTGGCCTCTGGAAATCTCTGCTTCTTTCCATTTGACTAGTTGGTGGGGTGGGAGTCATCACATGGCTCCCCCCATGTAGACGAGCAACGCAGCATTTGATTTCTGCTCTATTCGGTGGAGACCTAGTCAGCATTATCCATGGGGTTTAAGGTGTGATGTGTGTGATGAATGAGATGAATTACACCTTCAGCTTCCCTGGCTGCATGACAGACTCTTCACTGAATTGTTCAGATGCAGATGGCAACGCTGCAGACACCTTTGTTTGATCAGATGTGGCATGCCCCTAGCCAGCTTGCTTAGATCCGATACATACCTTTTAGATAGCTCTAAGGTGGGTGAGATGAATCCTACACCTGCTATAGCAATGCTCATGCCCCAGGCTACAGTGGGCTGTTGGAGGGGGGGGTGGATTTTCAAAGCAAGCTTTGTGAGCCCCTCTTGCAGCAAGACTTAATTTCCATCCATTTCTGGAGAAGAAGGTGGTCAGATCAAAGCCAGCTTGGAGAAGGCAAAACTCCTCGAGGTCATGGGCAATTTGGCAGCGGCTGTGTCACCCCCAGGCTCCCCACCCACTACGACTCTGGTACATGGAGGTGATGAGGAGGCTAGATGGTCTTTGAAGGTCCCTTCCAACTTCAGGGCATGACACGGGTATCGTGGGGGGGCTTTTCAGGAATAATGTTGCTTGAGGCAGTATGGGGAAGGCAGGTGGTAGATACTATCCTCTTTCCCAAAGATTTAATCAGTTTTGTGGCAAAGGTTGCTTTGGGTCTTGGCTCAAGGGTTCCATAATTTTAAGACTTGCCATTTTGACACTGGTACCTAAGCCACACAGAAGAGATCCCCAGGTGTTTCATCGTGTCGGGGCAAGTATCACAAGATGCTTTGATGAAACCATAGTGGTCTATCATGAATAGGCTAATCAGTGGCCATCTAAGAAGCTGACATCTGAAGTGTACTTTAAACGGTATCAGCTTTGTGTGATGGCTTTAGGGGAAAACCTTGCAACGGAGGAATATTTGACACTTCAGTCAAAGGAAAGTGACACGCTCAAAGTCTGCCCCTGACATCTCACCCTGGCGCACGTCATCCTCAAGGCACTAGGCCAGTCATGAGAACCTCGTTGTCACTTCTGTGCCCTCTCCTTATGGTATCTCCAGGGCGTTGCTGTGCTGCTATCAATGTGGCATAGAAATGCTTGTTATCCACCATCAGTCACATTGGAAGGGGGGTTATGATCTTCAGGATGCTCGTCACAATGAAGCAGATTGAAAGTGTGCTGGAAGTGTTCAGGGCCAGGTCGGATGGGGCTTTGGGCAACCTGATCTAATGAAAAAAGTCCCTGCCCGTGACGGGGTTTTTCCTAGGTGTTCTGTGAAGGTCTCTTCCAACTCAAACCATTCTGTGATTGTCTGATTTTCATTTCGCCGTGGGGTGGTTTCCTGATGGAGGGAGGAGATGGATGGACCAAAAGCAGCAGTGGCAGCTTTTGTGTTAGCATCCCTGTGAGCCCTGCTGCTTCGGTCATCCCTTCCTGGGAAGCCAGGGCCCTTCACGTGCTGGGCCAGCACCATCATTTTATTCTGATGGTAATTCTGTGTATGTAACAGTTGTGGCAGAACAAAACTGGGAGGGATCCCACACGACGCCACTTAACGTTGCCAGCTTGAAATGAGAGGGAAGGGTCTCCTTTGCTTGGGCTCTTCTCGCCCACATCGATTTCTTCACACTGCAAGGGCTGGTGGTGCAGGGGAAGGCGGCCACTGGGATCAGGGGGATCAGAAGGAGTTAAAATAAGCAAATGCAGTCCTCCCACTGCAGCGAAAGCATTGCCTTAAGGTCACGGTTGTGGAAGAGGTGGGGGAAGGTTTCATCCTGTACCTGACTCAGCCAGGACCCCCATCCTGTTGTAAAAACCAACTCTTTCCTCCCATTTTTGCCAGTGCTGTCTCTGTCCCCCGTGCCCAGCAGCCTGTCCCGGGATGCAACGTGGTGGTTATTTGGGAGAGGATGCCACGGTAGCTGGGCAGGGACTACTTTTGCCTTCCTGATAACACGCCATTGAGCCTGCTTTGTGCCAGGAAGACTGATATGTACAGGGAGCAGGGCCTGATGGGCTGAACACCAAATTGTGGGCAGTGTTTGGCAGGGGGAAACACAGGAGGGACAAGGTGGGCTTTTGGCACGTGAGCTGCAAGTGGTCCCTCATCCCCCAGGGAACAGCAGGGACCTGTCCTAGCATGTGTGAAATTGCACGGGTTGTTATCTCCAAGTCACCTGCACCAGTCTGGATGCTTGGGACTGGAGAGATTAGTGATTGCTTTCTCATTACCTCCCGTTGTGCCTAGGTTGAGGGGCTGTAAAAGGAGAAAGCAACTAAAGTTGGGCACAAAATCCAACCTCTTGTTTTCTTGGGCTGGCTGCTGGCTCTGGAGGTCCATGGGCTATGTGAGCAAGGGAGCCCTGGGCTGATGGGCACTAGGCAAGTGCTCCTGATCTGGCTGCTGGCTCTGGAGGTCCATGGGCCATGTGAGCATGGGGAGCACGGGCTGATGGGCACTTGGCAAGCGGTCTTGTGCTGGTGCACGTGGGTGGTTGTGCCAGTGAGCTCTGGCCATGTCCCTTTCTGGGTCCCAGCACCCTCTCTCCCTTTTAGATGGTCTCTGGTGCAGGTGCACAGGGATGACTCTGCCATCTGCGCAGGTTACAGTGGCAGCAGACTTCCCCTCTGCAAGGGGAATTTTCCCTGGCTGCTGCAGAGGGTGATAAAGCCCAGCCCTGGTATCGCAACAGATCTATAGATGTATCATGAACAAGGAGAAGGGGAAACACCTGGAGACACATCTGCATTGGACCGTGTCACACGACTCTCCCAAGTGGGCAGCAACCCCAGGCACTAGGTCTGCATGGTGCCAGAGTCCTGCCTGTATGGACTCGCCAGCTTTGCTGCCTGTCCCAGGCAGTGCAGGCAGTGTCAGCTTGGGCAGGAGGCTGGTGCTTGCTTGGCTGTGTCTTAAAGCCTTGATTGCTGCCTGATTTGTCCCCTCCAGCCTCCCCTAGCTTCACATTTTTCTTTGCATTTGGAGTTGCAGCCTGAAAACACTCGATACAAACCCTGTGCCCTAACGGTTGCTGGGCTGAAAGTGTGGAGCCAGCTTGCAGCAGCTGCTAAAGTAGCAGAACTGAAGTGGGAAATGAAAAGTGAGACGGTGATTAAGACCCGATTTCCTGTTGTGGTCCCGCAGGGCTCTCACTGGAGGGGGGCGATGGAGACGTTGGTGGCGTCGACTGCTGTGGTGTCAAACGTCCCAGCCATTGGCCTCAGGCTGGTTGAATCACTCCAGGCTGTCCTGTGCTGCTTAGTTGTCTGAGTACTTTGTAGAGGTTGGTGAACATCCTAGGCTAGGCTCAGGGAGATGTTGAGAACCCTATTTTAGGGAGGGGGGAGGGGTAGGAATCCTGCACGAGGTGGTCCTGGTTGAGTGGGGGTTGGAAGCAGCGATGGTGCTTTATAATTATAAACCACTGATAGACCTATTCGACATACGCTACTACCTGGCAGTGCCATATGATGAATGCAAAAGGAGGAGAAGTACTCAGAGCTACGCTGTTCCTCACCCACCAGGTCTCTTTGACGGACGCATCTGGCCCATGCACTTAAAGCACAGGAAACAAATGGAGGACAGCGGTGTTGATGTTGTTTATTTAGATGGAGTTGCCAGCCCCTGTGCAGGCTGGTGTTTGTTGCTTTGTGGTATCTAGAAGAGCTGAAAGAGTGCACAGGATTTGGGAATACTGGGGACGCTGGTCCTCTGGATTTTCTTCCCATCTCTGCCAATAAATTGCTTTAGACCCGCCATCTAGGACTGGGCAAGAGGAACACATAAGGGAGCGAAATTGCTGCTGAAGGGATGGTGAAGCTCCCTAGCTGGTGCTGTTTGCTCTGAGGGCATGCAGGCCGTTCACCTGTCCTACTGTTTGATCCCTGGTGTAGATAGATGTTGTAAAAGAGCCAATGCATGAGAATTATTTTATCTTTTTTGTCTTGCTTGCACCAGAGGTTCATGCAAGGAGAAAACAGTTGAGTGCCAAGTAGGTGCTGAGCTGATGGCTGTTCCTCTGAGGACACTATTTCATGTGCACTCGCTAACATGCAATGGGTGTTCTTTAGTGCCAGAGGCACCTTCCAGTTTCTTCCTCACCCTGGAACTGCAAATTGCTGCACTGCTGGGTGTACTCCGACAGCTCCTAGGTCCATGCTGTAGAGGATTGAACCTGATGTGTTTCAGCAGTCCAGATCACATCGTTGGAAACTATATCCTTTCTGATAGCTCATGGAGCACTGACATGTAACACAGAGATGGCATTTCCCTGTACCACCTTGTCCTGTGGAGAAAGCCAGTTGCAAAACCCATTGCAAAGAGGCCAGAACACCAGTGATGTTTGCTCTGTGTTTAATGGTGACCGATCTGATGTCTCAGCAAAAGAGCAGCTGAACGAGCCCTGTGCTGCCAGAGGTGGTGGCAAGTAGAGGGAAGGAGAAGAACGGGGAGAAGGTTGTTGTCTGGGTGCAGAGCACCTGGAATCAGCTCCTTCTCCATTTTTGCAATAGGAGCCGTAGCTCATTCCCCTCCCCATGCCCCCTGTCATGGTCGTAGCCACGTGGCTTGACGGAGGCAGCACTTGACCCGGTGTGCCAGGGGCTTGCAGCAGGAAACTAGAATCTCTACTGTGGTTCCACCACGGGCGTGTGGCCCAGCAAGGAGGACTCTGGGCACATCTCCTGCTGGGTCATCTCACATGGAGCTGCTGCGCACACCAGAAGATGGTTATTGCAGACCTTTTGCAGGGTGAGGAGAAGCAGGCAAGCCAAAATCTGCAAGCCCACCTCCATAATTGTGGTCTCCCTCTGGGTTTGACCTGCTCGAAGGGGTGCAGGAAAGACACTACTTGTGTGAGCTTTTGTACACCTCAACAAACCACCTTCCGTTCCTGAGTTTGAAAGTCACAGCAGCTCCCATCAACACTGGTGCTAAACCTACCAGATTCTCTCGCTGCCCTTTGCTGTGCAAAGGACAGTTGCCACTTAATTCGGCAGTGTGAGGGACAACTGCTTGAAACTCAGTGTGGCATTTGGTCTTTTTGGCCTCTCTCAGCTCTCCGGGTCACCAGCATCTCCTCCAAGGCCACCTCTTCCTCTGCGTTCATGCAGCACCCAGCGCCACCAGCACGGCTGGGACAGGCTTTAGGCACGTAAATGCCCTGATCAGTATGAAGGAAATGTAAATAAGAATGTGAATGCGTTTTTCGCAGAGCAGGTCAGCGCATGGGAAAGGCTGTGGCAGTGGTGGTGTTGGGGAAGGCGTGCTGATTCACAGCAGGCAAGGTAATTGCCCTGAATTGGGTATCCTCTACTCCCATTTCTTTCCTCTGATCCATGAGTATTTCTCTACTGGTGTGTAGCCTGGGGCATGCATGGCCCGTGTGTGAAAGGCGCGTAAGGAGGCAGAGGGGAGAGATGGCCCCCAGCCTGGCAGAGCATTGCACATCATCCGTACTGTGTGAGGAGGGGGAGCTTGCTTCCAGAGAAATTACTTGCTGCACTCAAGAAGAGACTTCTGTTACATCCGCTGCCAGGGAGGAAAGGAATATTTTACGCTCTCCCAGTACCTTTCATCCCAGAGGAGTTCAAAGTGCTTTTTAGACTGCTTTGATAGTGCTGAGAAAGGGATGAGCAATTTTTGCATGAAGCGTCCTTCCCTGCCAGGAGAGTGGCCCCTGCCCGCTGCAGCCGGGGTGCTGGGAGCCGCGGCTCTTCGGATGCCCCCACTTCTGCTGGCGAGCAAAGCCGCACCACAGCACAGCATCATTTTGGGAGTCTGGAGGAAGAGCTGCCCAGGATCGTTTTGAGTGTTTTATGAATTATTTCGAGGGAGGGTGGGTTAAAGGAGAGGAAGTAGCACAGATATGGGAAGGTAAACCCCTGCTTTTTGAGCAGAGAGGCCAAGGATGGCTTTCAGGTGATAGCAGGGAACAGATTGCAGATGGATTTGCTGTACAAAGTGCCATCATCCACATATAACACTCTTCTCTCTTTGCCAGAGAGATCTTTCATATCAATCTAAGGAGGAAACAACACTGAGTTGGAGCAAGCAACGTAGCCTTGGTCTGGTGGGAGCTGGCATATTCCCTAGTCCTGGTTCCCAGCCCAGCAAGGCTACAGAATGCTTGAAGGAGATGGAAAAGACAAAAAATTTGCTCCAAGGATCAGGGGTGTGTTCTTCTGGGATGATCCAAATGTCTTGAATTAAACTCCCGCAGCCAGAAGTGGCAGTTGTGCTGGCATCTGCAAGTCTCAGCACAGAAAGGCAGCAGACTGTGCCACCGTCCTGCCTTCCTGGCGGTGGTCTCAGGGCAGAGAGGACGTGGCAGAAGTGGAAGAGCGGGTGAAAAATGAAGGATCTGCTGCAATGAAGAGGCATGAGAGGTTGGACAGGGTGGTCCCAGTGTCAGGACTGTGGAAGAGGGCAGGCATGGGCAACTCACCAGTGTGTCCCCACATCACCGAAGATGTTGTCCGAATGGCAGCTCTCCATCCTGCTGTGCTTTTCAAGAGCTCTGTGGCCAGTGGCTTCTCCAGTGTGAGCCTATGTTCATGACCACATCCTTCAAGCAGCTCTGATGTACAGAGGAGCTCAGTTTCTGCACAGGAGAGCGGATGGAGGAGACCCTGGCTGTGGTGAACCATCTCCTGTGGCCTCCTCACTGCTTTCTGGCTTCTCAGTCAGATGGTGGAAGATGGTGCTCACACCTTGCAGCGTGTCCAGCCCAGCCCAGGTGCTGCAGGCCACGCTTTGATGTGCCTTCCCTTCGCCAGCCATGCCAGATTGCC
>VXBL01007263.1:735435-785191 GCA_013400195.1 Aramus guarauna
AGCCATGCCAGATTGCCTTGCCTACCAAGCCTGCGTTCAGTGCAGCGAGCATCGGCAGCAGAGCCAAAGGATCGCTGGACTCTGCAAAGCCCGCGCAAAGACGAAAAGGGTCATTTCATCTGGGGGGCGGGAGGAGAAGGGGGCAAAAGGAGTGATGCCACACGGGTTTGTCACGTTCCCTTGAGGAAAACAGAGCATCTTTGTGATGACAGGAGAGCAGCAGGGAAATAGCAAAGAGATGAAAACCGGCTCGCCCCTTAGCAACCCTCTCTCGCATCTCTTCTCTCATGTGTCTCTTCACCACCAACAGTAGGGAATAAAAAGGAAAAAAAAAAAAAGGCAAAAAAAAAAAAAGAAGCGAGATGGGTTTTGAACTGATGCCAAAGTTGATTTAATTAGATGTATTGAATTCATTAACTTCTGAACAACGTGTCTGCCGCGCGGCACAAATGACGAGCTGCGCGCGGTGACGGCAGCGCAGCGCCGACCTGCCAAAAGGTTCAGCAAAGCAGAAGGATTGACCTACTTCCATCGGCTCCGCGGGAGCACAGGCAAACGCCCTCTGCTCGCCGTCGCCGCGCTCCCCGGAGGGCTGCAGGTCCCCCTGTGCAGGGGAGAGCTCTCCTCCCGGGCTGGGGAGCTGCCAGGGAGCCCCGCAGCCCCCGTGAGCTCCAGCACAAGCCCAGGGCTGGGTAAATGTCTGCGTGCCCATGGGAGGCAGCTCGGTCCGAGCAAGGGCTCCTGCTTCGTGTGCTGATGGCTGGCTTCTAGCTGACACTGATTTTCTGCTTCTCCCACCTATTGCACCCTTAAAAAACCCTCCAGTATTCTGTGATAAAGGGCCTAAGTGCTGTTGCAGCTGATAAGAGTGATAAAATCACCCATGCACACTGCCATGGTAACTGTGGTGGGTTGACCCTGGCCGGGGGCCAGGTGCCCACCAGAGCCGCTCTGTCACTGTCCATCCTGCACTAGACAGGGGAGAAAAAGTGTAACGAAAAGCTTTGTGGGTCGAGATAAGGGCAGGGAGAGATCACTCACTTATTGTCGTCACAGGCAAAACAGACTGAACTTAGAGAGGAAATTCATCTAATTTATTCCCAAACAGAACAGAATAGAGGCATGAGAAATAAAATAAAATCTTAAAACACCTCCCCCCCACCCCTCCCATCTCCCCGGGCTCAACTTCACTCCCGGCTTCAAACCTCCTCCCCNACAGGCTGCAGGAGGACAGCCTGCTTCACCATGGTCTTCACCAGGAGCTGCAGGGGGATCTCTGCTCCGGCACCTGGAGCACCTCCTGTCCCTCTTTCTGCTCTGACCTTGGTGTCTGCAGAGTTTCTTACATCTTCTCACTCCTCTCTCCGGCTGCAAAAGCTCTCTCAAACTTTTTTTTCCCCTTCTTAAATATGTTATCACAAAGATGCTGATTGGCTTGGCCTTGGCCAGCAGTGGGTCCGTCTTGCAGCCGGCTGGCATTGGCTCTGTCAGACACAGGAGAAGCTTCTAGCAGCTTCTCACAGAAACCACCCCTGTAGCTACCAAAACCTTGCCATGCGAACCCAACACAGTAACCTACAGCAATTGCTCTTCACTCTCGATACATCTCTGCTTTTTATCATGACCGCAGATGTGTGGTTTTGGCTGAGACTTGCCTGGGAATTACCCAAATCTGGAAGATCAAGAAGACACTTCTGTAACGTCCGCTGCTAGGGAGGATAGGAATATTTGGTTATGAGCTCCTCCATGGATGTGGAGCCACTGGGCAGCTCCTGGCCTTGCCAGCCACCCCTTGGAGCAGGGCGTACTTCCCTTGCACCTTGCTGCGAGCCCTGGCAGTGCAGATTACATTTTGAAAGTGTTGTCAGCAGCAGGGAGGAGGCTTCTGAGAAAAAAAACCTGTTTCCAAATGAATTTCATAACGGTTATCAAGAGGAACCGCTGGGTGCATGCTCCCAGCCCCACCATCATGCACACATGCGTAGATCCTGCCAAACGCCGGGATCCTACCCGCAGACTACAACCACAGGATCCCTCTGAGGTCAGTGCATGCCTCCTGGCCAGGCAACCTCACAGCTGGAGGAGTTCAGCAACTGAGTTACATCCTGATGTTCTGCTTCTGGTACCAGCCACGAGCCAAACCCATCGCATTCGTTTGGCAGTCCATCGCTCGTTAGTGTCAATGCAAAAAAATGTCCTGTAGAACTAGAGATGTTGTGTCAAGTGGTGAAGAGAGCAGGTGGACCTCCTGAGCCACCAGCCTGGCCGTGGTGCTCTTGTGGTAGGGAATATTTGCCAAGACCTTCGGATCTGTAAGAGACCAACAGAGATGTTCATGAAGTACTTAGGTATAGAAGTGCTGCATGAAATGGTGTTGCAGGTTTTATTGAAGATCTCTGTGTGACTAAACAAGGTGCTGACATGGGAGGGAAGCTTAGACACATCATCGGTCTCCCCTGATTGTCACTGTTAACCCTGGGTTGGTAACACCAGGGCTATCGCACAGATCTAGTGATAGTCACCCATCATGGTGAAGATCTTGCTGTTTCAGTGGGGAAATGAGGCAAAGCAGCATTGGGAAACTTGTCCAAGGTCATGCAGAGTAGACAACTGGGACCTTGCTTCCCATCACCGAAGATCTGGCCTTTTCATCTTCCTGCCTCAAGCACGGTTTCTTCTCCTGGCCCCACAGTACCCCTCAGCCAGAGCAGAGAATCATAGACTCACAGAATGATAGAGTATCCTGAGTTGGAAGGCACCCGTAGGATCATTGAGTCCAAATCCTGGCTCCACACAGGACCAGCTGAATCAGAGCATATGACTGAGAGCGTTACTCAGATGCTTCCTGAACTCAGTCAAGCTCGGTGCTGTGACCACTTCCCTGGGGAGCCTGTTACAGTGCCTGACCACCCTCTCAGTGAAGAACCTTTTCCTGATACCCAACCTAAACCTCCCCCATCGCAGCTTCATTCCATTCCCTCGGGTTCTATCACTGGTCACCAGAGGGAGGAGATCAGCGCCTGCCCCTTCGCTCCCCCTCGTGAGGAAGTTGTAGGCCGTGATGAGGTCTCTCCTCAGTCTCCTCTTCTCTAGGGTGAACAAACCAAGGGACTTCAGCCTCTCCTCACATGTCTTCCCCTCTAGATCCTTCACCATCTTTGTTGCCCTCCTTTGGACACTCTCCAGTAGTTTTATGTCCTTCTTGTGCCATGGCGCCCAAAACTGTGCACAGTACTCGAGGTGAGGCCGCACCAGCGCAGTGTAGAGTGGGACAATCACTTCCCTAGACTAGCTAGCAATGTCACGCTTGATGCACCCCAGGATACAGTTGGCCTTCCTGGCAGCCTGGGCACACTGTTGACACATGTTCAACTTGCTGTCGACCAAGACTCCCAAGTCCCTTTCAGCATGGCTGGTCTCCAGCGTCTCATCACCCAGTCTGTATGTATAGCCAGGGTTTCCCCTTCCCAGGTGCAGAATCCGGCACTTGCCCTTGTTAAACTTAATGCGGTTGGTGATTGACCAGTTCTCCAATCTGTCCATATCTCTCTGCAAGGCCTCTCCACCCTCAATGGAATCAACAGCTCCTCCCAATTTGGTGTCATCTGCAAACTTGAGGGTCGCTTGAGTGGGGAGATGAAAAAAGAAATGTTAACTTTACTGAGCAGCATGTGGAAATTAAACAGGAAGCAGTAGCACAGGACAGACAGAAGGAACTCAGCAGTCTGCTTGTATGAAGATGTCTCTTTGTAGTGCTGAGGCTGGTTTCAGGATTCATGATTCAGTTTTCAAGTCGGTTGTTGATAGGATGTTTTCATTTTTACTTCATCTGTTGACAAGGTGGTAAGAGCACTGCGAGGACGCGTATCTCTCCATCAGGTATGACTAATTGTAGTGGGACAGCCATGTACGCGATAACACTTCTGTTTTTCTCTAGAACAGCTCCATTACAGACCGCCTGGTAGCTGAGCCACAGCAAGTGTTTTTGTGGGAGTTTTGCTGATTGTGCAGCCCAGATAACCTGTAAGTGAGCAAACATGGAAAGCGTTGAATATTCAGCTCAAAAACCAGAAGCAGACTTGTTTCACTGCTGGTCTGAACTGAGCTTTTAACCGTGTGTTGTCAGTACTTTTCAGGAAACTTGTCTCGTCTGAGACACATCACCTGGTGATGAAGTGCTCCTGTTTAGGGAGAGCCACCAGGAGCTCTGCGAAGGCAGGGCTCACAGATAGGCACTGGTGCCTTTGCAGTTCAGTCTTGTGCTTTGCTTTCCCCATCTTCTCCTTCAAGAGCAAAAGTCAGTCCATACAGAATAGATGCACTTTTAAACAAGAGCCAACAGTGTGATTTCTCTTATTCTTGCACTCAGAAAACAATCTCTCCAACTAACTCGGCTCATTGCAGAGGCTGGTAAACACTTTCTCTAGACGTCTGCTGCTGTTCATCCTGTTTCTGCAGGAACCCAGGAGTTTTGGTGCCACCCGAGAGGAGAATTTAAACTTATTGTAGTTAACCTGGTTGCCCCTTGCTCCTCAGGATAACAGTTGTGTGTATGCACGAAGGCCACGCTTATGTCCCTGAAGGTGTGTCAGCACAGATGAGCCTGACTCATGGTGTGCCGAAAAGGCTTCGGTGTGCAACTTTTCCCCTTGGCAGAGTTTAATCTTTGTATGGATTACGACAGAAAGCTCTCTACAAGAGGCTATGCAGTTTTAAAGCTGTGCTTGCCTTTGATGGAAATCATTGCTTGCTTCTCGAGGTTTTTAGTCATCTGACAGCTGTACTAAAAGCATGCAAGTGGACAGCCTGTCCAGCATATGAGGTAGCGAGAGATCTTTTGACCCTTCCTCTGCCCCTTCTCTCTCAGGAGGGAAGGCAGGTTTCCCTGCCTGCTGCAGGGCACCCCTCTGGTTCAGGAGTGGAAGACTACTTCCATTGTCATGCCAGCATGGGGCCCTAATTTCTAGTTAATGTTAGAGGAATTAGCAGTGGTCAGAAGGCTGATGCACCAGGAGGTAGTCAGTCAGTGCAGAGCTTCTAATGGTGTTGACTTCTCATGGTAAGGTCACCAAAGGACCATTTCAGTTTTCTTCTGTCCTTGCTATGTTGGCTTTGTTGTTTGTTGTTGGAGGACAGGAGTTACCTAAGGAGCTCTGGGCATCTGGGGCAGAGCTCGGGATGTGAACTTGGCAGCTGATGACACCAAGGAGGAGACTGCGCTCCTGAAAGTTGAGAAGCTCTGGACACTGAGAGAGGATGTGTGACATCATGGCCTTATGACTATGATCTGCCCAGTGTGGACTCACCACAGACGAGGCATCCCTTGCAGGAGCTATTCCACGTGTCTGCTGCTCTTTAAAATAAGGATGTTGTCCCACGGACAGGAGTGACCTGTTGGCGTTGAAGGTGGTTCCACTCGCTCCTGTTGGATGCACCACGGCAGGAAGAGGAGGTGTGCTGGCTGCCAGTTCGGCTCTAAAAACGATGGCTGTGCAAAGTCCGTCCTTGTCTGGACTCCAAGGGGCTGCTGTGCACAAGGCCTTCACACAGTTTCCTTAACAGGCTCCTTTTCACGTTTTCCAGGGACTTGCACTGTGCTTCGTTTCAGAGGGATCCAGTGAATTAACATATTGTTGCTGCTGCCTGGGTAATTGCATGCCCGGGGTCTGCTCTGCTCTGACACAGTCTTCCCGGCTTCCCAAACAGAAAGTATCCTTCTCCTCCGCCAAACAAGGCTGCAAAGTATTGCCCTGAGACCTTGCTCAAAGGATGGAGGAATGGGAGGGTGGAAAGAGGAGAGGGAGGCTGTTTCCAAAGGTATATCTTCCTTCAAGACCTCACCTGTCAATGAGGAGGAGGAAGTGGGTTTTTTAATCTTTATTTCTGTACCAAGATACTAATTTTGACTGAAGCTGTGTTTTCTGTGGCTGATTTTGTGCAGAGCTCAGTATGGGTGTAGTTACAGAAATATAGGCCAGCACAAGGCACTACAGGGGCTCAGTAACTGCTTGAAATTAGCTGTCCTGCGTCACACATGAGTTTCAGCAGAAGTTGAAACTGAGTGATCTGATACTGTCTTCTGCACTAAAATAAAGTCTATGAATAGGTAGGTGTAAAAATGCTTACTGGTCTCACTTTCAAGTACAAAAAAACCCACATGTGGATAAACCCTTAGAACCCTGTGAAACCTTATGAGAATAGACCGCATCTCAAAACATGTTGGCGAGCATGTGTTCAAAGCTAGACCAGCTTCCTAATGCAGATCCAGGTTTGCATTTTTAAAAGGTGCTATTTGGTCAGAACTGACTTCTGGTGGGGAGCTGGCATCCCTTAGGCTTTAGTCTCCTAAAAGAAGTACAGTTACATGCTGTGTGAGGAGGGCAGCTTTACACCCCTAGCACAGCTTGGATGTCAAGCAGAGGCAAGAAGAGGTCACGGAGCATCAAGACTGTGGGATAGAGGAAAGGAGGTTGGTTCATGGCTCTGCCACTGACCTCCTGGGTGACCTCGGGCAAGGAGATGAACCTCTGCTCTTCAACCTCCTCCTCTCCTGCCCACCCAGCTCATGTGACAGTTGCCTAATGGTTTGTATGGATTTTTCTGAGAAGCCAGAGCTCGGCAGCTGTCTGTAAGGTCCCTTTTCATCTTCTCAGTTGTGACATTTCCTGTCTGTTAGCCACATAAATTATTTTGACTGTAAGCAAGATGTTGCTTCAACACCCTTTACGACACCAGGGATGGAGGGGGGCAAGGCTGTGCTAGCGGTGTAGCTTGGTCATCCCGCACCAAAGCATTGCACCTTGGGGGGCAGAGGGAAGGCTTCTTGTGGCATCTCCATCATGTGGAATGGAGGCTGCAGCCTTGGGCCATACAGAGAGCCTTTTTACGGTCGGTGCTATTCACTGGGCTTAGGAAATCCTGTTTGTTCTGTAAATATGTGTATATGTAGGGGAGAGAGGAGGTGTGACTGCCTTCCAACACCGCTTGTGCATGCTGCAGATGGGACATGGACAGAGGTTCCTTGGCCACTAATGTCCAGAGATGGACAGTCGCGTGTGGGTCACTGTGGGACTGGATGCAGAAGTGGGGTTTGTCATGTCCCGAGGGGAACATAAGGTACGTTGCTTAGGGGTGTCTTCTGGACCTTCACAGTCTTGGGACGTGGTTGTTTCTCTCAACTTTTTCACTTGGGGGATATCACAGTACCTGACCATTGAGTGATTCCCACCCTTTCCTCTGAAGCCTCTGTGCTGGTGGCAGTTAGAAGATAGCTTGTATGACTGTAAATTCAGGCTGAAAGGGACCTTGGGTGGGTCAGCTGTGAGATCAGACCAGGTTGTTCATGACTTCATTCAGTCAAGTCTTGAAGACTTCTAAGGATGAGAGTGCACAGCCAACTCCATGGCTTGACTGTCCTCACATGAAAATGTTTTTCCTAACATCCAGTCTGAACCATTCTTGTTTCAAATAATGTGTGATGTCTCTCATTCTTCAGCCAGACACCACTGTGGAGAACCTGGCTCTGTGTTCTCAGCGACCTCCCCTCAGATGCTGGGGGCTGTTGCTGGATCCATCAAAGCCATCTCTTCCCCTGCCTGAACAAGCCCAGCTCCCTCAGCCTCTTCTCTCCAGGCAAGTCCTCCAGCTTCTGGTGAGCTTGGTGCTCCTCCACTGCTCTCCCTCTAGTTTGTCAGTGTTTCTTGTATGGGGATGCCCAAAATTAGATGCAGTATCTAGATGTGGTCTAATAAGCACTGCGATCTCTTGCCTTGACCTACTGGCTGTGCTGCTGCTCCTGCAGCCCAGGATGCGGTTGGTCTTTGCTGCAGTTTGTCCCAACAACTGCCAGCCCAGCCCTCGAGCGGTGGCAGAGGTGCTCAGCCGGGATGCTGGGCTGTGCCAAGATGATCTCTTACACAGGATCTGTCACTCTGTTTGCAAAGCCTGAGTGTTTCTCAGTGGCCAGGAGGGACGAGGAGCATGGAGGAGCCCTGGGGTGACAAAGACCTCATTGCTAACGATGTGGGCTGCCACAGGGAGAAGGACTAAGTCCGGACAGATAAGGCGATGAACTGAGTTCTGCAGAAGAACACAAAGAAGTATAGTGTTATAATTACCACCGTCTCACTCATCTGTAAAGCAAGTTTTTACTCACTGCCATGCTGCTTGTGGGGCTGTGACTGTTGATGGCTACCAAGTGCTGAGGTCCTGCAATCCAGTGCCAAGCGCTGTCGAACAAGCCTCGTTTGCTGCGCTTACTGCTTGGGATGCAGCACGATTCCTGGCAGCCATGTGTAGAGGATTTGTACATGTATAGATGGTTGTATACCACATTGAAACAAAATGCTTGATTTCATTTTGTGCTGCCAACAGTCAGTGTTTGTTCGAAACTGGCAACCTATATTCTTTAAGATCCAAGAGCCTTGGGAGAAGATCCATTTTTTTATAGTGTACTAATTTACACTAATTTACATTTACTTTTTTTAGTGCAGCGTGGTAGAAATAAAAGACAAAAATGAGAAAGACAGAAAGACTCATGCAGTCATTTTAGAGGTTTTCTGCTTTTCCATTCTTGTTCTTTTCAGGAAATGAGACTGACTATCTATGGGATAGGAACGAAACCACATATCACAAGTCACTGTCGAGTTCACAAAGTGACCACAATGAAAAAATAGTGAAAAACGTGTTCTTACTAGTGCCTTTCCAGCCTGTAGGAATCCTGGCTGTGGCTTGCAGTTGTAGTAAGGGGAAGATTTGCATTTTGAAGTCGGCGGTTTTCCTTTTTACTCTTCCACTTCCTACCAGCTAATTTGATGCTGTGTTAATTGTGAATCTGGAATGCAAATCAACTCACCTGCTTGTTTTTCGTTTGCTTTCAGGTTTTCTAACTATGGAAGCCTTCCTGAGGAGCTGCATCATGCACTTTGGGAAGCTCAGGAAAGGAAAAAGGAGAGGTGGAAAACAAAGAGAAGCCAGCAAAAGTTTACCTCATAACTTAAACAGGAGCAGGATTTGACCCTCCTGAGGCACCTCAAGAGATGTCATGCTCAGCACTGCACTAATGCAGCGACATGAGTTGGTCACCTCACTCCAGCAAAGCAAACTCACATCTGCCCAGCCTGTGTCCTGTATAAGTGCAAGGGGCTGATGGAAGCCTTGCTCACACCAGGCTCTATGGCACTGATGCTGCAGCAAGTTGTGAGGGTGAAGAAGAGACTCACAGAAGCAATGCAAGAAGGGGACATGTCGGAGCAAGAGCGAGCTGCACAACTGCATGGCCTGGAGAATATTTCCGTGCACGTCCAGAGTTATCCGCTGCAACCCAGGGCACATTGAATCACACTGTGGTTGCTCTGGCCTTTGTGTGGGTAACGATGATAATCGTTGTGTGTGGTGTTGGGTTTTGTTATTTAGTTTTTCTTAAATGTAAAATTATCGGTCGAATTGGCATTGGTAAGGCAGCGAGCCTGGTGCAGCTTTTATCTACTCTGAACCTGGGGACGAAGGAGGAGAGGAAAATGGCTTGACCAGTTAGGCAGCCGTCACGCAACGGTCCCGGGGTTCAGAGCAAGGAACACAACAGTCAGACACCCAGCCCCGCCTGGGCTTCAGCTGATAAGTCACGTTTCAGAGCGAAAGGCAATCCTTTAGGATGCCGAGTGGCTGAAGCCTCCAATGCCGAGTCTTCTTTAAAAGGGGATTTCATAAGGAGTAATACGAACAGAATTTGTGGTTTGTACGCATTCCAGGCATGCCAGGACTGTTCCTGTCAAGAATGGGCAGTCTCTGGGGTTTGGTTTTTTTGTTTTGTTTTTTTGGGGGGGTTTTTTGTTTGGGTTTTTTTTTTCCCTCCAAAATATTTGCCACAAACTAGCAGCTGAAATGGTTGAAAAATAAAGGAGAGTTGCAAAATCATTACAGTAGCAGTAATGGAAACTGTGAGGTGCTTAAACTGGCTGTGGGGGTTTCACCCCGTCATCTATGCTGCTGGGATCACAGCTTTTGCCTGCTATGACTGCTTCAGGATGGATGATTTAAAAGCAGAGCTTTAACTCTTGGTTACCCACAACCTCAAAAAACAGTGCTTTAGGCTTTTTTTCAGAAGCTATACCTTTTCAGTTGAAGTATGAATCTCTTTGGTGTCAGCGCAGTTATGTGGATGTACAGCATCTTTACGTTGTGCCAGCAGCATTCATTTCTGCAGATCGATGGGTACAGAAATGGGGTACAGCTACTCCTGCTTCAAGTGCACTTATTTGGGTTTCAAGCAGGCTGCACCAGTTTGGATTGCACCTGTACACTTCGACACAAACACCATTTTAATTGATGTAAGAGCTTCCACGCACAAAATGACGATGCCTTCAACCTTCAAGAGCCTTAAGCTTTAACTTAAAGAGCCTTCAACCTTAACTGTGCCTTAAAACACTCTGAAGTTCCACAGGCAGCAAAGCACTGGACAGTTTGTGTAGACCTGGCCTGTTAGATGGGTGTTCAATTCATAAACCTACAAGTCCTGTTCCTCTAGACATGGGTGCTGCTCCTGTTGCCATAGTCCTGTGAGCCGTGTAGGTAGCAGGAGCTCATGGATGGCTGAGAAAGCCATGGCCAGAGGTGTTACTGTCATCACCTCGCTGGCGTGGGTGCCACGAAGAGGATGGCTGTGAGAGCCGGTAGTTAAGTTCAGACCTCAGACATCCCTGAGACACCCCCCAGGAACACTCAGCACCTTTATCAGCAGCACCGCGCTGACCACAGCCAGCTCAGCGCCTCTGCGAGCTGGAGCTGCACCTTTACCTGCTCTGCTGGGCAGACTAATCCCTCCGCAGGGGAGCAGAAAATTGAGCCAGGCTCATCCTGGCAGAGGCTGAGCCATGGGGCCATAGACACCCACCCTGAGAATTTGCTTTTCAGCCTGGGTTTGGCCGTGGCAGGAGTGCAGACAGAGGGTGAGATGCAGAGGGTGAGAAAGCGTCTCTTTGAAATTGGCAAGAGACGAGATGCTGTTGGAATGAACAATGAACCTTCTGGCTTGGTTTTACTAAGTGTGGATATGGTTATTTAGTGATGAACAGGAACGGGAGTGGATTTAGGATGTGGTGCCTGAAGCCCCATCCCACGTTCCTGAAGCCCCGTCCCATGTTTCTGAAGCCCCATCCCACGCTCCAGCACAGGCTGATGTTACGGAGAAGTCTCAAGGCTGTTGCCTGGGCTGGTGTAGGACTGTGGGTGGAGGAACTTTAATCACTGGGGTTGTCGTTAAAAGCTGCACTTGCAAGAAACAAGGAAGGAAGAGCTTGTGTTAACTTGGTGCTCAGCATAAATATTTTTCACCTGAGAGGAGTCTGGTCTTGTAGTTTTCTGGGCTGCTTGCCATTTTGGGTTTGTTTCCTTAAAAAATAAGAAAAAAAAAAAGTTTTCTTTACCCCATCAGTGCTTCAAACCACAAAAATTTGGGAACAAAAAGTTGGAAGGTGTAGTCAGCAGCGAGCTGTGTTGTTACTGGGCCTATCTCGCAGGGGATGGTTTTAAAGTGGATTGTGCTCTGGCCACTCAAGGTCTCTGCTGTGGAAATATTTATCACTGTGAAACTAGCAAGCTTTACCAGTGGATGAAAAAACTACTTTTGTAACCAAATAAATGTGTTTTCCCTACAAGTCACACAGATAGGTGCATGTTTGGAAGATTTTTATTTTGAACCAAAGTAACTTTTCCACTGTGTCATCTAGAGTGGGAAAACGAGTGGACCTTGAGTTGCATTTTAACCTAGTTTTCATCCATTTGACCACAGCAGAAGGTTACATTGAGATGCTCTGTTATCTTTCTCTTGGCATGTCCTTGCTTGCTGTTTTGTGCTTCAGAATCTCCATTTTCCCTCTTCTTGATGGGTTGAGAGTCTTGATAGGGCGAAAAACACATAAAAATGTTCATGTCCTTGGGAAGGCTGTGGCAAGTTATGCAGTGGTGAAGAAATGCTGACAACCTGTAGAAGAGCCAGTTTTTGACAGCATGGGAAGTGGTTAGCGCCTCATTTGACATCCTCACATCAAAGCTGGACAGTAGCCTGGTCGAGATGCTATGTTTGAACCACAAATTGCTGGGCTTCAGGCAGAAATCGCTGGATGAAATTCTGTGGTCTTTATTAGGCAGGAGGTCAGACAAAATCATTTAGCTAGTTTCTCTCGGCTTTTAGAATTTATGAATTGCATAGTCAGGGGTTTTTTTGAGTTTCCGTGAAAAGTTTGCCTTGGTAGCATGCAGACAACAAACCCCATCTGTTCTCTTGTCTTTTCATCAGGCTATGTTGCTTTTGAGTTGTCTTAGAAGGAGGATGAAATTGGGCTTGTTATTTAAATTTCAATATGGGTGGCAAAAGCAACTACCTTGATTATTACGGGCCTCCTGTGACCCCAGGAATGGACGATGCCTAATGCCAGCCCTGATTTAACAAACATCTGAGGACCGCCTCATCACCGCAGCATAGCCAACAACTGTCTCTTCTCTGTTCCCCGTGGGAATTGTGCACCATGGGATCCTGCAGTGAGGCAAAGATGGGAGGAAGGCTCGTAAGGCAGCACACGTGCTCTTGTTAGTGGCCAGATACTCTGTCTGCAAGCCACCGAACCTGGGGCCACTGGACCCGGCAAGCAAGCAAGAGGCACCTTAGCTGCCTGGCTGTGTAAGAGTCCCTGACCTCCAGTCCCACAGAGGGGACAGGAGAATTTGGGAAAGCCAGAGCAATGCAGTAACTGGAGTAAAGAAGAGGAAAGTCATGTGACAGAAACATAATGAAAATAAAAATTATGTGAAATAATGTCACTTTCTTTCCCAGTATGCAACTGGGATGAAAATGCGGGCACGAGCAGAGCACTTGCAATCTGCAGCCTTGTCTGCCCTTCCAAATGTGACTTGTAACATGGTGCTGCCGCCCGGCACTCAGGGATTTCAGCAGTTCGGTGAACATCGCTGGTTGTATGCCCCAGGTTTGCCCTGTCTTTGTGGCAGCTTGGACCCATGTTCCTTTGTAAGAAAGAGCTCCCTTCCTGTCCTACAGCAAGACTTCTATCCAGACCTCCACAGGGACTTCAGTCTGGGTTTTCAGCCTAGCCTAGAGCGATAAGCTAAGGTCTATTTTGTAGTGAGGCCCCACGTGTGTGATAAGCCACTTGGATGCACCCAAGGCTGCTTTCTGCCACTTGGCCAGACGGCACAGGACCACCTGTATCTGTTGAGCAAAACTCCAGCTTTTCATGTCAGGCAACTGCAACCAGCTGGTTATTGGGAGTGGTCTGTGTTGGATTCTGGTCTTTGTTCAGGAAGGTGCTAGCTGTCATGAGCCAAGAGCATGTGAAGGAGCAATGTAACAGCAGAGATGATGTGAGTGCCAGTGTCTGGGAATATTTCTTCATGCTGTTTAGCAGTAAAGACATAGTCGGCCCTCATAGGGCAGGTATCTGATTAAAAAGCACTAATGCAAAAACCCCCTCATTTATGGACGTTAAATGTATTGCAGTGTAGCTGGGAACGAAGAATTCAGGTTCTGTCTGGAGCCTGAATGAGACTGTCTGGGGAGCACAGTGTCAGGGGGATGAAGGGGACCTCGTCGTGTGTAATCGTGTGAAAGCGAGATCTCGATGGAGCAGTGGGACAGAAAGGGTCTCGGCAACTCTGGAGAGCACGCAGAAGCAGGGAGGTGACTTTGTCCCTTTAAAGGGGGACATGCTGGCTGGTGTCTGCGCTTGAAGGATGGGGAAACGCCAGGAAGAATTCGAAGGAGAGCCACAAATGGCTTGGGATTGCCAAACTAGAACTCCCTGATGTGGTGCTTGGGGAGATGAGTTTATGTGGCTAACTGGGGGGAAAGGTGGCAAGGAGGTGACTTGGTTGCCATGACTAGTGGAAGAAAGCTTCGATCAGCAGGTTTGGGATGCAGGAGGAACCCTTGGAAGTTTTATGCCTTTTTCCAGATTTTGGAGGAAATCACAACATGTCTCTAAGGTCATTTGTGTGTGTTGCAGCTTTAGTCTGAAATACTTGGCTTATTATGTAGAGGTCTTGGATGAAAAGGAGTGATCTCCAGATCCTGTACTGAAGGCAGGATGGATCATTTGGGTCTTTCTGCCTTTACGCTCAGAGCTCTGATACTCCCTGGCACTTTCCTCCATCTATCCCTGGGGTAGGGCAGTTCTCCCGCAGTGCTGGGCATAGTTTAAACTATCAGGTCAAAAGGCTTTGGAGCCATCTCGTCTTAAGACAGACATCTAAAATAGGTGGGTTGCCCTCTGGTAACGGCTGTTGTCCTCCAGCAACTATGGGAGGAGGCCAGACAGCTGGTTGAGACATGGACTCCTGCACTTTGGATATCTGAAGCTGCGTGAGATGAACCCCCCTCTCACCACCTGCGTGAGTGGAAGGAGCTGCTGGAACAAAGCACCGAATGAAGATCTGTCTCACACAATCTGAGACGAAAATTATACGGAAACTTTAATCAGCTCTCACAAGCTGAGCGGTCCCTGGAGGTCCCGTACCGAGCCTGACCCACTTGCTGGGCCCCAGCGGTGCAGCACCGGGCGCACCGTCTGCCTTTGGAGGAATGAAAGGACAGCGATCTAAAAAGAAACAAGGGAACACGGGGGAAGGCAACGAGCGGTAAGACTTTATTAAGAATGTGTTGGGGTATTTTGATTGTTACTAAATGCAAACCCACCTTCTGCAGCATTTCTTTTTTTGAGCTGCTCAGAGAGAAGGGAGGTGTTTGGGGAAATTTGTTTTCAACCTGATCAATGATTTCCCAGTTCCCTCCCTGCACTCCTGCCTGCCGCATCCCGGTCTCTCCAGCCGTGCCGTGCTCAGGAAGCTGCTCTGAGCGTGTGTCCTCAGGGCTGAGCTCCAGCACCGTAGCTGGCCTGGTATCAAGGGGCTACTCCTGTCCCAGGCTGGAGCCTGCTTTGTGGTGACGGAGGGAGGGCTCTTACCGCCCGAGCAGCAGCAGGACTCTTCTGCCAAACGTCCCCGTTAGTAGGAAGGGCTGCCTGGAGCGGAGGCTCGTGATGAACCCGGGCTCCCATCCCTAAGCTCCCTAAAGAAGATGCGCCTGCTTGGCAACGGCTTCAGATTGGGGCATCTAAGTGGAGAAAGCAACAGTGGGCAAAAAGCAAATACAAAATCTCTGATGTTTGAGAAAATGATAGCAGCAGACTGTTTGCAGCAAACCATAATCGATATGCCTTTCCAGGAGATGCTGCTGGGAAGATGATTTCCACATCCTCCTCAGAAAGGCTGCTGAATCTCCAAATGAGCACCAAGCTTTCACCCTGCCGTGCATACCCAACCTGCGAGCGGCAGCTGGGATGCCAATAGCCCTCGCTGGACCCCAGGAGGATGCAGGTGCTGGGACTCGCTGGCGTGCCGAGGCCTGGCGAGACCCCTGGCATAATACACGTTCATGGCGTATTTTTGAGCGAATAAGAAGTGTGAGTCATTACAGAAAACGTAAGAATGACAGGGTTTGTGGGATGCATTTTTTTAATCCCTGAATTTAATTCTTAGTTTTGAATGAATCAAATTATCTAATGGGACTGAAAAAGCTGGGATTTCCCCCCTTTTCTTGCTGCAGTGTTTTTGGTTTGGTTTGGTTTTTAATCAAAATGTTTACTCACATATGAGGAATTCCATATCAGTAAATGATTTCTGATAAGTTGATGGCAAAAGTAAGGTGAGAGTGAGGAGAAGACAAGCTTTGGGTTTTGGCTGTCTCCGATTTTTTCAGTTTTATTTAAATTTCAGCAAAATGCCAAGCATTTTGTTTTGACCCACTTTCAAGTCTCATTAGCGAATGAAGAGACACTGGGAGGTGTGATTATGTGAACTTCAGAAATGCAGCAGGTTAGGACAGGAGAGACTAGCAGCAATCCTGCTCTGACGGTATGCCCAGACTTGAGTGTTTTAACGTATCTTACCGTTTTCTTGTGTCACCAGTAGCAAGGTTTCAGCGAGTGGAAGGGGATGAGGAAAAGGAGCCACCAGCTGTCTCCCCATTTTCCTTGCCTCTCTTCCAGATGACAACAGTGTGCATCACACAGTCATCGCAGTTGCATCAAGGACTTTGTTTTTATGTAGGACCCACCAGTGCAGAGAAGTGCAGATGGACAGACAGGTGCTTGCTCTGGTCCCTGAGCTCTGCAGCCTGCCATCCGTGCCAAGGCTGAATTCAAAAGCCTTGCTCAGAGGAAGGGTACATTAACTCCAGTTAGCAGCATGGGAGCATGGTTGCAATAGTCCCAGCTGACAACAGCTCGCTTGACCTGTGGGAAGGTGGACCTTTGTCTGTGATTCATCCAAGATTTTGCTAAGCCACTCTTCTCCACAGCAGCTCTGCCTTTCTGCTTGCAGGGAAGGCATGGCAGGCAGCTTCAGCTGGGTTTGGAAAAGTCAGCCCTACAGTTACTGTCTTCCTGAAGAAGGAGAATCACCTTTTATTTACCTAAGGAAATCAGTGCTTCTCTATTGACTTTGATGGATTTGGGTTGATATGTGCCAGCCAAGAAGCTGACCCTTCTTTCTGTCGCAGCCTGTTCCAGCACATGCAGGATACATCGTTCATGTTTGGGTCAGCAGGGCTTAGTGGCCTTTCTTCATCGTTATCAAAACAGTTCACTTTCTTATGACTTTGGCATTCCCAGTTTTGGCCTTAGAGCAGAAGCAGCAGCACTTTTTTTTCAGTGAGTCCTTGATTTTTTTTGGCGCTTGTCAGATGCAGGGAAGGGTGAACTTGATGTTGCAGTTCCTGAGACCTTCCTCACAGGCATGCTCAGCCAGTGCCTAGGAAAGCTGCAACACGAGCTTGTTGTCTATGAAAAAGGAGTTTTTTAGAATGGTTCATATGTGGGAATATTCCAGCCTCTCCCTCTACCTGCTTTTCTTACTGGGAGGTCAAGACACTTTGTAGTCTTCTGTCCTTATTCCCATTTTGGTGGTAGGCATCGGGCCACCCAAGCAGCTACAGAAAAGGTCTTGGGCAGCAAACCCAAGAGGCGCGTGAGATGCTGGTACAGTTGCCCCAGTGCCTGGAGTGATGCTGGGAGCACCCAGCCTGGGGCGAGCGTGGCAGCGACACTGTCGGGCTGGCTCCCTCCT
Source organism: Aramus guarauna (assembly GCA_013400195.1). Taxonomy (NCBI): domain Eukaryota; kingdom Metazoa; phylum Chordata; class Aves; order Gruiformes; family Aramidae; genus Aramus; species Aramus guarauna. The sequence continues at coordinate 752,569 of VXBL01007263.1, forward strand.
GCCTGCTTGGGACCCTGTAGTCCTGGGGTACTGAGATGCTACCAAAATGTAACACTGTCTCAGCCAGGTCAGAAAAGAAAGCACTCTGCTCATGACTGGAGGGAGATACGGCTCTGCTTTGCTTTCTTAGAGCTGCCTAGAGTTTGTGCATGACTCCTTATCCAAAGCCTTCTCTTATGCCCAACCACCAGGTGACAAGCAGAGGTACAAAATCTCTGTCCCCAGTTGTCTGCAGAGAAAGAACATGACGTACCCAGGGACCAGCCCTGGCATCGCTCCCTGAGGCTGGTACGAGTATTACTGCTTCCAGCTGCCCTGCCTGTTCCCTGCCTGTCCGGTTGGGTTTATTAGCCTCCGCAGCAGCTTGGGACTGGGAATCAAAGGGATAAAGCGCAGTTTGGGGTCTGTGAACGGTTGCGGAAACCTGGGGCAGAGAGAAGGGAGCAAGGAGTGATAATGTGCTAAGCCAGTGCAGGTGCTGGGTCGGCAGAGGGTGAACCAGCCCCTTGCCCACACCACCAGCAAACTCCCGCGGAGCCGCGCGATTCAAACGGCGGAGAGCTGGGGGAGATCTGCTCCTGTCTTTGGCACCCCCTCTTGCCCTGGTTGGCAGCCATTGTGGGATGTGTTGCCTCGTGCCAAACCTATTCATAGATGCCTAATCCTCTGCAACCAACCAGCTCAGTGTCGTGGACTTCCTTCCAGGAGCCAGATATGTCACTACCATTATACGTGTGGCTTTTGAGTGACTTGTGCAAGGCCAGGCAGCAAGCCTGTGGCTGAGCAGGTGTTGAAATCCAGCTCTCCCAAGCTTCGGGTTGGCAGCCTTTCCACCAGGAAATCCTTCGTTTAACTTTCCACCGCAGCAGATGGGGTTGCATCAATGTAGGAGGGAGGTCTCGGTGCACTCGTGCATCTCTTCCAGCCCTTCTTCATCTCCTCGCACCTCTCCCCGAAGGCACCTACGCTCAAGGAAAAGACATTGAACTATTACTCGGTGTCCAGGAGAGAGCAGAAACGGAGCTGGATTGCCTCTGGCACCATGCACCACAGAGGAGAACGGGACAGTTTTGGGGAAGGTTCAAGGCAGGTCATGCAAGTCTGCAAACTGCTCCCGCAGGGCTCCATTGCCGGCTCTTATCCGTGAGAGCCTGTCAGGTGTAGCAGCAGGTTTCTGTGCCACCCCTCACTTCTCTCTCCTTCAAAGAGGGAACAAGCTGCCCTGGAACAGGCTGACCTTTGGCATAGTTCTTTCTTTTTTCTCCCCCAAGTCAGGGGCACTCGAGTGAAAACCGAGGAAAGCTAAAGCAACCTTACCTTTTGTCAGCCTTCCTTGCCACAGTGACAGGGCTGTTGTTCTGCTCTTGACGTTTCAGTGAGAAATCAATGTTACCGTGGGAGCAAACTCCCAAACAGGTGGCAATCACACACATATTAACCTGGACCAGAGCAGGAGGCACCACGTCCCCCCGCGGACCCGCCGAGGGGAGAGGAGATCTCATCACCCTTTGTTTGTGCTCAGAGTGTGGCTGTCCGGAGGATGGTGCCCAAATAGATAAGGCTCTGGGCACAGATGTCTGGTTTGATTATTCTTTTCCTTTTTACTACAAACCATATGGCAGTACGGGCAGCACAGATAGCTGGCAATCAAAATTCCTGGGCTCCCTCCCTGACTTCGCCATTAGCTCATTTAATTTTCAAAGCAGTTTTCATGCATCAGCAAAACTTGCTGCCTCGAATGTCCCCACCCCCTTAAAACAAGAGCTCTCCCTCATTACTGGATTACTGGAGGTGCTTTCGAACTTAGTAACCACATCTTGCTTTGCTATCGCAAAATTAGATGCACTTAATGCTTGTAAACTACTTTGGCACCAACAGATAAAAGGCTCTACAGACAGGTTGCTAATCAGTTTGATTAAGTAAAGCGCCTGAAGTTTGCCACTGCTGCTGGAGGATTGCAGGCTGATCCATCTATAACCCAGAGGAGTAAGATGAATTAGGTACGATAAGGATTGTTTAGTTTCTGGTCCGTCAAACAGTGAATGAAATGACTTGGTGTTTATATGCCAGGTCACAGAGAAAAGTTTCTTGCGATTGGAAATGATTAGGCACACTGATTAATGTTTCCGGCGCTCTTTGATCCAGAGCTGCCAGTTGGAATGAGTCTTGCTGCACAGAGACATCCCGACTGCCTCCTAGCAAAAGTGCAGGGGGTAGAAAATTGGCTGAAAAAAATGAGGGTGGGCTTGGGAAGGCTCTGCCATAAGATATGCTCTTTTTCCATCGGGGACGTCAGGGTTGCATTCTTTGAACCATCCTCTTATTCCTGGAAGTCGAGGCAGTTTGTAATTCAAATTGTTCCTGTCAGTTTTTTTCATTTTAAAGGAAATATCCTGGAAGATTGCCAAGTCATCTAAACACCCAGTACTGATAAGGGACTTCAGGGTCTGCTCAGTTAAGAAGAAGCCATCCCAGGTTCAAAAAGAGCTTTAAAATGTAGCACTTTCTGAGTAGTCTGCAGCTCTTGTGGAACTGATGATATTTGTCTCAGTGTGGAGGTGCGATCTCCTGCATACCTCCTTGTGATGGATGTTCCTTCTTTCTGCCATAAGATTTCCCATTTTTAAACCTCAATTAGGATATCCCACTGTTATCAAAGGTGAGATATTTGAAATAGTTTCCTAAGACACAGTAAGATATGCTTGGATAAGAGGAAGAATCTCCACAACTTCTTATCATGCCCACATCACCACACTGTTTGTCTTCATTATTTTGTGTCTCTGTCATACTTTGGGCATTATGGCTGAACCTTGAACCAGCTGGGAGGCCACGAACACAACTGCATTGCCCAGTACATTTTCTTTATAACCAGGAGCGCAGTGTTTGTCATCCTCACAGTCACGCCTGTCATCCACACTTGGTCCTTCTGGGGTGATGTCCTCTTTTGTGCAAAGTTGTGTATATCAGGATGGGATTTCTAATAAATCAGAGTGCACTGGTCCCAGAGTAACCAGTTAATAGGTGGTGAACAGGAACTCAGAAGAGCTCTGAAGAATTTGTGGTGAAGACCCTGAAATGCCTGGGCGTACCAATGAGCTGAACTGCAGATGCCCATACCCAAGGGCATTAAGCTGTTCCCAAATCACTATCTGCTCGCTAAGTGTTTTAGGAGAGGCACCAGATCCATAGCAATTTACCTCAAAATGCTTCTACTGCAAACTCAGGTGGTTCAGCAGTTACAGCTGGTAGTGCTTAGAGAAGGGAAGAGGCAGGAGCTGGGGCTGCCCTGTCATCAGACAGCCTGAGGTCTTTCCTGCTGGTCATGGCCACCTCTGTGCCCACAGGGAGAGGAGCAGAGCACTGGGTGAGCACTGGGCGCCCAGCCGTTACACGTTTCTTTTTGTTTGCCTTTGTGCTAAAGACTCCTGATTTTATGAAATATGGGAAACCTTTGAAATGTTGGAAGTTTTCTAGAGTTGAGAAACCAGTGGATGTGAAATGGTGCCCAGTGAAGCCCACTGGGCATGTAGGTCTGTGTAAGGAGGAAATTGTAACACCAAGCTTCTCTGTTGCTTTGGATGTGCCCTTTTTTCTTATGTTTTACCAAGCACGAGAGCTTGCAGAGACTGTCACTGAGCAGTTCCTCTTTAACATTGGAGGTCCACGTTCTCCTGAGTGGATCACCTGCCCAGACACCTGCCCACCACCATTTGATATCTCCAGGCAAGAGCTGTGCCTTCGCTGCACTTACAGCCCCGGGACCACAGCTGGTCCCCATCCAAAGCCTCTGATCTCTGGTAGTGCATGAACTCATCCCCACGCTGGGCTGGCAGCTTTGGGGTTTCTCTGCTCTGCTCAGCTGTTTTCACACAATGGATTGAAATCTCATCATTTTCAGTTCCCTGATGTGTTTGGTTGCCAATGTATTCAGCAGAGGGAGGACAAACGGTGATCTCCTGGACCGTGTTATGTGAGGAACAGGTATAAATACGAGCTTACATCAGTTTCCTGCCTATGTGACATTCTGCTGTTTTCAAGCCTATGTTGTCTTCCTGTGCAAGGCCTGAAATAGTTAATATCAATTTAATTGCAGATCATTTTCACAAAACTAGGTGTCTACTCTGCCTACTTTGTAATTTCCCAGCGGCTCCACGGTGGCTGCTTGGCTGCTGCCTGCCCCACTACTAATGCTCCTGCTTTCCTCCTCGGCTTGCGTGGCTGCCCTGGCATGTTGCTGGGACAGGGAGCAGTGATGTAGGGTCTCCTGGAAGCCTGCAAACGGGGCCAAGCAAAACACAGCAGGGCATCACCCCAAATACCTCAAGGACTGCTGCTCCGAGCAGGTTCCCATTGTCTCAGACATCTCATTGTGCTTAATAGCGATGGAGGTGTCTGTATCTCTCTGACTTACGGCAAGCTAGGAGCTGGAGCCAGGGAAGGGAGGAGTCTGGGATTAGACATGTCTCCATCTCCTTCAGCATAGGAATCACTGCTTATCTGAAGCAATTTTGGAGAGGTATTTCAGGTGTGGTTTCCATGATGGAGACGGTTTCGCAGCAGCGGACGCCACTCCAAAGGTGTGCCATGGTGCTCGGTGGCCCTGACGCCTCCTCAGGCACATGCCACCGGTGCTGCCCCAGCTCGCTGCCATCCTGCTCGCTGCGTTGCTTGCCAGCTGCCTCCCGTTGAAGCCAGCCCTCCTTTCCTTCTGCCCCCACGTGCAGGATGAGAAAGCATTGGCACGAGTGATAAACCCACCTTCCTTATCGTGTCCATTTCCGTATGGATCCTAGCAGGGAAGTGGCAGGTGGGATGGCAAGTTTAAAGGTGCTCAGCCAAAAATCACACGATCGGTTTGCCTCATTATTGCTACCACATTTAACCCTTCTGCTGCTGGCCCTGGGGTAGTTTATCTGCTCTGTTCATCTTGAGTTCATATGTCAAGCTATGACAGGGGCTTCTGGTGGGCTGAGACTTTTGGCTGGAGCCAGATTTGCCTTTTACTGGTAACAGTCGCCTTTTTTTCCCCAGTTTCGTGAGAGGTTGCTGCGCCCACTCTGCATGCCAGCTCATGTCCAAGAGGCAGAAGGGCAGGGCTTGTGCTTTGGGCTGGCACACGATGTGGAGCATGAAATGAGTCAGCAGTCAGGGGAAGCATGGCCAGCAAGAAGCGTGAGACTCATTGCCCCTCCGGGTGGGATTAGACTGGGCAGAAACCTGGCATGGAGGATGTCTGCCAGGTGTCCAGGTTAGGGTGCAACCCAGGCCATTAAAAGTCTGGGTATGTAGGAGCTGGAGCTGCTGTCTGAGCTGGCGAGAGATCTTTAACTCTTTGTATCTTGGACGCTCATGGAAAACAAATACTGTTGCATCCTTACTGCTTTCTGCTCTAAATTCAAAAGCTCAGGACAATTTTTCCCCCGACATAAATACATAGCAGTGTCGTGGACACTGTAGTTTAACCCCAGCCAGTAACTAAGCACCAGTAACTAAGCTTGCTCACTCCTCCCCTTCAAGGGGATGGGGAGGAGAATGGAAAAAAAAATTGCTCATGGGTCAAGATAAAGACAGTTTAACAGGTAAAGCAAAAGCCACACACGCAAGCAGAGCAAGACAAGGAATTCATTCCGCACTTCCCATGGGCAGGCAGGTGTTCAGCCATCTCCAGGAAAGCAGGGCTCCATCACGCCTAACAGTGACTTGGGAAGACAAACACCATCACTGCAAACATCCCCCTCTTCCTTCTTCTTCCCCCATCTTTATCTGCTGAGCATGACATCATATGGTATGGGATATCCCTTTGGTCAGCTGGGGTCAGCTGTCCCGGCTGTGTCCCCTCCCAACTCCTTGTGCACCCCCAGCCTACTCACTGGTGGGGTGGGGTGAGGAGCAGAAAATGCCTTGGCTCTGTGTGAGCACTGCTCAGCAGGAATGAAAACATCCCTGTGTTATCAACACTGTTTTCAGCACAAATCCAAAACACAGCCCCATACCAGCTACTATGAAGAAAATCTTCTCTGTCCCAGCATATAAAGTATCTATTAAGAAGAAATAGAAATGAATTACAGAAACACAGGCGAGTCTAGGTTGGAAGGGACCTCCCAAGGCCATCTGGTCCAAATTTCTGTTGAAAGCAGGGCCTTAGATTAGGTTAGGTTATTCAAGGCCAAGTCACGCCAAGTCTTTAATATTTATAGTGAGGAAGATTGCGCTCTCTTCAGGAAACTGATCCAATTCTTTAGAATTTTTTTTAAAGATCCAAGTGGAACTTCCCTTGAAGTCACTTGTGTCCATTGCTTCTTCTCCTGTCATAGTGCATCCTTGTGAAGAGATGCATCTTCTCCACAACTACCTTTTAGATACTGGAAGGCAGTGATTTGATTCCCTCACTCTAATCCTTTTCCTTCTCAAGGCTGAGCAAGCACAATTCATTCAGTTGTGAAGTTCTCTAGCCCCCTAATCTTTCTGGTCCCCTCTGGACCATCTCCAGGTTTTCAATGTCTCTTGAACTGAGGGAAAAAAAACTGGACAGTGTGTTCCAGGTGTGGCCTAACAGGTGCCAAGCAGAGCAGGGAAATCACATCCCTTCCTCTACCAGTGATAGTCTTACTAATTCAGCCCAGGATGCTGTTGGCCTTCATTGCTGCCAGAGTACATGGCTGGCTCATCTTCAGTTTGCTCTCTGCCAAGACACCCTGCATCCTTTCAACAGAACTACCATCCAGCCAGTGACCAGCTGGTGCTACTGCTTGGGACTATTCCATCCCATCTTCAAGACTTGATGTTTATGTTTGCTGAACCTCATGTTAAATCTCATTCTTGTTGGCCAAATCTCAACAGTCTGTTGAGATCTCTCTACATAGTGACTTTTCCTTTCAGCACATCTACCTCTTCTCCCAGCTTATGCTCATTCTCAAATTTGGTGAGGGTGCATTCAGTCCTACCTGCCAGATCATGAAGCTGAATTGCATTGACTCCAAGGGAACTTCATTTATGACCAGGTGCCAGCATGACTTTGAATTTTTGACCACCACCCTCTGAGGTCAACAGTTTAGTTAGCTTTTCAACCATTTTGTATTTCATCTGTCCAGTCCATATCTTAATGGCTTGTCAAAAAGGATTTTGAGGGAGGCTTTGTCAAGCACCTTGCTAAAATCAAGGTAGATTATATATCCACAGCTTTCCCCTCATCCACTGAGCAAGTTGTTTGGTCAAGCATGATTGGACCTTCAGTCTACTCTGTTGGCTTTGCACAGTCAGCTTCTTGTCATCCATATGCCTGGAAATAACTTTTGCAAGGACCTGTTCCACAGTTTTCTCAGGGACTGAAACAAGGCTGACTGGTCTGCAGTTTTCTGAATCTTCCTTTTTTTCCTTTTTTGTAGGTGCACGTCTGTTCTTCACCAGTCTTCAGACTGTAAGACCTCTCTCCACACATAGCTGTTTACTCTTTGTTTTTCACTTCCCCTGCATGGGGGAATAATGTGTTTGACACCAGACAAAGTCCTTAAAGCACCATGGATGACAACATGCAAAGAGCAGAAGGTCCGTGTATGTATTGCTACCAGTCCAAATTAGTTAAACAGGACAAATTCTGGGCTGGAAATTACAGTGGTTCATGGCTATATCTAGTCATGACCTAAATTCTAGAGATGTTCTTGTTGATGGTGGAATAATCCTATCCGCAGATCTAGGTGAAGTGCAGTTCTGTGCAGCATGAGCTATCATTAATAGTATTCTTAAAAGTTTTATTTTGCAGGGACTAGTCTTTGGTCTAGCATGCATTCAGCGGTCAAGATTTTGGCCTCTCTGCCAGTACCTGGAAGCCAGGTCTCTCAAAGAAGTGAGCTTGGTTTCACAGGACTATTGTGACATTGAATGCTGGTACCGTGATAGGGGTCATTAGATGGAGTTGTCATCTCTTCAGAGGTAGCTAGAGTTGTTTTAGAGGTCAATTATCAGCTGAAAAGTCTATGTAACATTTGCACAGACTAGTGTAGTAAGTGGTCTACTTTTGGACTGATGTTGATATCAATAATTATAGATATCAATATGTCTTTAGTCAATGTAATTAGTCAGCACGATTACACTGGCTGTACAGCAACATACGCTCTCAGACCTATTTGTTGCTTTCACGTTGTAAAACAAGCTACACATCTTTAGCCCAGATTTTCCAGCTTTGAAATATCAGGAGTCGTCCAATGGTACCATAGTGGTTGCTTTGGAACCCGCTATTTTTACATTTTAATAGCCACTAGGACTAGGAAATGTGTACTGTCCGCTGCCAAAGGATGGGTTTTTCTGCTCCAGCTCAACATGTAACCACGTTCTTCATATATCAGCTCTTGATGGCTCACAGTCTGGCTTCTGAGAGGAGCAAGAGGAGAATGGCAAGGTCTGAATGGGAAATTATAGAAAGACCAGGGCAGTTCATGCAAGGCCTCTGAATAGTACTACTATCCCAGGCAGTGATTTGCCAATGCACAGCTGCACATGGGTGTCCTTCTTCCACACCTATGGATTCAAATTTTAAGATGTAATTGTAATTACAATTGTAATTGTAAGGCGATTGACATGACATTGCTTAACGCTGTTATCAATATTCACAGAGCAGGTAGCTATGTGCTTTATTTGGCTTCTTAAATCGTTACTACTGAAGCATGTCCTCAAGCCTTCCGTCTAGGAGAGTGGAAACCTGGCATCCACCCAGGCTCTGTTAATACAAACCCCAAGTTATTTCAGGATGGTAAGAAGAAAAGTGGATTTTTTCCTCCTTTTTTCCGATCTTTTATCTTTTTTTTTTTCACTAAAATTACGCATTTCTGGTCGGGCTGGAAAGGGTCAATAGAAAACAAGATACCACTGAAACATGTCATTGGTGCGCCCGTGGTCAGTATTACATGTGTATACACAGAATTCCTGGTTTTGGCCGAGCAAAAGGTGACTGCTGTTGGTGCTGGTGTTTCCCTTGTGCTGAAGGCTGCCTGCTAGCATTGCAGAGGTGGAACTGTTCAGGGTGTCATTTGCTTGAAACACTTTATCATGGCTCCCCACAAGCCCTTCCTCCGTCTGGCTGCTTACAGGTTGTCAATGAAAGGCCCTGTTCATACATGCGGCAACTTGAATTATCTCTAAATAAACTAGTATATGTGGAGAGTAATTCATGAGCACTTCCAGCATGATGATAAATGGCAGGCAGGGCCAGCGCATACAAGGTGGCCCCTCAGGGATGTGTCTCCATCAAGTTCTGCAAAGGTACTGTTGAAGGATGTGGAAACATGACCTTAAAATAAGAGCTGTGTCTTTTGAAGCTTTAGAGCCCAGGCTGTAAAAGACAGACATGCAGTATTTGATCTGCCTCCTCTTGTCTAATGTTGCATCTCCAGAATGTGACAGATAGTTTGGGTTTTATCCCCCAATCCTCCCCGTGTGACTGCCAGTCTGCTTCCTGAAAAGCAACAGTCATCTAAGCCCTTAAAAGACGCCTTAAACAGTCTGTTTGGATAACTAACAAGAATTTATGTACTGTCCTGCTATTTTCCAGCCCTTGCTGACACAATTGTCATGGAATCATAGAATCACAGAATGGTTTGGGTTGGAAGGGACCTTAAAGATCATCTAGTTCCAACCCCCTGCCATGGGCAGGGACACCATCCACTAGACCAGGTTGCCCAATGCCCCATCCAGCCTGGCCTTGAACACTTCCAGGGAGAGGGCAGCCACAGCTTCTCTGGGCAACCTGTTCCAGTGCCTCACTACTCTTACAGTGAAGAAGATTCCTGAACTGCAGTTGAGCTTTGGCTTAAGAGAAGTCATTCTTCTGCGATGGCCAAGAGAGAGAGGAAAATCCTGCAAATACAAGAGCTCTAGGAGGCTGTGGCCAAGTTCATCCCAACAGGTTAAACAGGGACAAGGCATAGCCCCGAGCACTGGTGTATACCTGTCCATAGTGTAAGCTGTTAGCACAGCTCCAGCCCACACTGGCTAGCACTTCTCCAGACAACGCCTGGGCACCATCTTGGGACTCTCACTGGCCAGGGGCCATCCGCAGTAGTAATTTGGCTGCAGGCACCTTGTTCTGCAGAGGTGAAAGGGCTTAGGTGTCTGGATATGAGCTGCTGGGCAGTTGGCTCCAGTGCCAAGGAACGGTCCCTGACTTGTCTTATTTACATGTATGGACAAGATGAAGGCTTTGGGATACAGGAGCCTCAGTGGTGAGACAACGTATGTCAATTTTGCAATTCTGGATGCAATTTTGAAATAAATATTTCTGTTGAACTTTCAGGTACTGCTTTCAGATACTGTCTCTCTTGAAAACCCTGCACTTGCTGAGTATCTATTATTGTTCCCATGTGGCGAGGAAGGGCAGAAACCATCTTCAGATAGCAGACATAAAATAATGTGAAAGAAATGTGAAATGACTAGGGAAGAATTTTGTTCTGGTCTAAAGAGAAACTATAGGAAATTCATAGATTGCTGCTGATAAAATTAAAAAGCATGCTGTATCTCCCAATTTGTGAGAAGAGGAAGAAGAAAGAGAAGGAAAGACAACTCAGAAACATGGAAATACCATATAGAAATAGTAGGCAATCTGATGTACAGGGTCTTACTTGTCAGATAATAATGTCTAGACTTTGCCTGTACACATCTGTACCACTATCTGCTTTTTTTATTAGGCATAAATTCATAGTAAAAGTCATCTACTGCAGTCAAATTGGCCATCCTTGTAGTTCCTGTTGAAAAAATTACTCTTTTTCTGCTATTAAAGTTCCAGCTGAAATTGATGCAAATAAGTAAGTAGTCTGGCCTCTAAGGAACAATATTCCTGGGGAAAAACCTGCATGGTGATCTGAATCAATGCTGCAAAGCTCATCTGGTATAAACCATTAGTCCTGGAATCCAGCACAGCTGAATTATAGATGAAATGTATTTTGGTCCATTACATCAATGCTTTGCTTGTACTGGGAAACCCAAAACTGAACACAGTGCTCCAGATGCAATCTAACAAGTGTCAGATAAATGGAAATGGTGACTTCTTTCAACTTGCATAGAAAGTAGCCTGGTTGGTCAGCCAAGAGATCAACAGCACTTTGCTTGTCTACACTAACCCATAATAGGTTGCCTTCAGAGGAGTTAGCATGTATTTGGCTAAGGCACTAAGGCTAGAAATGCATCTGACTTGAAAAGTAGAAGGTGGTCCTGCGTCCTGTTTGTATATGTTGGTGTATCTGCATGACCTGATAAAATGGAGTCCCATGAGCATAGGGCACATGGTCAAGAGCAAGCATGTGACAGGATCTAAAGGCAGCAGGGGTTTATCCGGTATCTCAGAGGCCTTAGGGTGTAGGATGGTCCTTTCTCAGTCCTGAATGTTCTCCATACATAGTTCCGTATCCATCCAATCTTTTGTATCTTCTGCTTTCTAACAAAACTAGCCCTGAAGCAAGGGACATGAGACTTGACTCAGGCCTCTTGCTATAGATGAACTGCTCTTGCTAGTGGAGCTGCATGAGGGTTTACAACATGTTTATGCTAAAGTGAAGAAGTGTGTGAATAAATTAGTAGCCCTAAAAGTGCTGAAAACAAACACTATGGGATGAATTGAGGGGATGGGGAAAAAATGCCCCATCTCCTTGCATCCTCTCATATCCCGTCCTTTGACTATGCTCACCAAGGCAGGTGAAGGGGATCAATAGATGGAGTAGGTTATAAAGCTCTTGTCGTGTTCGCAAGGTCTGAAATCAGTTGACAAAATGTGCCCAGCCACAGAGCAACCTGAGAGCCTCTCTTCTCAGAATGGGAGGTCTGAGGGCTGCCAAAGGCTTCTGTCCCCCTCTCCCAGCCTGATGCTTTGAGAGAGTATCGTTTGGCTCCATGACACTGCGGGTCTGTTGACTTGTGCTTGCATGTTTGTGCTTGGATGTGTGCACAACTCAAAAGCAAGTCTGAGGTTAAGTCAAACCCCTTGCTTGGTGAGGAACCTTGATCAACATGTCACAGAACATGACAACTTCCATAATGGTTTTTAAAAAATGCATATGGGATTACCTGCCAACTTCCAGGGTAGGGTTATGCAGTAACCACTTGAAATATCTAACTTCTGGTCTCTGCCCTCATCTCCAGAGTGGTTCTGAACAAATCGTTTGATTTCTCTATGCCAGTCAGTTGATCTGTAGTACAGTACTATTTATCTGACATCTTTAAGTGTTGTGTGGCTTACTGAAGGGCTTTTCATGTCAGAGACTTAATGTAGGCTTTAGTGATTTTTGGGGGTGTTCAAACTGAAGAAAGAGTGTCTTTTTTTTTTCCTTCTTTCTCTGTTTATGTACAGACGTTTAATGCTTCTGAAAATGTACTCCTTCTATCATGTCTTAATTGAGGCATGGCCCATTTTGAATTTAGGCCAAACACCTCTGCCATGGCATGACAGAGTTTTCTCTTGGTTGGGCACACAACCTAACTTGGCACAGATGAGTATGGAGAAAAAGATAGGATGTTACGTATCTTGGCTGCAAGGATATAACAAAATTTTGTCCTGTGTATATTAGTTGTAGCATGCTCGTATGTTCCTCCAAGACAGTGGGTTTTGCTTTTTATGAAAGGCCTGTGTAAGCATGAAATACTGAAAATAAAACGACAGCTGAGGGCAATTCTGCAGTCATTACAGTTTTTTATTTCAGGAGTGATGTGACTGATGGGGTCAGTAATAATACCCAGAATGGGCCTACTTTTCATATATGCTAATAAACAAGTGCTGGGGTATTTACATGGAAAGAGGAATACTTATGAGGGACATCAAAAAGTTTTATTAGGTAGGCGGAAACCCAGAATGACGCTATGTCCTGCTTACCACCTTCTAAGGACACCTCTTCTGCCATCATTTTAGTCATTTGCCAGCAATCTCATTTGCTACGTCTGTTTGGTAATACGCTTCTGCTACGTGTCTTGAAAGAGTTTAGAGTTGAAGTAAAACTGGTTCTGCCATCCCCACTGGACTTCAGTGCATATGAGAATGAGAATCAGGTAAAAGGCTTATGAAAACAACTATTTTTGGCTCAGTCCTGATAGGACAACAGTTCCGTTGTTCTGCTCTGATATTCAGTCAGTGTGACTCATCTGTAGAGGACTTTCTGTCCCATTTTCTTTAAAAATGTGCTCTACCCAGAGAACTGACTGGGGCTTTCTAAAACTGGAAACACTGAAAAAGAACAGTTTGCTCATTTGTTGGGTGTTGGTTGACCTTTTCTACACCACCTCAGCTCAAAAGGTAGAATATGTGCTGTCTTATGCAGTGGGGTGTTTTCAACCAAAAGAGTGTTTTTATGGACTTTTCTTTTCCTTCTGGGGGAAGGGCCTAATCGAAAAGACAGATTTCAAGGTTCTGGTAGAGAGAGAAGTCAGGTGTCCTCGGAGAGTGAGTAGGTGATGGCTGCTTTGGAATGGGAAGAGTTGGCAAGGCTGGAAGATGCCACTCTGAACCTCACCGTGGCTTCTAGTCCTACCTAGCTAAGCTCTGGTATCAGAGGATTTTCCGGGTCTTTGGGACTCCCAAAAGGGAGCATTAAGACTGCTGCCAAGATTTGAGGGTGCCACAACTAATACAAATGTGACACTCAGCAGAGAGCCTGGAAACATTTCCTCCTTGTTATCTGTGTTTCCTCCATGTTATCTAGGATCACAGAACCATAGAATTGTAGAATGTTTTGAATTGGAAGGGACCTTAAAGATCACCTAGTTCCAACCCCCCTGCCATGGGCAGGGACACCCTCCACTAGACCAGGTTGCCCAAAGCCCCATCCAACTCGGCCTTGGGCACTCGGCAGGGAGGGGGCATCCACAACTTCTCAGGGCAAGCTGTTCCAGTGCCTCACCACCCTCACAGTAAAGACTTTTTTTCCTTACATCTAATCTAAATGTACGCTCCTTCAGGCTTAAGGCCATTACCCCTTGTCCTATCACTACACTCCCTGATAAACAGTCTCTCTCCAGCTTTCCTGTAGGCCCCTTCAGATATTGGAAGGCTGCTATAAGGTCTCCCTGGAGCCTTCTCTTCTCCAGGCTGAACAACCCCAACTCTCTCAGCCTACCTTCATAGGAGAGGTGCTCCAGCCCTCTGGTCACCTTTGTGGCCCTCTTCTGCACTCGCTCCTACAGCTCCATGTCCTTCTTATGTTGGTTCCCCCAGAGCTGGACACAGTACTCCAGGTAGAATATCACCAGAGCGGAATAGAGGAGGAGAACCACCTCCCTTGACCTGCTGGTCACACTGCTTTTGATGAAGCCCAGGACACTGTTGGCTTTCTGGGCTGCAAGTGCACATTGCTGGCTCATGTTGAGCTTTTCATCCACCAACACCCCCAAGTCCTTCTCCTCAGGGCTGCTCTCAGTCCATTCTCTGCCCAGCCTGTAGTTGTGCTTCTCATGAAGGAATCCTTGGTCTCCAGGAATGCCACCTGAGAAAAATGAAAAATGTTTTCTTCAGTCACTCAAAAACCGGAAAGAAATGTATGTTTGAGAGCAGGGGTTAGGGAGAACTCAGACTTTTTATCCTCCTAGTGAGGACACTTCCCTTCCTTTTCAGTTGTGTATTTTCCCTGAAGATACAATCTTAGGCTGAAGTTGAACAAGATAAGTGCTTACTTAGTGTAAAGCTGTGAATAATCTCTCTCTCAGGGGCTTTAAGTACCAGGTTGAATTAAGACTTTAGAAAGGGAGGTGAAAGCTCCCCTTGCCAAGAGGAGCTTCCATGCATGGAATTTGGAAGTGGTCTGATGTGGACACTAGTGACCTGCTTTGTTAGCTGTACGTGACATCTGGCGCTGCTGAAACCAGCAGCAAAACTGACGTTGATTGTAAGAGATCGGAATTTTATCGCCAGTGCATTTATTTGCATCACTTTTCCCCCCATACTTTTTCCTCTTACTTTTGGTATGTAGGCATGGAGGACTTGTGGAAAAAATAGATACGAAGAGACACCCTTACTGTCATGGTGAGGAGCAGGCAGGTGCCACTGTGGGAAGACACATTTGAAGTTTTGTCTGGTACTTTGAAATGCTTTTCATTTTTTTCCTACCTGCCTTGCTTCAGCTTTCCAGGTTAAACTTGTGCATGAATGACAGGTCTTATTATTTTGAGTGTTGTGTTTTTCTTCATTATTTAGATACTGAACTTGCAAAACATTCCTCTTAGCGGGGATATTCGTTCTCAACTGGATTTTAATGAGACCAGTCCTCCCTTTCCTGGGAAAGTATGCGTATCTGGTGAGAGAAGCCCACCTTTCATAAACCACAGCTAAAACTTGTTTTTCCAGTGAAACACAAAGCACACAGCTGCTCACAAATGTCAGTTTTTCTTAGCATGAACCAAATATGCATTTTGTAAATGTGGGACACAGACATATTTTGATGTGGGTCTTGAACAAGGCTTCAGTATGGGAAAAGCTCATCTTTAATTTATAGTTACCTGCAGTTGAGCCATTCCAGGAAAAGACATTTTGTGGTTCTTGGGCCAGGGAGGAAGAAGAAGAAGAAAAACCTTCTACCCTAAACAGAAAGAGTTACAACACGCAGTTACAACTAGTTCCCTAAATGAAAACTTAGTGTAAAGCTCTTGAAATGTTTTTCAGGATTATAATCACTGAGAGATTGATGCTAAAACTTTTTCAGGTATCACCTATTCTTCCTCTGGGAAAAACAAAAACACTCCTGTTTTTGTTTGTTACCTCTGTTGTCACAAGCAAGTTAAATTAAATCCAGTTGGCAGCCAGTCCACACAAGTGGTGTTCCCCAGGGCTCAGTACTGGGGCCAGTTCTCTAATACCTTTATCAATGATCTGGATGAGGGGATCGAGTGCATCCTCAGTAGCTTTGCAGATGACACCAAGTTGGGCAGGAGTGTTGATCTGCTTGAGGGTAGGAAGGCTCTGCAGAGGGATCGGGACAGCCTGGATTGATGGTCAAGGCCAATTGTATGAGGTTCAATAAGGCTCAGTGTCAGGTCCTGCACTTGGGTCACAACAACCCCAGGCAATGCTACAGGCCTGGGGAAGAGTGGCTGGAAAGCTGCCTGGTGGAAAAGGACCTGGGGGTGCTGGTCAATAGCTGGCTGAATATGAGCCAGCAGTGTGCCCAGGTGGCCAAGGCGGCCAACAGCAAGTGATCGTCCCTCTGTACTTGGCACTGGTGAGGCTGCACCTTGAGTGTTGTGTTCAGTTTTGGGCCCCTCACTACAATAAGGACACTGAGGTGCTGGAGCATGTCCAGAGAAGGGCAATGAAGCTGGTGAAGGGTCTAGAGAACAACTCCTATGAGGAGCAGCTGAGGGAGCTGGGGTTGTTTAGTTTGGAGAACAGGACGGTGAGGGGAGACCTTATCGCTCTCTACAACTACCTGAAAGGAGGTTGTAGCCAGGTGGGTGTTGGTCTCTTCTCCCAAATTAGAAGTGATGGGACAAGAAGTGGCCTCAGGTTGCACGAGGGGTGGTTTAGATTAGATATTAGAAAAAATTCTTTACCGAAAGGGTTGTCAATCATTGGAACAGGCTGCCCAGGAAAGTGGTTGACTGACCATCCATGGAGGTATTTAAAAGACGTGTAGATGTGGTGCTTAGGGACATGGCTTCATGGTGGACTTGGCAGTGTTAGGTTAACAGGTGAACTTGATGATCTTAAAGATCTTTTCCAATCTAAACAATTCTAGGATTCTAAGCTATAACCACATGTTTTAATCTGGTTGTGAGACCTGATGCAGGAATTTCTCTGGCCTCTCTTGTGCCTAGGGTTGACTTAGTTGATCAAAATAGCATTTCTAGCCTGAAAATTCATCAATCATTGGAGCCCAGCGGAAAGCTTATGGTACTGTGGTATGTTTATAAAGGGACTTGTAGTCCTTAAGGAGTTGAAAGCATTTTATAAACAGTAATTGTTTCATGCTTTCCTTCCACACAAATGCAACCACCACCAAGGATGAGGTCTGTCTCTTTTTTTACAGGGGATAGCAATGGGGAAGATGTAGCTAGACAGTATGTAATTATATAAAAAAAAAAAAAAGGAATTTTATCAGAACTTTGTGATCACTGTTGTAAAAGAACTATGGGATTTTTTAAGGGTCTGTGTAGGATGGGCTGTAGAGCACCAGCATTAGTGTCACCTTTGGCTTGTGTTGGGGTTATTGCTTCTCTACGAATAGTGGAAATATGTTGCTGGATTATCATTACCTTGGCCTGGAATATCTCAGTGCCCTTTGATCAGCATTTGGGTGAGAGAAATTTCATTGTACCTCTTGTTTGGTACTGCAGGTAACTGTGTACTGCAAATACAGCTGCGTGTCTGGCCGCGCACTGCCTGTGTGCCTACCTCTTGTTCAGACCAGCTGGCAGGTCTCCTTGCTGAAGGCTGTTATGTCAAACAGCAGAATTGTTCTTCAGTGTGGTATATTCAGCCTTTACTGATGCTCACCACAGCTTCTCCTGGAAGGAAAATGGATACCTGACTAATCTGTCAGAAACTGGCTTGTCCTAAATCATAGGAACAAAGAAAAGGTTGTAAGGAAGCTGCTGCCCTATCTTTATCAGCCAGCCTTTCCTTATTTCCATTACATGCAACCTTGCTTATGTCTCTGACACTTGGGGAATACTCAAATTCTGCTCCTCTTCTTTTTCGTCAGACCAAGTGGCTATGGGTCTGATCCAAAACCCATTCAGTTTGAGGGGAGTCTTTCTAATGCTGTTGGCTGGCTTTGGATCGTCTCCCTCACTTGTACCCCTTTCACAAATCAGAAGGCACATGTTTAACTTATTCTTCGAAAGCTGATCTCAGGAAGGCAGAAATCAAATAACTTCAGTGTAACACCTGAATGCTCTGCTTGAAACAGATCTGTCAAAGGGTTGCTCATCCCAAAGAAAGATAACAAAGGAAGGATTTTCTCCAGGATATAGTATGATCTGTAATATTTTCTATTAAATAAATTCCATAGAAAAACATAGTAGACAAAGCAATCTTTTTTATGCAGCTTTCTTTCTCTGCCCCATGGACAATTTCCACTGGACCAACTTCTTACACCCCTACTTTAACCATCCTGGCTGTAATAGAAGACTTATGAAACTAGTCAGCTTTCACCATTTAATAGATGTCAACATGGCAAAATGGGCCAAGAGTCTGCATCAGTACTGGCAAATATCTGTGGGAACTAAGGAAAAGGGCTTCAAATTTTACCCCAAAATCAGCAGTGAATGATTTATATTTCTTTTATTAATACCCTTATCACTGAGGAGGTGCCTTTGATGGAAATAGAAGTTTTTCTTATTTCTGGCCTATTGGCCAGAGGTCTAAATTAAAAGAGCAGCTGATCTTCATAAGTCCCAACAGGATGGAGGAGAACAAGGGCAGAGGGTCCTTGATGGCTCCATGGGGGAACAGGGAAGCACAGGGGAAGCCTGGATGGACCAAGGACCAAGCTCCATGGTGCCTCCTCTGTGTCAGGGTTTATGTATGGATCGCATGTGCCATTGTACCTCAACTTTGGAGGAAAGCATCACTGGGACAACTACCGAAGAGGACAGGTTGTGAGAGCTCCTGGTCAAGGGGGGCTGGAAAAAGTGACAGTTACCACTAGTCACTCCACGTGGATGGATTCAGCTGCTGAGGGAGCACCTGAGCTGGAAACAGAGGTAGCTAAAACTTCAGCTGTTCTCCATCCAAGCTGTACCTCTTGGTGCCAGCTGGGTCATGCACAAAGGGTGGTTCTGGTCTGAGGATCAGATGGGGCTTCTTGAGAGCCCCGGGCACTCAGGAGCCTCTGCTGGAAGAGGGAAAGCTGGGAAAGCTGCAAACTCAGCTTCTGCTAGGGGTGAAAAAATTTCGGTAAGGTCAACTGTATGGGGTGGATGACAGGTTTGAGGGGTAGCAGGTAGTGTGATAGGGAGTGTGGCTGTGTGTTGTTTCCCTCCTTTCACTAAAGAAAGGGTTTCATGTCTTTAATTCCGTACTTGCTAGAATGAATATTGCTTGTGTAAAATCTCAGGTGTCCTCCTAGGTGTCTGGGCTGGGACTGGTGCTGATTTTACTGCTCCTCTTCAGCAGGGGCCTTTGGAGTCTAAACCTGACTCCTTCAAGGCTTGGCAGAGGGGTTACATATGAGCTGTGTCTAGCTCTCAAAGGCCCTGACTGGACCCTCCAGATGCTACTGAAATGCTTACATATTATAAGATCAAGGATTTCTTTTCATGTCCTTGTGCTGAGTGGGATGTTAGCTTTTGGGGATGACATCTGTGTCTGCCTGGAGAGCACTGGATCTAACACAAGTGCGTGATGGGGAATCTGTGACAAAGCTGTGGATGCTCCTGTCCTTTTCTATAGAAAATCTGAAATCTAATATAAATGTTTGTTTATTTGTTGTTATTACCTTGGATCACTCTCTTAGCTCTTCTTATATTGCAGCTGCAGAGGTATTAATTAAGAAGAATATTGGATGTGGTCAACTTTGTGCACACTAAGGGTGTTATAAAACCAGCAGCTACTGTAAAAACCTTTAAATAGTTCTGTCAGTCTCCTAAAAAAGAGGAAACTTGGTGTTTTCTAACCAGTATTTTCCTATCATGGAATAGAATTGGGGGATTTTAGAGGATGACAAATGGACTATGAGTCAGTGGGGCAACATGGTGCTAAAGGAAGCTGCTTTACTGGGCTGCAGACAGTGCGGGTTGTATTTCAAAAAACAAAGTAGCCAGACACTCAATTTTCTGCTTTCCTCAGCAGTGGCTGGACCATGGGCTTCAGTTTGGGGCTTCATGCTATAGAAAAGGACAAGTGTCAGTCTGGAGAGGAGACCACAGCAGTTGTGGAAAATGAGAATCAGTATTTTTGCAGAGGAGGGGCGCTGGTCCGATGGGAAGAGAAATGAGCAAGGACAGCTCATGACAATTACGCACAGAAATACTCAGACTCTGCAGCAAGGCACCTGATTGTCGGAGGTGCTCTGTCTCCAGGACCCAGCTCTGTATGGAATTAGAACTGCAAAAAAAATACATTGAATACACAAGACTGCATCAATCAGAAAATGGAGACCCAGCTGCTTGGTTCTCTTTGCTGTTTTGCTTTTGTATCTGATCCAAATTGCAAGAGGACTGATACCAATTCCTACATAGCCAAATACAGTCAGAAAAGCATCCTGGGTGGTTTAAGCCCAAACTCCTTGGGGAAGAGTTAATCTGGAGGGTTTGTTTTTATTGTCTTGACTGGCAAACAGCTGATCTGACAAGAAGCCTGTGCTCGTGCTGAAAGCTCACAAAAGTATTTCAGAAGCATCTTAATTCATGACTCCTATCTCGTTTAGTGCCTCAGCAGAACTGGTTGCTCTACAGTAAATCTTTCAGCATTTGAGCCCAGCTGCCTCTGCCCTTTTCTAACAATAAAGACAAGGGTCAATTCGTCTCATTAGTCAGTAAGAGCTGAATTTAAAAATAACATGCTGATGTTGCTGCACGGAAGTGTTTAAGTTGGATTAAATGTGAGGGAAAAATAAATCGGGGAAGAGCAAGCTACAAAGGGAATTGCAGATTCACTTTGCAGTCTGAAAGATTTTTAGGGCAGGGATTGTCAATTATTTTGTTTGTACAACAATCTCAACTTAAATGGGGCCTCTAGCTGCTTCCACAACATAAATTATTGATGCCGTTAGGATCCACAAAAGACATGTGCCTAGCTTCAAGCACAGGGGTAATAAAACTGAAGACTAGAGGAATCCTTTAGCTCAAAGTTAAATATGCGCTTATGTTTTTTGGGCTTCTTGTGGCTGCTTTAGATGGTTTTGTACCTGACGTGGTCTTGAAATAACAAAGCTGGCCATGCTATGATAGAGGATAGAGGTCTGAATAGATGCACTTGGAGGTTCCAGATAATTCTCATGACCTCTTGGAGAAACCTGACCCTGTTGACTTCGCAGGAAACCACTTGAAATAGATAGTCCTTATCCGAAGTGACAGCAGGTACACGATCCTAATAAAAGAAACATGGACCTGTTGCACATCATCCTGTCATTGCGTTACCTTGCCTGACAAAGGAAGGTGGCATGCCGTGATCTGAAGAGTTCCGAGGTGACACAGCACCTGACAAGGCATCCCGCTGATGGAGAGGGAGTCAGGAGGTGGGGAGTGTGGGAAGGGAGCAGGGCTGGAACCACCTGGAGCTGTGGCTCAGCACTTGCTGGTTGCTTTGTGTTGGGTGGTCTGTGTCTGCACTCCCGGCAGCAGATGGGAGTTTGTGAGGTGCCAAACTGAGTCTTGACTAAGCAGGAATAACAAAACAAAACACACACACACACAAAAAAAAAGACAGAAAGGTTAATAATCCTCAGGCACTGGGGCCTTTTTAGCTTGCTATTCTTCATCCTGGCCTTCAAACAACCTGCACTACGGCAGATTGCAAGCTCTTACAGATTTGCCAGCCCTTGCCTTTTGGAAAAAGCCTTGCTTTGTTTTTGGCTCAGTTTACACTCCTTTTCAGCCATCTCCCCCTCGCACGGAGGTGGGAGTTTACAATGTATTATGCATGATGTTATTTAAACCTCTGTGTTGATCGTGGTTTCTATGGGGCTTTTGTTTTGTTGTTGTTTTTTTAATGTATCACCTGCCTTTGGGAGCAAGACACTCGTCTGTCCTAGCTGCTCAGGCAAAAGGGCAGAGGGACCTATGGGAGAGGAGCCCTAAGCCCTGCAGATACAATGCCATGGTGATCATCAAAACCTACCTGATTACATCTGGCTGTTTGTCCTGCTTGGGGCCTCTGTGCTCTCTGGATCCTTCAAGCTCTCTCCTCTCTTCTCCCTTTTGCACACTTGCCCTTTCCTGAGGGACAAGTTTCTGGCAGCCCGCGGGAGGCAGTGCCTGTGCTTCCAGCCAGAGGAACACCCTTTCGGAGGAAGAGTGTGCATCAAAGGCATCCAGCTGCTAGAAAGGACTTCTGGATTTTCCCTTTCCTTTACTCTGGGCAAGGGGAGACAAACCGTATGATGCCCCCAGTTCAGCTCTTTATCTGCCCGCTTGAAGTACAGAGCTGAGGGGCAAGTTTCCATTTCTTACAATGGTGTTGTCACCATGTGGCTCTTTCTTTCAGGAACCAGGCAATACAAAAAGCCTTTGGGGAGATGCACAGCAGGAGCCCATGAGAAATCTGCCTCTGATGAGGCTCCTGCACCCAGAGCCCAGGGAAGTGGGCTCTGACCTCTGCAAGCTATGCTCTGCTCACCCCTGTTGCCCGTCAGCATGAGACAATGCCTCCAAGAAAAGTGAGATTGTGCCTCGGTGAGTACCAGCATCTCCCAGCTTTGCCCAGTGCTCAGGAGGAGGTTTGGCTCTGCAGAAGGACAGGCAGTCTCAGGGCATCCTGTGCAAGGTGGCAGCTTCTCCTCCTCAAGCCTGGAAGGGAATCCTTGGCCAAGCCTGGTGGAGCCCATCTTGAACTCTGCTGATTCAGGAGACCCTGCTCATCACAAATGGGTTGGAGACCACCCGTAGTTCTGAGACTCCCAACTCAAAGAGTTGCTGTCACCTGAAGAGAAGAGATTTGCTTTCTTCCAGCTCCTGGCTGCTTCCTCAAAGCCCTTCTCTTCAGGAAGAGTCTTTTTCTGAGGATAGGTGTATATATATCCTCTATGGTGACACCATTGGAGCTGTGCTCACAAGGCACTATGCTATGGGCAGAGCAAAACTGATGCTCAAATAGAAACTGAGAAACTGAAAGAAGAAAAAAGATTAAGAGAGTTATGCAGATCAGGAAGCCTTAGATGATCGAGTGACACTTTTGTCCCTCCACTGAACTGCACATGTAAGTGTGTGATTTGGTTGTGCTGCATCAACCCCACCTAGGGTAGAGACACGACCACCTAGGGTAAAGAGATGCCCTTTAAACGAGGAAGGCCTGGGACCTGCACGAGTCTGTGTGCTCTTCAAAAAGCTGTTGGAGACCTCGAAGACATGATCGCAAAAGGCAGTGCTGCTACATCTTCCCAGCTTCTCCATCCCCAAGCTCCGTGTGTTGCAGCCACACTGCCTGCTGGCAGTGGAGATTGTCTCCCAAATACAGAAAAACTCCATGTTCTGGTGTGCTGAGAAGCCACGGCTTCTGCTGTGAGGCCATCACCCACCACTTGTCCAGGCACGGTGTGAAACTTGCCAGGTTTCAACCTTGGAAATCATGTTTAGTTCATCAATCTTTGCAAATCTTTTGGCAAATCACTGGTCAAGTAACTTCTTGGCTGCACCGGGCTGACTCCTGAGCTTACAGGAGCCAATTACTGTAAGATGGAGAACCAAAGAAATTTGAGGTTCAAACTGTAGGTTTTTTTCCTGATTTTTGGGGGGAACTATTTCTTGCTTCCCCAGAACAATTTTGGGGTCCAGCTCTCCCTCTGTGATGCCACTGTGGCCCAGGCAAGGGTTAACATCTCAAAGTCACCCGCCCTGCTGCCCACCCTGCAACGGGGCTTAGCTTGCCCTTCCATTGTTTGGACTAAACCTTCCCAGATTTACTTACTTCTTTTGATGTCTGGCAATGTTTGTTTATTAGCGCCAGTGGCCTGTGTTAACTCTGAGTAAGTCTTTGACTAAATCCCATTCTCTGCCTTTCCTCCTCCCTTCACGGGCTTGTGAGCTGATAAACTTCAGTGCTGGCTTTCAAACCCAGTGAGGTTAAACATGAACTTCTTTTACACCTGCCTGCTTTCCCAGCTAATGGACTCTGGGGCTGCCGAGAGAGGAATCCTTTTATGGCAAAGAGAAGCCTGCAAAGGTTGAAATCATTTCTGGTTTGTATGTTCAATAAGTGGGTTTTTAACTCTTGGAGAGGAAAGGATTATTTTAGTCAATTCCCTGCTGTCCTGAGGTCATCCGCTTAACCACAGCAGAGAAATAAAACCAGGACAGGTATTAGCTGGTAAGTCACATAGTGTTATATATAGTCCACCAAGCACTATTTTATTATTCCCTTTTTCTTATGGTGCTTACGTACCATTTTAGAACTCAGAGTTTAGTCAGCTTCAATCTAAAGTATGAAGAACAAAGAAGATGAGAGCTGTTTGGGAAATGATAAGTACTTCCTATGGAAACTTTTGCAACAGTTCTGTTTTTCCTTTAATCATGGGAAAGTTCCATTAGAAGAACAAAGCCTACCCCTCAAAAAAAAAAAAAAAATCCCCACTTTTTTCAAATTTTTAATATTTGAAAATTTTTATTTTGCTATGGGTCTATCTCAGGGGAGGAGGTGCTGAAAAATCCCCTGCAACTATTTGTGCCTCTTTCATTTTAAGACACAACAATTCCTGACCAGCTTTTGCTCATGTTAATTACAGACATAAGCCCTACTCTCAAATTCCATACAGGTTATGTGCTCCATGTTAATATGATTATAAAATAAGGCTACATGATAATAATTTTAAAGTAAAGAATATTTGGATTTTTATTACTCCATTATTTTGTCTTCTAAAATACTCTTCATCAGCAATGATTAATTCTTGAGTCATTAGTATCTAAGAGTCCTAAAGCATCTTGTGGTTGCTTAAATGTTCTTTTTACAGGATTTACAAACCCATTGATTTTTAAAACTGTGTTTTAAGGCTATATAGGCATTCCAGCTGGGGCAGTAACTGTTGTGGCAGGTCTGCACTTTTCTATGTAGTAAAAGTGTCTTTGCCAAAATGAACTCGCATTCAAACTGGAGGTGATTGACAGAGGCAAGAGGAAGGATTATAGAATATGAATTGCAGAGTGAATCCAGATTGTACTGAAAGGTTTTAAAAGCCCAGGGAAAGTTTGTGGTCATCCAGAACTGAATTGACCATGACAGTCAGACGATGTAATAAAAGCCCTCCTTTTTCTTTCCACTACAATATTTTGTCTTCGTGCGTTTTGTCAAGCTATAGCATTTGGGGGGGAGGATTTTACCTCATTTTGGCAATGATTCTTTGGTCCCTTTTGGTGTGGTGATGAGAAGGCCTCTACTGAAGGTTTCAGGGATGGTTTAACAAACAGTTGCCCAGTCCCTCCCCAGCCCTGGCAGAACGGTGCAGGGGAGGAGATGCCTGCCTTTCCGCCCCTCCGTTTCACAGACCAGATTCCCTTCTCCATCCCCCACAGCAGCTTCTACGCTGGTGCCCTGTGCCAGCTTGGAGCAGGAGATGTACCACGCAGCTCTGCCAGGAAAGGCCACCGACGGGATCCACAGGGATGCTAATGTGCCTGACTTCCACCCATCTCCACAAGCATCTGGGACCTGGTCGTCAAGCCTGCGAACCAGACTTCTGATGACATTCAGGCACTGAGGAGAGCAGACTGATATTTCATTTTGAAGATCAAAGCCTGGCACTGTCCTCCTGTAAGCAGGTATCTCTGTCCATTTAGTAACTCTTCAGTTTCAAGAGGCCTCTGCTTTACACAGTCATGGCTTTCTCCAGGGCTTTCTGCAGCCAGCCTAATGCCAAGATGTGCACAGAAATATTCTGCAGAAGCCTGGAAACAGCTCACTGCTCACCATGAACCTGAGGGCACTATTTTCCAATAGGTCAATATTTCTTAGATTGTTATGATAACCAGTGACAAAAAAACCTGCTTACATGGAAAACAGTATTGATGTAGCTAATGCAGCTGCAAATCCCAAAAGCATTTCCGCACAAATCTGCATATAGACACAGTTCTTTGTAAATGAACACCCATTTTCCATAGCAGGCTTCTTTCAGAATAAGGCACAGATTTGCCTCGTCTTTAACTTGGTTTGTGAGTCAGAGAAAGGTTTTGGTTCTCATTTCTGCATGGACAAACCCCAGGCTCTTGTATGTTCCAAATTTCTTCCTTTAAACATTTATTTGCTTTTTGCGGTGCCGGACTGCTTGTGCCCTTTGCCTGAACAGTCAGCCAGTTTCCCTTTGAAGATGTTTACTAATTAAATCAGAACAAAGATGGAATGAATGTTAAGCACCTTCAAACACTTGTTGCATGCTTCAGTCCCATGACTATACTTCACAAGCTGCTGTAAAATCTATACAGCAGGAAGGGTGCACAGTCTGTTGGATCTGGCAGAGCACCGAGACCCAGCACGACGGACCCAGCTCCAGATGTGGCTTTAGGAACCTTACTGGCTGTGCTCCTTTTCCTTATCTGCCAAGCACAGGCTAGTACCTAGAGACAAGAGTGCGAACCTAAACCCCACCTACAGGCACTGCCAGCTTCAGGGGTATCCAAATTCTGAATAAGCCTTATTTTTAGGATCTGGGGTAAAGTTGCTTTCTCACTCATTTGGGTGTGACGCACTCGTGCTGATCTCAATAACTGGAGATCTTTTTAATTAAAGAACAATGATAAAAAGCCACATAAAATGGGTTGCATCAAAGCATCATCATACTACAAATGCTAATTATTATAATTATATAAGATTGCTCACGTTTATTTTCTAGGTAGGAAGGCACACCAGCTGACTGGGTTTCAACGTGTGGCTTTTTCAGCAAAATTTTAAGGAGTCAGATATCTTGCCTAGGAGCTTTTGTCCCTTGCAAGCTGCATAACTATGGTTGTTCCTCACCTAATGCAAACATCTCACTTAATACATGAAAACTGACACAAAGAACTTTCTTTGAGCAAGTTCTAGTCTTAGCTAAAAACACAGACTTTCTTTGGTCATCTTCTCTCTCAGGGACACTTGGCTTCTCCCTCTTCCAGACTGAAGAATGCTACTATCTCTGGGGAAGTGATGGAAGTGCTGTTAGTGCAGATAATGTCCTAGAGGTCTGCTGGCATTTTTGCAGCATGTTGTGTAACCATCCCTACTTAGCCATCCCCCTGGGATTATGTCAGGATTTCAGGGTTTGGTCCCTTCCAGAGGAATAATAGGCCCAGCATGATCTTGTCCTGCTGTTGACTCCAGGCAGGAGCTGGGATATGATGTGCAATAGCAGCAGCCTCCTTTTCTCCACCAAGAGGCTGGTGAGAAGGCTTTCTGGGAGAGCAAAGCTGAAGCCATAGCAGGCACTGTTTGGTTGCTCCAGATAAATTAGCTAGGGGAGCTTTTTCAATAAGCTGGGAACATGTACATCCCTAGGAGCCTTGCTCCGGTGAAATGGCCAAGGTGGAGAGAAGGACCCATGATGACCTGGAGATGGTCAGGAGATGTAGGGAAAGCACAAGCTGCTCAGGGCACAGGAGGAACCACTTCTTGGTTTGACTACTCTTTCAAAGTCTACAACCAGCATTTGATTCAAACTGACAAAAATTAAATAAATCTATACTGTTGGTGAGCTATCAAGCAGCCTCAATGCATACCTTAAAAAGGTCGAGACTGCAGTCTTCATCTCAATATAAAAAAACTTTGGTAGAGGGCTAAAAACATCTTGTTAGGACCAAACAAATGAAATAAAGCAATTTTGAATCATTCTCAATTAAAATAATTAAAGGCTGTTAAAAATCCTGTCTAAAGATTATGTGTTTTCTGATTACAAATCCCTAAATGAAATGGTTCCAGAGGGGTGCTGCTGGTGGTGCTTTTTTTAAACTAAAACAATTCAGTGGATTAGATAGAAACTTGTAAGAAAGGAGTTGCCAACCTCAATTTATGTTTTTTGCTGGTTAAAAAAAAAAATATATGCAAAAAACACATTTGGTTGAATTTTTTATTTATCTTTTCTTCTGAGGCTGGTGAATGCAGTGAATGGAGATGTGTGAGACAAATAGATTGGTGTCAGTTAAGTGTTAAAGCTCTTGAGTAAGTACATGTATGACCACAAGATAAATCAAGTTGGAAGGACCTCAGGAAGTCTCTGGTCCAGAATCTTCCTCAAAGCAGAGGGAGCTCTGAGGTCAGATTGGGCTGCTCAGGGCTTTATCCATTAGCTTTTGAAAGCCTTCTAGAGTGGAGACTCTGTTCATTCTAGACTGATGAGATTTTAGACACTCCATGAGAGCCCATGAGGTGCTGAGTGCAATTGTTTTCATCTGGAAGTGCCAAGAGAGGGCTGTGGCATTGCCTCGCTTCTATTCTCTACACTCATGGGTCAGAGCCAGACATCCTACTGTATGTAAAGGTCTATCTAGCTGGGGAAAAGTAGTGTCAAGGGTTTTGCTTAGTGTTTATGTTCAACGACTGGTTTTCTGGGGCCAAAAGCAATATCATACAGATTGTCTAGAGCCAGATATGGCATCATATTTCAGATCACCCAAAGCTGAGGGCAGGGATTTCAGAGGGGAAACTGAGGCAATGGGCCCATCTGATGAGACAGAGAGAGACCATTCGGGGCATAGACCACTAGCAATATCTGGTACCTTGCTGTTATGGTGTTTCCTTTCCTGCACTGGAAGTGAAGGCACACACCTAATTTTCCATAGGCTAACCTATTGTCTCCAGGATTCAAAGCCGTACAGCAAAATTCTTTTCATCTTTTAAGCAGCAGATTTTCACTATGATACAAGATGCATTTTCTTTTTCTGGCTAATGAAGGGAAAGCTGAACACATAGTTCCATTCTTTGTTTTCCACACTACTTCTTTAATACAACTTCCTCTTAATAAAGGCAAACCAAGAGAAAACCACTACGGAAAAGCTCAGATAGTTCCATGAGTAGCAAAGCCAAGGAAGTTTCATTTCCTATAGATTTGTATCTTGAGGTTGAATTTTTGTGTGATGTCTCTGGTGTCTAATGATAGCTGAATCATAGGGTGGTTTAGGCAGGAAGGGTCTTCTTGCCTAATCCAGCATCATGATCAGAGCAGGGCTAACTCTGGATTTAGATCAGGTTCCTAGGTGTCTCATTCAGTCAAGTCTGGAAATCTCCAAGGCCAGACAGTCCCTCCCCTCTCAGGGTTTTTTCCAGCACTGAACCCCTCTGAAGGTGAAACTATTTTCTTTTGCCCAGCTGGAATAGCACCTTTTGCAAGTTGCAATTTCTTCATCGTGTCCTTTCACTGTGCATCTCTCAGAAGGGGCTGGCTCCATTTTCCCTATTTTCCTTCCATCAGGCAGTAGAAAACAACTTCATCCCCCTGCCCTTGGATTTCTCCTCTCTAGACTGAACAAAGTCAGCTGTCCCAGCCTCTCTTTGTACATTAGGAGCTTCAGTGCCCTCACCATCTTAGTGCTCTTCGCTTGGATGTCTTCCAGTTTATCTGCCTCTTATAACAGGGTAGTGGTCCCAAACAAGACACAATATAGGTTTTGTTCTTTATGTGATATTTGTTCTTCTTCCTCATCCTCCTATTTGCATAACTTTTGTGTCTTTGAGTCTTCCACCTCTCTATCAATGTATTTATTAATTTTTAAACTGATAATGGGTTTTAAAGTTATTGCTGGGAAGGGAAGGCTAGCATACAGGTAGACCAAATCTTACACAATGTGATTACATAGGCTTCATATTCTTGGGAAAGAAGGCTAAAAGAAAACACCAGCAATGATAAGGCTTTGGTCTGACATGCAAAGATAGAGGAAAACTTGGTGAGGACTGGACAGATATACTTCCAGATCAGGTATGTCTGTAGAAGAGCCTGCTGTTCTGAGGTATTTGTCATGGTTTCCTGCTGGTATTTACTGACCTCTCAGACAAAATTATTCCTTCTAAAATCAGTTGCGTTAATCTAGACACAGAGCTGATGCCATTTCATCTATCCAGGTGGACCCTACTATATGCAAATGCAGAAGTGCCAATAGAATATCAGCAGATGTTTTGGGGTGCATCTTCGTGGAGCATTCTGTGCAGGTTAAAGCACAGCTACTTGGAAATCAGTTTATGCTGGGTACTCTTGCCAGCTCTGTTATGTCTGTCACACATTGCAGCCCAGCACACCCATGACTAATGCTTTCCAAAGTCTGTATTGTAGACATGGCCTAAACAGAACTGTTATAAATAATTTTGCACTAGTAAAGCTGTATTGATTCTTGGAGGGTCAATGATTATGCTTTGCTTATGTGATTACAGCTAAACTGGCAAACCTTCCTGAGAAGTCATCTCTATTCAATGGCAATTCATTTTCATTTTCTCAGAGGTTATCATGAACATGGAAAACATCCGACAAATGGATTGTTCCTGCAGAAACAATGAATGCAGATTGGATCACTCTTGAGTACAGCTAAGATTTCAGACAGCAACAGAGCACCATGCCTGTGTTATATTAGTTTTGCATATTTATAAGCTAGTGAATGTTACACATTTGACATGGCAAGTTGTTGCTCAGGTTCCAAGGACTCTTTCTAAGACAAACAGGCGCTTTCAGAAAACCCGCAGAATACTCTGTTTAGAGGAAGCTGGAGGCTGATGTTGGAAACATAATTCAAAGGAGCTAAAGCCAGGGCTTTTTCTCTTTTAAATCACGGGATTTGGTTTTATTTATTATTGGGTTTGTCTCTTTCCTATGACATTTCATGTCTTTTCTACATGCAAACCTCTGTTCTTCTGTCCTCCTGTCCTCCATCCAATAGTCAACATTTGAAGAAGCACCCTAAGATGAATGAAGTTGGCCCTTTAAAGGGTCTTCAGATAATACGATGTTTTTGCATGAAGCTGTCAGTTTTATTTTCCACAGACCATGCAGAAATTAGCATGAACTCTTCCCATTTTCCAGTGCTCTGCACATACTTATTTCCATTTTTTCCTTGAAGTTTAGGAGGTAGAGCCCTCTAATGCAAATATCCTCTTTTCCTACATATGGACTCTGATCCAAATCACAAAGCCTCTCTCTTTACCAAGCAGACTTTTTTCTTTCCTGCCTGGTCTCACAGACTGTCTTCTGCTAAGCAACTGAGTCATCTGGTTCCTCTCTACTTCACAAACTTCCTTTGGTGCTGAGTATTCTTCCTTCACAAGTTCAAGTCTGTGTTTTTCTGCTTGGGGACTTTTCCACTTTCCAGACCTTCCTTCTTTTGGACTGTCTGTACAGGGTGTCTTTTCCTATTCATGGACTTGCTTTTGTTGCCTAGTATTCAGGAAGAGCCTTGTCATAACAAAATGACTCCTCCTCTGTTTTGTGTAACTTCTGGACAGGTGGCAATGTGTGCTGAAGGCCCTGGCAGTCGGTGGGTTTACCCTACATTGAGCATTTCAGAAAATTCTAGTGGCATTTAACAAACCACTACAGTCAGATGTCCCAAGCTGTCTTATGAAGCTGTTTCGTATCCATCTACTTATACACACAAAAACTCTAATACTATGGAGTGCTCAGTGTCAAATTAAGCATCAGCAACCTACATTCTCAGGAAATCTAGATTTCAAGGCTAGCCAGCAGCTATTAGTTTACCTCCGGTCATGCCTCCCAGCAAGGAGAGAGTGCTGTTGATGAACTTTTTATCTATTAAGGTGGTGTCTCCAGAAGTGTTGCAGAAATTATTATACTCCAGCTTTATTGCTTTTCACTGTCAATTGTTAACAAGGGGCAAAACCAGGGCCAGGTTTGAGACAGAGCAATTGTAATGGGTCAGATCCATCTGCCTACCAGCAGGGCTGCTACATCATCTGTGGTTGGATTAGAACCTTAGCATCACCTCGTACCATTTACAAAACTAACGCTATAGAGTATTACAGTGCCTGCACTGTACACTTGTGTTTTGCTACCTTCACATCCACTTACTGGAAAAAAACCTTGGAAGTTAAGGCTGTATGTTCATGGCTGAGAAAAGGAGGTTTTCTGAAGCAGAAATGAAATGTGCAGCAAGAATCCACAAGGTCCCATAGGAAGCAAGGTTCAGGCCAGTCACAGTTTTAAGTACCGCTCTGCCATGCAGTTGAGAAGACCTATTGTGTTAGCACTGTATTGCCCTGTTGTTAGCTTTCAGGAGATGATTAATGTGCCTTAATTAATCCCTGTGTGAAAAACACATTTTGTAGGCAACACAGACAAGTCCAAAACTACGAGCAAGTTATTGGGAGCTGTAGCTTTGTGACTTGCTTTACATCAGGGACATGTCATCTGCATAAGGAGGCCAACACAAACTGTGCTCTTTGGTCAAAACTGATTTTCTGAGAGAGATGATAACCTGACCTTAGCTCAAGAAAAAGAATCTTTACAAGTAGAAAAATACCATGGAAAATGACAATTAACCAGGAAGACATGATGGATCATACAGAATGGCAATGAATAGCGGAGATGCTACAGTTTGACAAAGGTACAGAGAGTTCAGATGTACCGTTCTGTATAGTCTAGGCATGTTTTCTGGATGCAGTGTAAATACTGTTGTGATTTTTTTCCTCTTTTTTTTCTTTTTTTCTTTTTTAATCTTGGTAATAAAGTTCAATATTGACTTAAAGATTTGGTAGTGATGGCAGATGCACACTGTCACTTTCAGCAAGAAAGAATCACAGAATGGTTTGGGTTGGAAGCAACCTCAAAGATCATCTAGTTCCAACCCCCCTGCCATGGGCAGGGACACCCTCCACTAGACCAGGTTGCCCAAAGCCTCATCCAATCTGGCCTTGAACACTTCCAGGGAGGGGGCATCCACAGCTTCTCTGGGCAACATGTTCCAGGGCCGCACCACCCTCATAGTGAAGAATTTCTTCCTTACATCTAATCTGAATCTTTCAGTTTAAACCCATTACCCCTTGTCCTGTCACTACACTCCCTGATAAACAGTCCCTCTCCAGCTTTCCTGTAGCCCCCTTCAGGTA
>VXBL01007263.1:785408-798150 GCA_013400195.1 Aramus guarauna
TGTCTCTCCAATTTAGACAAAAGGATGTCACGTGGGACAGTGTCAAATGTTTTGCAGAGGTCCAGGTAGATGACATCAGTTGCTTTTCCCTTATCCACCAATGCTGTAACCCCATTGCAGAAAGGCCACCAAATTTGTCAGGCATGATTTGCCATAGTGAAGCCATGTTGGCTGTCACCAATCACCTCCTCATTTTCCATGTGCCTGAGCATGGTTTCCAGGAGGATCTGCTCCATGATCTTGCCAGGCACAGAGGTGAAACTGACTGGCCTGTAGTTCCCCAGGTCTTCCTTTTTTCCCTTTTTAAAAATGGGGATTGTTTCCCCTTTTCCCATCAGTGGAAAATTCACCAGACTACCACAACTTCTCAAATATGATGGAGAGTGGCTTAGCATCTTCGTCTGCCAGTTCCCTCAGGACACATGGATGCTTCTCATCAGGTTCCATAGACCTGTGTACCTTCAGGTTCCTGAAATGATCTTGAACCTGATCATCTCCTACAGTGGGTGGTACTTCGTTCTCCCAGTCCCTGCCTTTGCTTTCTGTGACTTGGGCAGTGTGGCTCAAGCACTTGCCAGTGAAGAAGGAGGCAAAGAAGTCATTGAGCACCTCAGCCTTCTCCATATCCTGGATAACCAGGTCTCCCATGTTATTCCAGAAGGAGCCCACATGAAAATGGATTCATCATGAATGTACCTATAGAAGCTTTTCTTGTTGCCCTTGCCATCCCTGGCCAGATTTAATTCTATCAGGGCTTTGGCTTTCCTAACTTGATTCCTGGCTGCTCAGACGATTTCCCTGTATTGCTCCCAGGCGACCTGCCCTTGCTTCCACCTTCTGTAGGCTTCGTTTGTCTGTTTGAGTTCATTAGGAGCTCCTTGTTCATCCATGCAGGCCTCCAGGTGTTTTTGCCAGAGTTCGTCTTGGTTGGGATGCATCACTTCTGAGCTTGGAGGAGGTGACCCTTGAATATTAGCCAGCTGTCTTGGGCCCCTCTTCCCTCCAGGACTTTGTCCCATGGTACTCTACCAAGCAGATCCCTGAAGAGGCCAAAGTCTGCTCTCCTGAAGTCCAGGGTAGTGAGCTTGCTGTACGACCTCCTTGTTGCCCTGAGGATCTTGAACTCCACCACTTTATGTTCACTGCAGCCAAAGCTGCCCTTGACCTTCACATTCCCCACCAGCCCCTCCTTGTTTGTGAGAGCAAGGCACCTCTCCTTGTTGGGTCCTCTCTCACTTAGAGGAGGAAGTTATCATCAACACATTCCAGGAATCTCCTGGATTGCTTGTGGCCTGCTATGTTGTCCCTCCAAGAGATACAGGGTGGCTGAAGCCCCCCAAGCTCCCAGGGCTTGTGAACATGAGGCTGCTCCTATCTGATTATAGAAGGTCTCAGCCGCTCAGTCTTCCTGGTTGGGTGGTCTGTAGCAGACCCTCACTATAATGTCCCCTGTCCCTGCCCTCTCTTTAATCCTGACCCATAAGCTCTCAGTCAGTTCCTCATCCATCCCCAGGCAGAGTTCCATGCACTCCAGCTAGTTGGTTATATAGCAGGTGACAGTCTCTCCTTGTCTCCCCTGCCTGTCCATCCTAAAGTGCCGGTATCCTTCCATTCCAACACTCCAGTCACAGGAGCCATCCCACCATGTCTCCGTGATGCCAATGCCCTGAAGGCACGTCTCTAACTCTTTATTCCCTGTGCTACATGCGTTTGCTTCATCATTCCCTGATGAAGCTGACTTACTGGCTGGAGTGGCTGGAATTCCTTCATGCTGTACTTCAGGTCCTCCTCTGCCAACCGGTGATCCTTCTCCAGGCTCTGGGCATCTATTGCTGGCACTGACATCAAACTGGTAGGAGTGGAATGGATTGAGGTTCCCCTCCCCCAGCAACTTTAGTTTAAAGCCCTCTTTGAGAAAGATCTCAAATCTCTTTGTAGACAGATATTGAAAGGTCATTTTGTCCACAGCTGAAAACCATCCCTCTCTGGAGTAAAAATGAAGCTGTGTCATGGTTTAACCCCAGCCAGCAGCTGAGCACCACGCGGCCACTTGCTCACTCCCCTCCAGTAGGATGGAGAAGAGAACTGGAAGAGTCAAAGTGAGAAAACTCATGGGTTGAGATAAAGACAGTTTAACAGGTAAAGCAAAAGCTGCGCACACAAGCAGAGCAAAGCAAGGAATTCATTCCCCACTTCCCATTGGCAGGCAGGTGTTCAGCCATCTCCAGGAAAGCAGGCCTCCATAACACGTAACGGTGACTTGGGAGGACAAATGCCACCACTCTGAATGCTGGTCCCCTCCTTCCTCTTCCCCAAGCCCCTTATAAAGTAAGCATGACGTCATATGGTATGGAATATCCCTTTGGTCAGTTGGGGTCAGTTGTCCTGTCTGTGTCCCCTCCCAACTCCTTGTGCACCCCCAGCCACCCTGCTGCGGGGTGGTGCGAGAAGCAGAAAAGGCCTTGGCTCTGTGTTAGCACTGCTCAGCAACAACAGGTCTATATAACAAAAACATCTCTATATTATCAACACTATTCCCAGCACAAATCCAAACCACAACCCCATACTAGCTACTATGAAGAAAATTAACCCCCTCAGCTGAAACCAGGACAAGCTGAAAGTAAAAATGCGCAGAAATACCAGGCCAGGAACTGAAGACTCCCCTTTCCAGCTGAAGGGCAGAGGGACAGTTAAGTGATTAAAATATCATTCGGAAGACTGACATAACAAAAGTGCCCTTTCCAGTGTCTTCTATTACAGATGTAAACACTGTTTGCAATTGAAAATAACTGATCCAAGTCAGCAGAGAGTCGGATCTACCTCTTAGAGTTGAGTATTTCGTTGATTTTACTTTGAATGTTTTAGTGCAATGGGATGGCAGTCATGTACTGACTTTGAGACTAGGCCCTGGCCCAGATCAAAAAAACCCACTGAGGGTGAAAATGGTCTTTATGGGTTCTAAAATGCTACAGGTGCATTGATTATGTGCTTGCATGGGGATCTTTATCCTGAGTGCTGGTTGCACATCTCATACCCTGTGGTGGGTTGACCTTGGCTTTCCATCAAGTGCCCACCAAGCTACTTAAGGAGGTGAAACACCTCCCCCTTTTAACACACTGGGTTGGAAAGGAAGGCTGGTGTGAAGCTAGAATATTGAAAGTGCACAATTGTTGGGGAGTGGCTTGGGAACAGTTTGTCCTGGTGAATCTCTGTTTTGGCTGGTGATTTAGCCCTCTCTTTTCCATCCACTAATCATTAGCAAAATAAATTCTGGTAACAGGGACACTGTGTTAATGGAGCATCTTTCATTCTGCTGGAGTTAGCCCAGCTATGTCAGTCCAAATCCAGCAAAGTTGGGCTAGCAAAAATTAGTGGCTTTAGCCTGACCTCAGATTATGCTCTGTCATGTTTTTTACTTTTGAGGATGCTGAAGCCTCCTGGTTGTAAACTCAGATGTGAGATTTCAAATGAGAACAAAGGCTGGTTCCAGAATTTCCTCTCCAGAAATGTACGTGATTCCCTGCTGCGAGAGGAGGACAGTTTACCGCATGTACCATGAAATGCCTCTCCCAGCTCTGGAAACAAGGACAGACTTGAGTAGGTTGCAGAAGTTAATTTGTATGTGCCTTGCACTGATAGGGCCTGCAGACTACAGTCTTGGGTCACTTTTGTGTGAAACAGTGGGAAACAGTAATGCAAATACCTTCATAATGTAATCATTACCCACAAGGCTTCAAGCCTGACTTTTGGTGGAGGAGGTGGGTTTTTTAATGCATCCTGCTTGGTCCTGCTTGACTTTCCCACTAAAATGGGCAACAAAGAGATTAGTTAGGAACTAACGAGAAGTTTAAGTTAGGGGAAATCTTTGCAGAGCCTTCAATGGGTTCTGCATCAGACTTTAAGTGAATTTCTTCTTGTTAACTGGTAGGTAGCTCTATGGATGACAGTCTCATGTTTTAGGAACAGAACCAATGTGCCTGGGAAGAGCCTAACAGCTGCTCCAAAAGGCCGGTCTGAGTAAACCCATTTACATAAATCACCCAGGAGCAATTGAGTGGTTGCAGCCACTTGTACCTTTGGCCATGTTTTCCCAGTTTTAGTCACTGCACCCTCTTACAGTTCAGTGAAAAACCTCTATGTCTTTGTTTGTGGCTGAACAGGAAGGTTGTGTCATAATATTAGTAGAAAAGTAGTGCTTTTACTGTACTGGAGAGACAGGAGATGGATGGGCATTTCAGGAGGAACAGTGGTCTGTATCCTCAAAGATATTTAGGTACTTGATTCCTATTGATTTTCTCATGATTCAGGTAGCCTGTAAATATCTGGAACAATCTGGCTGGAGATAAGCTGGTTTCTTTATGAAACTGTTCTGAATGTTAAATATAGCAAAGACTCAAATGCTGAAAGAAAAGCTGGAGAGCAAAAAAGCCACATGATTATTTGGGGCCATGAGAAACAGCCTGAAGAACAGCCAAGCAAGATCTGCTCTGTGAGATCTGAAGGCACTCTGTGCTGGCAGTTCATCGATGAAGGTTGCTCATTATTTGCTTATTTTGAACATGTTGTTTGCTAAAGGCCAAAGCCCGTCAGATCTTACGAAGGCTCTTTTTCAAGAGCTTTTGTTTCTTCAGCAAACAAGTAATGAGTCCAACCCACCCACTCCACAAACAAACATTTCTCCAAATTATCAGGGGAATGGAGTTCATTTGACAGAGATGTCAGTTTTGTAGAGATGGATCGCTTAGGGTGTGGGGGTTTTATTGTGTGTGTCCAAGTCTTTGCCCTCCATTCCTCAACTTTCTCCTCATGCATCCTGTATAATGACTCTGTGTGTGTGCGTTGATTTCCTTCCTTTTGGAGCTGCTTACCTCTCTAATTATACTCACTAAGTATTCAGTACTTCAGTTGGCTGTGTTCCCAGAACAAAGGCTATAGCTGAATACAAATAACTGAAATAAAATAACATTGGCTTATCATCAGAGGAAGGCCCTGTGTTGCTTAGGAAGTTCGAGATATCATTAAGCAGAAAGGTAATTCTACCTGCTCACATGCAAATTGGATGCCTGTCTGCTTTCCAAACCAGCCTCCATACTTGCATATCTGCAACATCACTTCTCCTGGTAAGCTTTATAGTGGACCAAAGGGAAATGATGGCAGCAATTAAAGTAGTATACTGGGACAAGCAGGAATTGTAAGCGGGTAAAAGTATTTTTCAGAGACAGAAGAATAATTCGCAGAATGCTCGATCTTGAGTAGAGATGCTTGAATCGTTGAAATGAAAGTAGGGCAGGAATTACTTATAGATGGTATCTAAAAGTGGAAGCCTGCTGCAGAAATGTTGTATTAATCTCGCTCTTCAAGAAACCAGTCTAATTCTGAGAAAGAACTGGGAAGAAGAGTGGGTGAGAGCATCTTTTGTGGGAAGTCAAATAGATTGCTCTTCCAAGAGAAGGGAACACAGAAGTGACATATGCAAAGAAGAGAGCTCATATCTCTGCACTGATGATTAATTCAGAAAAAAAAAAAAAAAAAACCAAAAAAAAAGACTAGAGGACATAGCTTATTGTGATCTTACATATAAATCCATCCAAATTATCAATAGTCATTAACTAGAAACTATTTTTGTCCTGATTTTAGCCCTTGTGTTTGTTTTCGTTTGGGTTTTGGTTTTTTTTTGAGGGGGAGGTTGGGTGTGTTTGTTTGTTTTTTGTTTTTTTTTTAAACATGGCTGGTGGAATGCAGGCCCAAAATGCAAAAGCATCAATCGTATTTTTTCTTATGGGAGCATTTTTGAAGAAAATGTCATGGAATGAAGCCTTCTTGGAACATTATTATTAACTGAAGGATTTTGTTTCTGATTTTTTTGTAGCCTTTTTTTTTCCTGAAGACTTTTGATTTCCAGTCTTTACCTCTGTGTTTTTCTATTTATTCATTCTTTTCCACAGTACATCAGATGTTTTCCTGAATGGAGTATTAAAACCAAGGATGGCTACCAATGTAAATTGGATCTGAAAGGATTTTTTAGTGCATTAAGTGCCCAAACCCCCGTTGGTACAGGTCCCAGTCACGATAAGGAGATGGGGAGAGTGTTAACCTGCTCCTGGGAATGTCATGTGAACATCCTGGGCATGCCTGAAAATAGGTGTTTTATGTAGAAGGGACATGACAGGGAGAAGGGAAAGGAGGCATGAGGGATATCTCAGGCCTCTGGGACACAGTTTTAAAGGTGCTGGATTCTTGCTTTGATTTTATGATCAAGTTCTGTTCCCCGGGGCCTGAAGCAGTAAAAGAGCTGTAGCAAATGCTGTGGAAATGACTCAAAAGAACTCAAAAAAAATATCTATCAGCCAGTGGTCCCTCAGGCATATATTCTTCCCTCTGTCCTTACTATCCCCCAGATCTGGGGCTGCAAGGGTCAGCGGAGCTGCTTGTCCTCTCTACCCATGGAAGGCTTTGTACATTCTGGGAACCCCCCCTGGGGAGATGTGGTCAACTTTCCTTTCCCTTTGAGCTCCTGTAGCGGACCAGCTGGTGGAGGTAAGGGAAGCCCTCAGGCTGTGAAGGATAATACGCAGGTCCCAGAGTCCTCAGGGCTGGTGTGAAGTGCCTCTTCAAAACATGTGTATACGACACGGTCTCCTGCTGTATCACGAGGGCTGTCATGGCCAGCTCTACCACAGCCTTCAGGCCAGCATCAAAGCACTTTTGAGGCACCTGCAAGCAGAGTTCATCAGAGATGGTTTAGGTATTCCTAATCCTCCAGAGGCTAAGCTGGATGGTCTCTTGAAATCTTTGCCAGCGCTTCAGTTCAGTGGTTCTCATTAACAACAGCAACCTGCTCTGAGAAATGCTGGTCTGTGCTCCAGCCAGCTGGAATAGGGGAAGAGAAAGTGCAAAGCAGCCATCAGTTTTTATTAAGTAAACTGTGCAGATGCACCAAGGCTATCCTTGTGTTTTCTGAGCTGCTCATTTTATCCTTCACCAGTGTGAAACATGATGCATCACTTCTCTGGCAGCATATGGGGTTGTCCGTCCCCCCCATCCCATCCCCCCTCTTCTGACTTGGGGTTCTGCTCATGAAACAAAAAAAGAGAAAAAAAAAATTGGAAGAAAAATAGTATTAGTGGAAAAGGAAGGTTATACATGAATAAAAAAAGAAAGCCGCACCTTTCCAGATAAGTTATGCATGAATGCAACATTCGGAGTTGCACTTTTCTTGAAGGTCCAGTAGGTTTGCGTGATAACACAATGTCAACTTTTACAAGTAGTTTTCACAATTTCTTCTGTGATCCAGATGCAATAGAGTTGGCTCATTTAAAGGTCACCTTTAGGAAGAAACTATGTTCTGAGGTTGAGAGAAAAAGCTGTTCCCTTTGGCTGCCGTATTTTTGGAGGCAAAGCCTCGACAGCACTATGAGCACGATACCTATTATGCTATCCAAGAGGAAGTCCACCAGGGTAAACAAGTAGGGGAAATATCTTTACCATGTTCTTTGCTCCTTGCACATTTCTTCCCTGTGATGACAGGAACTGCTGCTTTATCTGTCAATATCCACATTAATCTATTTTTATAATTGCTTTGGAAGTTGAAGAGTTTTGGGGAGGTAGAGGGGTTGATTTTGGTAATTTTTTTTGTGTTTTTTTTTTTTTTTTTCCTTTTAAGACGGATAAAAAGGTAGAGAAGTGGCAAACCAAACCCCTTTTATAGAGCCTTTGGCTCACAGACTCTTTTAGATCCTTCTTTCCTGGTTAATGGAACTATTTGATCTGATCCAGCATCATCATCTAGTCTTCAGTGATAACAGATCTAGTCCATAATGAGCTCTGTTGATCCAGAGAAAAGGAGAGTATAACAGCAGAGGAATTTAATTGTGAACAGCTCTTCAGTTAAGTATGCAATGACATTACAAAGTCAGTAGTTGGAAGCTGAAGACAGAAAAATTATACCTCATTTCTAGTGTGATTTATCTACACACTCAGAATAAATTAGATTAACAATTGTAACACATTTAAGGGTGCTTTGGACCCTTGGGTCCATGGGCTGGGATTTATCTCACCCAGCTTTGAGTGCCTACAATGCATCTACATCTACTTCTCAGAACTCTGTGTCTTGTTTCCATTAGGTGAGGATCCAGTCAGCAGAGTTGATGAAGTCTAGGGCGTGATCCACCTAACCAAAGGCAGGCACTTAGCTCTAAGGCTCTATTGGCTATATTGACCATATGCCCACTGACTGTAAAAGGACTACCAGGCCTACAGACACCTATATGCAGGTGGATTATTTCTGTCTCTGGAGGCTTTGAACTCAGCCTAAACATGCTCCAGACCAGCCAGTGATGAAGAGCTTGATGCAAAACAAGGTTTTAGTTGCCTGTTTGGCAGGAAGTCAGAGGGGATGATCACTGGCCCCTTCTGAGCATAGAATTTGTGAATCACCAGTGAGTAATTTCTCCAACTACTGCTGAAAACTCTGCTGAACGTTTTGGGGCTTTCACTATGATTTCCCCATCCCCAACCATTCATCTCTACCCTGGCCAGGCTATCAAATGAGGGCCTATGGAGATGCTGCTCTATTTGTTTTGGATCTTGACCCGCTGCAGGGAAAAGTGAGATACTGAAGTGTGTAAGCACCTTCCAGCTCATCCTGCTTATTTCAGATTGATGCCAGCAGAGATACGCAACATCACTGAAATCAGTTACATTTTGAGTGAGTTTAGGGGCCTGCCCAGGCAGAACAGCTCACAACACTAGGGTCTGTTTTTCTACGTTGCATTCACTAACAATCTTCTTGGTCTTGCTTGCCCCAATTTATTGATCGTTTCTGTTTATGTCCAATTTCATACAAGAGCTCTTTGCCTGCTTTATGTGTCTTTGTAAGGGTTTCCCATGCACCTTGAAATGGTTCCCCTTGCCAATGACCCTGTCTGTTGTGTCCCGGTTGGTTCCCTTGCTATGGCCATCTACTGCTCTCCACCTGCTTCAGACACAGGAGGCTTATCAATGCATGCAAAGAGCCGTACTGAGACATTTTGGTTCCCAGGACATTTCTCCCTTATGCAGTCTCTCCAAGCTTTCTTTACAGATGCTCTTTTCAGGCCACTGGTATCCCTCCCACCCATCCATGGTTCTCCTGGGCACCTTTCTGCCTGGTATCATATTTTTTCCTGGCTGTCACCCTGCTGGGTCCCTGCTACCCTTCCAGCTGGGGTATGGTTTAGCCAGTCGGCATCAGGAATATTTGCCTTCATTCAGCATCCATCTTCCCTCCCCATCTTTCTTACAAGAAAGACAGAGAAAGACTTTTTACCAAGGCCTCTAGTGACAGGATGGGGTGCAACCATTTGAAACTGAAAGAGGGTAGATTTAGATTGGACATAAGAAATAAATTTTTTACCATGAGGGTGGTGAGGCACTGGCACAGGTTAACCAGAGAAACTGTGGATGCCCCCTCCTTGGAAGTGTTCAAGGCCAGGTTGGATGGGGCTTTGGGCAACCTGGTCTAGTGGAGGGTGTCCCTGCCCATGGCAGGGGGGTTAGAACTAGAAGATCTTTAAGGTCTCTTACAACCCAAATTATTCTGTAATTCTTTGATAATAAGATTCTGTTACAGTTTCCATTAAATTTGAAGAAACTTTCTGGGTTTTCTTGTTGACTCTTAATTTTATTTAATATTTTCTTTTCTCTAATTTTAAGTATGGGCCTGATAGTACATTATTCTGTGCCAGATTGAAATACCTTGTGCCTTGAATTTCTTCCCCCCTAATACTGAAGTCAAGGTCATCACTGTGTCCTACTTTCATTGCTCTCTCCTGACTCATTAGTTTATTACCAAATTTTCCTTAGAAACTTGCCATTCTTCTCAATGCTTGCAACAATCGCATCTCTACAGTCAAATCTCTAGTAATTTCAATTTCTTGTTCATCTGTTCATGTCTGTTTTGTGACCTTTGAACCTCATGAGAAATGTACGTTTGTTTCCCTGTTGTCTTTTTGTGAACGTTGCAGCAAAATAATCCCCTTTCATTTTAGTTTCACCAGGGACTTTTTAATGTCTTCTCTGTTCTGCCAATAAATTGTGTCACTTCCTGGGAGGATTTAAGTCTGTCTCCTTTGCTGAACTCTTAGTTTCTCCTGGACTGTTGTCTGCAACTGAATTTTACTGGTCTTTTCATTTAGCATTTTAAGAATTTTGGTGTCCTCTGAGTTATTTTGGTTCTTTTCCTTCCCCATGACCTACTGTCTTTATTTTTCATCATCTCTTGCTCTCTTCACTTTCTTGTTCATTAAGTTTACTTCACTCCCATCAACTCACCACAGGTATCAAGGTGAACTGTGGGATACAACATACACTTAGGTGTTACTTAATGCTTCTTTCCCCTTTCTGTCTTTTTTTTCTTTTCATCATCAAGTTTCTCCCAAACAGCTCCATGTGCTCGCCTTCTGACCCAGACTAGAGAACACTGTACATCCTTTCTTTTTCTCCCAGTGTTGAAGCCACAGAGATTAGTGGT
This sequence comes from Aramus guarauna, assembly GCA_013400195.1. Classification (NCBI taxonomy): domain Eukaryota; kingdom Metazoa; phylum Chordata; class Aves; order Gruiformes; family Aramidae; genus Aramus; species Aramus guarauna. The sequence goes on from VXBL01007263.1 coordinate 795,919, forward strand.
ATTCAGTGGTTTTGTTTCAGCATGGTTACTCTGGGCAATGGGAACCAAGAGCATGCAAAAATTTAGTGCTCACACCAACACTTTTTCTCCAGTTGTGCTGGACTAACGTGGCTCTCGTTGGTCCAGCACTAACTTGGGTGCCTGTGTCTTTCCCCTGTGCCTCAGCACAACTAAATACTTGATGCTCTCATTGTTCATTCACTGTTTGTCTCAGTGCTGAACTGTGACCTGATGCAAATGTTTCTTCAGGGAGCTCCACTGCTAACAAGGTCTCAGCCATGTGAACCCCAGTTGCCCCGCGTGGGCTGGGGACAGGCATCTCCTGGAAGCTTCCCACATGGGATATCTGTTGCAGGGTGGGGCCTTTGACAGGAAATTCTGCCTTTTAATTCCCCTCTTGTTTGTCCATTGGCAAACAAAGGGTACGCTCATCTTCCATCCACTTGGAACTCTTTGTTTGCCAAAGGATGTTTTACTTCCTCTTCAAATCCACATAAACTGTCAAAGTTGAGCAAAGCAGCACTGTTAAACCTCTTAGTCGATGTTGTTCTATATCCAGTGAGTATTCCTGAGCAGGAACAGCAAAATTTGCTACCACTTCAAATATGCAAAGAGTGCCTGTAATGTATTCATGAAAAATAATAAGCTACCTACAAATGGAGCCACACCTGTTTCCTCCAACCAGAGGAGAAAGTGGATGAAACCCTCTCCTCATTTTTCCACATCCCTTACAAAACACTGAGCACCATTTACAGTTGGGAGCCTGATTATCGTTATGCTTCCTTAGCTCAGGGAAAAACAGCTTTTCCTGGTGTAGATTATATTTGCATTTATATTTATACATTTGCATACAGATTTTTATGCCTTACTCTTGAAAGGTAAAGAGATTCCAGCTCTTTTAAAGGCAATAACGGTTCATTTTATGCCCTGTTCTCCATAACAATAATTGCTGTAACTCTGAAGCTCCCCTGGCATTTTAAGGGCAATAAAGAAAGGGGCAGAGGGAAAAAGAGGAGAAAATTCTCCCATTAATTCGTGAGACTCCAGGGTTCAGTTCTGCAGTGCTTCACTCCTGCGAGTAATCTCATTATCCTTGGTAGGGCTGATTGTACAGAGGCGGCAGGATCATGCCCCAGAAGTCCAGCCTTTAATCAAATCTACCTGTTTAAAAGGAACACATGGCTGCCTTTCAGTGGGAGCCTTTAGCTCTGAAACAAGGATGTAAATTAGCCAAAATGCCTCAGAGGGAGAAAAACTCCATCTGCCAGGTTTTCCCTCTGCTCTTGCTGAAATTAAGCCATTGGTTTTGTGTGCGTATGTGTAGGGGGTTAATTCTTCACTATTTTCCCTTTTGATAGAGCTTCAGATCCCCATTTACAGAAATAAACACAGGCTTTCTCCATGTGTCTGAGAAAAAAATCACATATAAAGGGCTGTATTGTACGGATGGGGTAAAAAGCCATCTAAATCTTTAGTCAGGAAGGGGTGAGAATTTAATAAAAGTAACAGGCATTTGCTAGAGACTCTCTCAAGTACTGCAGAAACAGAACGGGTCCATAGAGGAGAATGAGAAAGTCTGAAAGTCAGGCAAGACCTGTAGGAGAGGAGAGTCAGCAGAGCAGTGTTGCTTGGTTTAAAAAGGAGATGAAGATGAATGGATGCAATAGAGGTATAAAAAATACTGGATTGTACAGAGGAAGTAAAAAATGGCATCCAGTATAACATTTCTCCTCATAACTACAAGTCTAAAGAAATATAAAGGGCCACAGTTAAAGCAGATTACTAGAGCGTTTGTTTGTTTTTCTTAATATAATGCATAACTTCCTATCACATTGATATTACTAAGGCAAAAAAAAACAACCCATGCATACAGGGCTTAAAACAAACTAGTTGAATGCTAGCAAACATACTTAAATCCTCTAAATGTGAGTTAGAATGGCAAGTCTTTGAGATAATGTCTTCCATCCAGACTGTGGTTTAGCCCAAATTCCAGATTTGTGGCATAATAGGAATAAAAATCATTGTGTTTTGGGTCATTATGTTTTGCATAAATGTGAACAAATGTTACCACATCATCTGGAGCTATCAGATGGGGTAAAAACAGGTAAGAAATATCTGCTATACTAAGAAATGAAATGGCAGGTGAAAAACATAAAAGATGAAGAAAAGCTCCACTTGTGTCAGAAAAATTAAAATAAGCCCCCAAAACAGACTTGCTCTTTTTTTTTTTTT
>VXBL01007263.1:798190-881705 GCA_013400195.1 Aramus guarauna
TTTTTTTTTTTTTTTAATTTTTCTGTAGGAACAGTCAGAAACTCAAGTGGAAAATGAATGAGTGACATCAGAACAACAGTTTGTCTCTTCTTCCACTGCCTCCTTCCCCTGCCTGTCACCCCACCAGGCGTCCAAGGACCTTTCCAGCTTCTGCCACCTCCCCGGTGTCATTCAGGAGCAGCTTGGAGGGTGTCATCTCATCTAATGTAGATGACCTCCTTATGTTGATTTTCTACTCCTGTGGGTAAAGCAACAAACTATACGGAGAGGTATTGATCATCTTTTGGGATGTTCCTCCCATGGCAGAAATCTGGAGCCTTTTTGAGGCATTTTGCTATTTGGCTGCTAATATGTTGCTTATTGTTACAGTCAATGTCAGGAATGGAAATGCAGGTGTGCTAGTACTGGACTGGTCCTGCAGTCAGCAGAGGTGAAGAGCCTGGGGAGGTTGTGCTTGGCCTTCTGAACAGCACTAAACAGCTGGGACAGACGTTATCAAGTGAGTTTTAGTGCTTGGCTGCTTCTCCTGACCTGCTCCTTGAGGTCAGTTTATGCTGTACACATTTACACCAAATGAGGATCTGAGCTCCATTTTTAAGAAAAGTGCCAAGCTTGTTTACAAAATAATTGACTTGGCTTCCATCTCAAGCTAAGCATCTTTTTCTTTTGGCTTTGACCAAGCTGTATTCCTGCTATGGTTAGCCCAGGCTTGTACAATAAACATTTGGCAACTGACAGTGTGGTGTTGCTCAGTGTGAACATTTTGTGCCGCAGCTGATTACACAAGCCAATTTTTACTTTTTTTCTTTAAAAAACTTTTTTTTCTTTTTTTTCAGCACAGAGACCTTCAGATTGTTCTTTGTATGCTGAATGTATGTGTATATGTGGATTAAATACATGCTGCAAGGAACAAAACTGCTTAACATAGCCCTGTTCAGTATGTACATCTTCATTCCCATCCACAAAGAAATAGGGTCAGCCTCCTGCAGCCCAGTGGGGGACTTGGCTCCACACCCAGCCTGTAGAGATGACAACTTTATGGGCAAAGATAGATGTAGGTTTTGAACAGATTTATTTATTAAAAATTGATGCAGTCTCACTACAGCAATGATTTAATTTGGATGCAAATATGAAAACTTGTATCGACCAGACAAACATCTGTCTGGAATGAACAAGGCACAGATAGCTTTGTCTTGAGCAGGACAGCGAACTAGGAGACCTCCTAACACTACTTCCAGCTCTCTTTTCAGTGTTAACTTGTTCCTGTAAGTTGATAGTAATTTTCCCAGGCAGGACATGTGGACGCACTCCCTGGGAGCCTGGGGGCAGGTTTTTGGTAACAAAGAAGGTGATGCTTACTATGGTGCAGGTCTGACATGCAGATAAATTCAAAAGTTTCTGCAAGGCCAAATATCTCAATTTTGCCAGGCTAAAATGTCAAAGCTTTTGTGTCATTAGCTGCCACATTGCTCCCCTCCCTGATCAGCCATCCTCTCGGACTTTCACTTCCTCACTTTGATTTGGTTATGTTTGTGATGTTGAAACACTCCTTTCTGTGTATGTCCTGCTGCTACTATTAGTTCCTTATTTGCTTTCTGAAATCTCTTAAATTTGTTTACAGATGAAACTCTCTTAACTTCCCCTAAGTCAACACCTCTACCCGTTTGCATGTGGAGACCTCTTTCATAATTTTACTTTTCCCATTAATTTTAAAGTTTCATATTCTTTCTCTTTTTGGTTTCTTTTCATGCTATTTCCCTTTGCACTCTGGAGCTTTCCAGTGTATGGCTTATATTATTTTCCTTTCTTTCCATTTTCTGGAGCTGTCTACTACAGAAATAGTTATCTGTCTTTTCTCCCAGTCTATTTCATGCTTTTTTTGTTCACACACACATTTCTTCCCCCTGAAGCTCATGTGGGCTGTACAAATGCAATTTGTTTCACCAATCCATAAAAGAAAGTCTCCCCAGACTAAAATCTCTCCTAGCTGCACTAATTTTCCTATTAGCTCCCCAAGGTTTCTACCCTCTGTGCTTTTCATAAAAAGTCTAGATTTGAGGTTGTATTCTTTAAGTTATTAATCTTGCCTTGCCCAAGACAAGACAGATTGATATTTATGGGACTTGCTTGTCACATGTAAATCTTGAGATCCAGCCCTTGTGACCAAGATCAACAAGGAACTTGAGCTTTGGTCAGCATGGAGGCCCTTCCCACCAAATTATTGACCCTTCTGAGATGGGTGGCTCTCAGAAGTCTGTGCAAATCTTCTAGAGGTCACAGGTTTGTCTTAGTGTGAAACAGGAGAAATCTCAGAAGTGGAAGTGGTTTGGGAAAACCACTGCTGCTACAGGGCTCATATCCTCTGCTTTGTACAAGTCATCGCGATGTGGGGATTAGGTGGGTTTGCTGCTAATTTCAACCTTCTCCTGGACTTCAGAACCACTTACAAAATAGTAACCTGAGACCTTTCCTTCATCTGCTCCCCTCAGTCCTGAGCATGGACACCTCACATTGCTGAGTGCTTCTCCTTCTTGTTTGTCCCTTAGAACAGCATGGGTGTCTTCTGCTCCTGCAAAACTGAGCATCAGGCCATCTTCCAGGAGCAATTTGCCTTGGTATGGAGGATCACAACTGCCTTCACCCCATCCTTTTAGAACAAGCTGTGTTTATTTCTCCATGTTGTGAACCCAAGGCAGAATCTTCATTTTTTATTGCTGTTACTTCTCCAGATGATCATTTCCTTCCTCTTTGGCAGTTTATGCAATTGGGTAAAATTGCTGTAAGGATTGACAATGCATCTTTAAACGGACACAAACAGGCAATTGCAGTAGTCTATCTCCTAAAAATAAAATAAATAGGAAAAAAAAAAAAGTGCCCCGTTTTTCATCAGTCACCAGAAATGAATCTGTATTTCAGTTGAAAAGAACAAGTCTTCTTATTTTCAGTTAAAGCAAATCAGCCTCTTCTTCCTCTTTATTTACAGGTGAAACCATAACTTTTCCTGCTAAACAAATCCACTAAATACTATTTTGCCTTTAAACAGTTTTGGTTTGTTTTCCTTTTTTCTTCTTTTTTCCCCTCTTCTGTAGGGCTATAATGTCCCAGTTTTGCATTAGTTTTGCACAGGAATAAGGAAAGACAAATCTAATTTATGTGTTTATTTTTAAGAGGTGTAAAAGGCAGAACAAGATGCAAAGGAGACTAGAACTGGCTAATACATGCAAGACCTGATAGCTCCAGTCATAGGCTACCTTGTACTGGTCCCTATCTTCAAATTTTTGCATAAGAGTATCCTCTGTTACTGGAACGGGAACTGGAAGGAAGAACAGCCTCTACCTGTATTAAATTAAAAATCTGTTAAATTTCACTAGTGTTATAAGCCTGCAATCCAAATTCTCCATCTGACATAAAGACAAACTAATCCTCACACAAAAGTCTGACTTCCTGTAAAAATGTGCTGATCATTAGCTAATTTTTCCTTTTGTTTTCTTCTCTCAGTTGTTTTACTTTTGTTTTCATGGCCAGAGAACTTCAGTCCTTGCCTGTGAGTAAACAGTTAGGTTGTATAAGATCGAAACAAGCAGTGTTCATTGCAATGAATGTATAACAGACCTTCTGCGTCGTATGCGTTCAAAGTGAGATTGCTTCATCCTGCACTTCAGATTCCTCCTTTGCTGTGGCTGTATCACCCACTGGTGAATAAAAATTGAATGTGTTTATCCCAGCAGCGTGCCATGAGAGACTGATTTGGTGCGGAGTGGAAGGAGGAGGTGTGGAGTACGTGACCATTGCCACCAGGACCGGCGTTGCCCGACCATCGGGAGGATGTCCAAACTGCCCGGGTCAGGATCTAGTTGCTCTCATTTTTTTCTCATCTGCAGGCTCTGAGGCTCCTGTAGTCTCCTGCAAGTCATCTCTCTCTGCTTCACCTTTCTCTTCCATGTCAGAGGAAGGATGTCTTGTTTGCTGCAAGGAGATACAAGGTTTCAGGAGTTGATGTCTCCAAAGACTTTTTCAGCGGAAAGCTGTTGGCATTTGCAATGAAGCTTCATCATGGAGCTGAAGTGAACAAAGAGGTTTCCATTGAGGATGTTCTGTGTGACATCTGACGCTTAGACTTCGAGGCATTTGCAGAAATGAAGTAAGCATAATATTAACTGATTAGAAAGCAAATCCTTTCTCTTTAAAGTTCTTATTAAATTCAAACTGCAGTGGAAGAGGAATGGAAAGCATCAATCCAGATCATTTACTGTTACCCCCAAGGAGCAGATTCATTGTCTATTTTCAAAGGGTTGCTGTACAGCTATTAAAGAGCATTCTTGGCTTCTTGGGGAGGAGGGGAATGTACCTCTGTTGTCATTAATTATTAATAATTGCTGGCATATTTAATGAGTTCAGAAAATGATCAGTTCATTCATAATAACCTCTTCTGCCTTCCCCCTTCAGATCCTCTAGGAAAAAAATCCCAACAGACAACAAAATGGAGCTACTAAATTTTAAGATGACTAATGGGACTTACAGAGTATAAAATGGCAGGATGAAGACAGAATTTCTGTAAACGATATTGCTGTTTGGATAAGCTTTAGAAATGTAGGACAGTTTATTTCATTTTAAAAAAAGAAGATAGAGACAGCAATAAAATAACCCAGTTACTGAAATGTCATTACTTGAACTTAGTTCTGAGCATGCAAATAAAGGAAAAGAACGAGGAATTAGGTATTCGGAAAGAGCAGGTCCCCATAAAGACTAGTTAAAGTCACCGATGAGAACAGGGAGGCTGGTCCCAAAGGGGATTCAGTGACGAGTGAGAAGGGAATTGCCCTGTGAATGAATTTAGTCTGCAGCCATTTGGGGTGCAGCTTTTGTGCTATTTCTTTACAGTGCCTAGTAATATAAGAACCCGGCTAGTGACTAGGAATCCTAATGCTGATCCCTAACAGCAGCCAGCATTGTTAAAATGTCAGCAAGAATGATAAGAGGTATCAGACGTTTGGGGGTAGTGGGAAAGGCAACAACTACATTTCTGCTCTTTTATTTGCAAAAATGGGTTCTGGCAGTTACAGATCCGCTGAGGATTGTTTTGCTCCTTAGGAATAGAAGTGGAAGGAGAAATAATAGGAAAATATTTTATGAAGTGTGACAGCAGATGGGCTATTAAATATGACTCAATGTGTGTCGTGCTGGCAAACTCTTACTAATGACCTTGTGACTCGGCGGCCACTTTGGCAGAGGTTATAGACTTTACAGGCCATCTCTGTCTGGCAAAGGCGAGCCTGAGCCTAGCAAGCATCATGCTGTTCTGAGACTTGTGATGCTAAAAAAGGTGTTATCTGAGTCAAGGAAACTGAATTACATGAATAATTAAAATTCTTATCAGAGTCGAGTGTTGTGGACTATGTGGATGCTGAAGTTATTTCTGTCCACAACCACTTCACCAGTCTTTTAAGTTATCAAAGGGGCCTGTGCTAAAGGTGGTGGTATTAAATGGGGGTATCTTACTCACATATTAAGTAAGGGTACGTGAGTGGAGGATTAGATGTGGCATGAAGGTGACAAATGCAGTGAAAATGCCAGAGCAATCTACAAATTGATAGATCCATGTTTTATTTCTCCTTTAAGAATCAGCTGAGAAGACTACTGTACGATGCACATAGGTTGGGAAGCACCTGCTGTAGAAAGAGAAGGTACAGGCTGATCTAATACTTATCTATTTTTAATTTCTGTGCCACAGATGACAACTTAATCATCAAGTCTACATGAAGCCCCAAAATCACCAGTTTTAGAATGGCTGTAGGTTCACACCATAGGCACAGGAGACTGTCAGGGGAAAATGACCTGTAACTCCGGTGTCAAAGCTCTCCTTTGGTGCTTGTATCACAGAGCATTTAAGTCACGTGTTACAGCCTTTCTCATTGTACTGCCTGCTGAAGCAAACAGCCAGGAACATAGTCCTGTAGTTGTCTGTGATGTTTTCAGTTCCAGATGCATTTAATTTTGTCTAAAGCTGCATTGGCCTTGCATAGGGAAACACTTACACCTCTTGCCAGTGCTTTGTAGACTACGTGATCTTGTTGAATAAATAAATTGTTATTCTGCTATTACTTCAGACTTTATATAAGAAGATATAAGATAAAAGAAGATACAGGAGGCATGAAATAGTTTGTATCTGACATATATTTGGGAAATCCAACACTTTTCCTTTCTGTGGGCTGAGGGAGTTAGGTCTCCTTTGCCTTGGGGGAGCTGTTTCTGTTAGGCTGCTCCGGAGGCCACTGGAGCTGAGCAGGGAAAGGAGTGTGTCCTCTCTCCTGAACCTCCCTAATACATCTCATTCAGTTATTATGAGAGAATTCCGCTGGAGAAACCCTCTTGGGAGGGGAAGTATGAAGCAGCTGCCAGTGAGGGCAAACCTGAGGACATATCTCTGCTGAAGGTGCAACACTGAGAAATTTGATGGAAGGGCAGGGAGGTAAGAGAGCTTGGGAGGAAGAGCACCTCAAGTTTCCCAGCTCTTTGAGGGACAGGGGAGCTTTCCTTCCCTCCACAGTCACAGTCTGCAGACCTCAACAAAAAGGGGAGCAAATCTTGCTATCTTCCTCTTCAAAACTTACTCCGGTAGTGTGTTCAAAGGGATTTTGAAATATATTTTATTCTTTATTCTATAGGACTTTAGGATTCACATACCTCACTTTGACCGATATTTGTGAAGACTGAATAGTTTAGTGAAGCTCACACACCTGTGTTTTCTGAATCCTTGCACCATATGGAAAATTAGACTCATTGGAACAAATCAGAGCAACCTCAGTCCAGTGACCCTCATGGAGCTGTTGCAGCAGCAGGATATGGACTTGCTCAGGGCACATTCCCAATGCCCTGGAGCTAAGGATTATTTGGGATGGTGCAATAATGGATGTCCTCCTGCCACTGGGAAATCTCAGCACAGGTTGTCCCACGGCAGTTGCAAAAGCACAGTTGAGAATTTGGCCTACGATGTTCTTGAGCCTTATCCCTGTTCACAGCTATGCAACCCAGAAGAATATGGAGAGGCAGAAGGAAGCAGACAGCTCTCCTCTGACACGAAGGGAACTGTGGGCCCTTGTGCAATAACCCTGCACTACCTATTTTCAAAGAGCTTCATTAGCCACTCTCACACAAAGCTGAATTAACACTATCTCAGGACAAGCGTCAGAGTCCTCAAAGAGCCTCCTGAGCTTCCTGAGGCCAGTGCAAGCGCCTGCTTTTCCTGATGCAGGAGGATTGCCTGTGTAAACTTCACCCTGTGACTTCAGCCGTGTAATCTGTATTCAGAAAGAGATGCTGCCTTTGGCCCTCTGGCTGCCTTTGTCTGGCCGTTATCTGTGCAACCGGTGCAGAGCACCATGGCAAGGGAAGTGCAGCAGACACAGCTGGAGGTGATGTCAAGGGAGGGGGGTGGAAAGACATCACAAGTGGAAGGCAAGAGTGAAACTCTAATTGAGACTCAGTAAGATACTGTGAAAATACTGTGCCCCCTCAGTGAAGCATGCATGGAAAGTGCAAAAAATTCCCTGCCCTGCATGTTGTGTCCCTGCAAGTTTCAGTCCACTTCCACATGATGATTCCTCTTTCCAAGAAGTGAGGATCCCCACAGAGGAAGTTAAATACTAGAGGAAATGGGCTTGTTTTCCTTCAGTTTCTTCTATTGACTCCATAGAAACCTGCAGTCTCTATAGGACCCCAACTTTCCAGGACAGCAGACCAACCACCAACATATGTGATGGGGGAAGGCAGCCTGCTCTGCAAGTTCCCGCTGTCCGACCTCTAAAACAGATTTTGAGCATCGCTCACCGGTGAGGCCCAGATGATGCTCTCCCAGCCCTAACACGAACTCCTTTGCTCAAAGAGAGCGTTCATGCTCTCCATCTCCCCTACTTGTGGACAGATACATGTTATCTAGGGAAAAAAGTCCTTCTTTAATTGGGAGTGGATAAGTATAAATGGACTTTTCTCCTCTGTGGAAAGTGGAGCAGGGCCTGGCAGCAGTGTATCAGTATGGGCAGCTCCCCTCCTTTTTACAGCCAAGCCCCTCGTGAGGAAATTGAGCAAATTGGCCTTGTCTTCATCCCTTCCTACATCCCCACATTCTTCCCAGACTGGTGGTGATGCTGACACTGAACTAGCAAGACTGCCTAAACCTATTTGCCCTGTAGCACTTTCTATGGGGCTCCCTGTGTGTGAAGACCCTGGAGCTTCCAGAGCTCCAAAAAATCTTGTTCATGGTGGTAACCCATGTCTCATGCTTGTATTTCATCGAGCTGTTGGGAGCAACAGCTCTGTTATGTCCTGTTCCCACCTAAAATGATACCTCCCAGGAACTGATATCAATGCAGGATCAGGGTCTTGCAGAGGAGATTCTGACCTGTTTGGGTAAGAAGGGACAACATGAAATCATAAAGTAGGTCTGCTAAAAGTTCAGAAATATCTCTCATGAAAATGAGGTTAGTGCAAGGAGACAGCTTTGCTCAGCATTTACCTTCTGCAAATTTTCACCCCAGTCAGCTGCAATCATGTAAAAGAATGAGTAAGAGGAATGAAGGGTAACATTTTGCAGTAAATTCCTGGTTATCTGAGGATTTCCTCTGGACTGAAAGAATAGATACTACCATCTGTTAGAAAAGTTTTTAGATCTGGTCAGGTGGAAACTCTTTTTTTTGGACAAATGCAGCAGAAACCGCTTTAAGATGCAATGAGTGTTCTGACTCAAAAAGCAAGATTTCACAGGGGAAAAATCCAAAGTAAAACTGCAAGAACAATGCTAATTAGAGATATGTCAGGTGCTCGCCTCTGGATTACTGTTATGCTAGTATGTGTATTTCAAGGACAAATCACAGGCAAGAACTGGGGTAGAAGATGTTGAAATCTCCCCATCTTTCTTTTTTCCCTTGAATTGGCTCAGTGGAGTCCTTGGGAGCGGAGGCTGGAGAATGAACCGTGCTGAAGGCTCGCTAGTCCCAGCTAGTCTGCTATCCACAGCTGGTTTCATTACTGGCTAAACCGTTGGAAACGCAATCCAGAATGAGAGGGAAAACTGAACTCTGTGGTGAAAACCTGGAAGATAGTTTTTTAAGTCTCGCAAACTGCTATACTTCCCAGTTTCAGGCAGGACTGAAGCAGCGGCAGTGTAAGAAAAGACTGCTCCTGGCTACGCACCCTGCCTCGCTTCATACTGACAGAAAATTTAGCAAGGAAGGTTGAGATTCACAGCTATACACGGATCTACTCCCCAGGGCCTGTGCTGGCTAATTAGTGCTCTCCCTGCTATGAGCAGTGATCTTTTCAAAGTCCAGCTTGCTTTTTCTTTTAAAACCAGAAGGCTTTTGCCAGCAAGGGCATTAGTTGCAGGTGAAAGCCTCTTGTTAATGAAATTGGGACCAAGTTTCTCCCTGAGATTTTGATCAGCTGTTTTTTCTTTTTTTTTTCCTTTTTTTCTTTTTTTTTTTTTTAATTTCTCACAGATGTTCCTTCTTGTGTCTCATCACACTGATATTGCTTCAATGCTTGCTCCCTAGGTTAGCCTGCACATTGTAATACCCCTCTCTCATCACTTCCAGTAGATGTGAGAAAGTTTTACAAGTCACCAGTTTTATATAGTGACATTTGGAAACCTTTTCCTATTTGCCCTGTCTATGAGAGACAAATCTGAGCTGATGCTGCCTGTCTGTCCTAGAAGAAATTCTTTCTGCTTACAAGACTAATCTGTTATTGATTCTGCTGGAGAAAGACCCCTGAGGGTTTGCTAGGTATGATTTACACTGCTTTTCCTTGTCTGCTCGCTCAGCATTCAGCCATTTGCTTTCTTACTGCTTTAATATTGTCTGTCGCAGTGGTTTGTGTTTAGTATTTGACTGTACCTTAATGTTAGGATAAAAAGCAGTAGTAAAATGAGACACTTAAAAATACAGAATTGTATCCATAGGCACATATATCTATGCATCTGAATATCGGTCACCTGATGTGTAACAGGATTAATAACTGAAAAAGTGGTTTTTTTTTCTAACAACTGAGCTGTTTTTCTGGTTCGTTTTTGTTGTGTTTTTTTTTCTTTTTTTTTTTTTTTTTTTTTTCCTACTAGACCCTGTAACTGTGATTTACAAGGATATTTAATGCATGAATCCTCACAACCCCCTACCTCTGCTTTCCACCTGTCTGCCCTGCACTCCATATGTGCAAAGACGAACTTGTCCTCAGCCAGAAGTGGGAAGATCTCTGACAGGGCATGAACCTCAGCTTGGCAACACCAAGTCCTGTCCTAAACCCCGATTCTGGCTTTTACCCCCCCTTTTCACCTGACCTGTGCACGTTCATTGGCCGCGGCTGTGAGTGAACACAAACCTCTCACCGCAACCTCTCTTGCACAGTCAAACTCAAGTCTGCGCCGGCAGCCCCGCTGCTCGTTTCTGTTATCATTGTTGATCTTGCAAGAGATAAGAAAATACTCGCATGCAAAGTTGCAAACTGCTCACGTTTCACCTGCCTATTCTGGTGAATAAACAGAATATTCTGCTTATGGCACATCCTTTCAAGAGGGGAATGCTTAGCAGATGAACTAAGGCACTGAAGCATGAGTACCATTAGCCACACTTGCTAAAAGAAAGAAAGAAAGAAAAAAAGATGTAATAAGGCAAAAATCCCATAGTTTGGAAAACATTTCCTGACCACCTTACCTCAGCCACATACTAGAGAATCTAATCCTGTTAAAATTCCTCTCAAGCCCTTCTTTCCTCATAAGAGCATTTAATTTTATATACCTCTTATGAATAGTTCTCCACCAAATTATGCTACCTGTATAAGCATCAGTTTTGGGGTTTTTACTATGTAATATTTTTTTATAGAAGGCTCTTTGTACACTGATGGCATTACAGAGCTGATGAGTAATTTGATTTACATGAAATAAAATGGGGAAAATTGCATGAGTAAGATGAGCTAATGAAGCATTGAAGGAAGAAAATGTTACTATGCTTTTAAAAAAACCCAACATAAAATCTCTGTAGGCTGACAAGAAACCAGACAAGTAGACTCTCTGAGTAATAAATTTACCAGCAGTGTAAGAAATTTTTAGTTTTGATAACATCTTTACTGGGAATGGTCTGAACCAAACTTTTATGTTTGAATATCTTAAGATTGAGGGGTCTATGCCTAAATAGGAATTTGCAAGTGTGTCTCTGTGGATTTAATGGATTGACTGGAAATCCTGAGCCAAATACGTCTTAGCATTTGTGTCCAGCAGTAGTTTGAAACATTGTCCTTTTTTACTTTCAGTCTCCCTTAGTGGAATCTTTAGGCTTATAAGGGGTAGTTTTACTTTTTCAAGTAGTGAGATGTTAACTGCTCATGTATATTTGTCTTGTTCACAGGAAGCAGTGGAGAGTGGGAAATCTATGGATCTTGGATTAATTTCCCTGGAGTTTAAATGATAGTCTTGATTGGCTGTGGGGTGTGGTTTTTTTGTTTGTTTGTTTTGGTTTTTGTTGCTGTTTTGTTTTGGGTTTTTTGTTTGTTTGTTTGTTTTCCTTTGCCTCTGCAAAATTCAGCCTATATATCTTGGTGCCTACAAGTTCTTACTTAAGAGGTATTGGCACAAAGTCTCTGAGAAGCCTGGTGTGAATCACTCCCCAAAAAATCAAATTTTAAATTATTTGCTTAAAAAAACAGCAATGTGGGTGCCAAAAACCAGTCTGTAAAATAAAAAAGAACCCCTCTGTGTTTTACAACCTTAAGGGAAACACTCCGGGGTTGGATCTGCTAGCTTGTGCTAATACCCGAGGGCTGTGATCCAAACCTGCAATTTTTTCTGCCCGATGGGAGACTGCAGGTGTGGCTTTGTGTCTCTGGCCCAGGATGGAGACTCCTGTACACCTGGCAGAGCTGCGTTTCTCCCAGATAGTGCCTTCGTCTGAGTGTGTGTCTCTCACATACCAAACGAACGTGTTGGGTGGTATCAGCAAGCATCTCCAGGATGCCCATCCCTGCAGCACACGTGTATCAGGCTTGCAGGGTAAATGGGTCAAGTGGGTGCCCTGGGATTTGCCTACTTTTCAGCCAAATTTTTTGATTTTCTACCCCTGTGAGATTGCCAATGGGAATGACAGCTCAGATGGTGGGGATTAGCCATGGACACCTGGGTGGTGTTTCTGGGATTCAGCCTCTTGGCAGCCCTAGCAATGGCTTTTGGAGCCACCCTCACAGGCGGAAAGTCTGATTCACATCCCTGCCTGTGGAGCATCGTTTTCTCCTGTCTGACTCACTGGCTGTGCTGTACTACCTTGCTGGGCCCATCAGAGAGCGTAGGCCAGAGAGGCTTGTCTGTCTGTCCCAGGTGACTTGTTCCTTCCCCTGTACCCACCAGCCTGTCCCAGACTCTCCGAGGAGTGGAGGCCACCATCTGCAGTGTCCCTCAGGTCCCTCCAAAGTGCCCGGCACCCAGGAACCTCCATAGAAGATTCTGCCCTGTGCCTGTGTCCTGCTTTTTACTGAGGCAATACTGAAAAAGGAAGAAAATATTACAGAAAGTGATTAAGGTCAAAAAGTCATCAACACAAGAGGGATGAGCCCCAGTCCTTGTTTAGTTGTGTTGCAATCTCTAGATGGTAATGATTTATGCTTTATGTCACTGAGAGCACTTCTTCATATAAAATGTTCCTTACAACATCTCTGAAAGTTGGTTCAGAAACGCACAGATACGCATAGGGCACCGCTATCCCCAATTCTTTTTCATATCGGTGACTATGCAAGTCAGGTCTGTCCTCAACTGAGCTGCTGGTGCTGAGGCCAGCTTATCTGACCAGATCATCTTTTGCTTTGGACTGGCAGGTAAGAAACGTAGCAGAATCCATATTATTGCAGATTTGCATTAATATACTCACACCATCAATCCACAAATCCTTTTCTCATTGACCTGTAAGGGAAGTGCCACAGTTGTTCTTCCTGTTGAAAGTCATTCTCTTACTCCCACTGTTGACCTATCTGATGCTTTCTGTATGATCTCCGCTTTCTGTATGATTTCCACATTCTTCTTTGCATTGATAATGCCAGATATTTTAAAATTCTCATCAGAAAATTCCATTTACAGCACTTTTTTTTTTTTTTTTTTGTGGTAATGCTATTAATGAAATTATTGTCACATTAGTCCTGAGACCAATCCTTGAGGAACTCCAAAAATACTCGCTACAGCCCAACAGTTCCCTTTGTGCACAGGCCGTTGTTAGCTCCCTGTTAGTCAGTTCCTCCTCTGCAGTTTTGGCTAGTGCCTCCCATTTTGGATCTGCATTGTCACTGCGTCGCAGACATCAGCACGTGTCACAGCCACAGCACGGTGAGGGCAGCTGGTTTCTGAGGCACACCCATATGCATTTGGTACTTTCTGACCAGTCTCTGGTAGGAAGTTCTGCGCACACGTTGCAGACCTGGGTGCCTGATTGCCTAAATCTCAAGTCTTGTTTCCTGTCACAGCATTAATGTTCTGGGAATGTGCCAAAGATCTTCATCCCAGTCAGAGTTTTAGCTGGGTTTATAGTGGGTAGCACTATCCTCAGTTGGTATGTCACTGCAGACCCTGGCCACTATGGGCTGCTCAGTGGTCCCCATTGAAGCAACATCCATTTAATTTATCTTTTCAGGCTTTCCCACCAGCTGGCTTCCTGCCCTCCTCTCTTGGTTTCTGAAGAAATTTTTTCTTTGCTTTCATCCTCCAAAAGTGATCCCTTTACAAAAGATTGCCAATCAAGCTGAGATTAAGATATTCATATGAAGTTGGTAAAGAGCTGGTCTATTTAAAACTCAGGTCTTCCCTAAAGATGAAAGAGTTGCACTAAATGCACTGGAAACGTTGATGTGCATTGACTGCATTTGGTCTTTTACATATAACTTTTTCTATACTGAGCCCACTAAGTGGCTGAACTTGATGCCAAATCATTGCCTGATTGAAACAGTTCTCAATACTAAAATTTATACCAGGAGAGGTTCTGGGAATATAAATTTCTGTGACCTAATTCTTAACCAAAGTAAAATGATATAGCTCTTGATTTAAGTGAAGCTTTGTTAATTCATACCAGCTGAAATTTTAGCTTGCAATTTGCTTTTCTTTCTCTCCCCACCCACAACCCCCCCCCCCACCTTAAAATTTCTGGTAAGTCCTCTCCCTGAAATCTCACATGGATCTGGTAGGCCACAGGATTTTATAGTGGTTCACTGAGATATATATGGCTGGGAGAAAGGTTAGTCAAATATTTGTCAGAGGAATGTTGTATCTCTTATGTAGAGTAACTGATTGGCATCAAGAGCCTTATCTCTCCTCATATCACAGGAAGAGTGGCACCAGGCTCAGTTGTCAATAAAAGCAGTATACAAGGAAGACGTAGCCACTTTGACTGCATGAAAGCCTGTTCAGAGATATGAGAATAAGGAAGAGCAGAAAAAGGTCCTGTGGTGGAAATGGAAAGCAAGATATGGTGATTTGTGGGATAAAAAATTGTACACACCAGAAGAGTCAATGAATTTAGGATGAATTAAGCACTGATCAACTTCATCCTAATGAGCTTCTGAGTGGGACGCATCCGCTTTCAATGTAAGGGACGTGAAGCCAAAACATGAAATGTACCCCAGCCAAGATCATGACCAGATATAGGTCAAGAAAGCAAAATAAATTAAGTTCTATGAGAAAAACGACGGACACAATTGGGGTGGAGGGACAGAGGAAGAACATGTGGGTGTG
The DNA here is from genome assembly GCA_013400195.1 of Aramus guarauna. NCBI lineage: Eukaryota > Metazoa > Chordata > Aves > Gruiformes > Aramidae > Aramus > Aramus guarauna. Next base: position 812,940 of record VXBL01007263.1, read on the forward strand.
TGAATTTCTAAACCCACCATATACTTCCTCCTATGATTATTTTCCCTACTGGTGGCAATTTTTTTGGAAGTTAGAACTTTGGTGGTGGTGGTGTATTAATACATTCACACCAGCACAAGCCTCAAATTAAAATGTTGTTTTGATTTCTCCACTTACATTTCTATTTCTTTTTTACTGTATTTTAATACTTAGAAGACCTTTCAGTCTGCCTTCTTCAGGCTTGCTTTCCCTTGTTTACACTTAAAGCTAATTTGATTTCATTAATGAAAACCAGCTTTTTTTCCCCACCTGAAATATTGCTTCTGATTTTAACTGTAGGAGTAGTTTCAACAAAAACTTCCACCACTCAGGGAATATTTTGTTTGTTTTGAGATAGCAAGTGTTCTGACTTCCTGTTTCATTTAAATTAGGACAGAAAAATGAATCAAATCTTGGGTGTTCTTCAGTCAAAAATATTGAGATAATTGATGCCTGATGAGAAAATGCAGCCACATTGAGGGAGTCATCAATGGGTTAATAAAAATGAGCATGATATGCTGTCTTTGGCTCCCTTGTACAAAAGAATCATTTAATTATGACACAGGAACCATGTTTTTCATTTACAACACATTGCACAATGGCATAGGAGCCTCTTGCTGCTACAGAAACGTTAGTGATGGAAACAGAGGCTTCTGGTTTCGATAACCATATCTATGACAAAATATTCAGTGCTGGACACTTGTTCTGCTGGAACAGTACTGGTAAACTGAAAGGACTTCCAGAAAGTGTGAGGCCAAGTTAAGAAAAAAACATCCTGAGTGCAGGGAACTAGCATGGTCAGATAAATCACAGGAGGTTTCTGTAGCTGGAGGCACCTGAGAGACTGCCTATTACTCCTCCAGCTAATGTTCATGTGCAGCTTCATGGATGGGAAGGAGCCTTTGTACTTGTCCAGAACAGAAATCCATGTATCCATCATATTCACCTGAGCTTGAATTCACGTCTTGAGCTTTGCATCAAGACTACTTTGCCTTTGCAGTCTTCTAAGCAGCAAAGGTTTGAAATATTATCTATAATGTGATGAAGTGAAGCTTGTGTATAAGGATATATACCATGCAAAGAATAACACGGCAAATACCAAGGATCTTTTCCTAAGAGGAAGATCTATTATTAGAGTAGTACAAACTCCCAAAAGAGCTGGTATAGCCCCCACAGCATGAGACTTTTAAAAAGAGATCAGACAAAACACTCAGAAACACACTGTGGAAAGTGTGTCTTCTCTGATGGACTGGATGACCTTGCCGCTTCTTTGTTCTGTTTGCCTTAATCTTTGAACAATAGTGCAGTGAACCAGTGACTGCTTTTCAATCACACTTCTGAGGATACAAAAATCCAAGAGTGTCTGCTTGCTTTATGGTTCTTATCCCTAGTCTGCTAAGCGGGGTTTATACCGAACAATAGGCATTTCTCAGCCATTGCCGTGCCAGGTATTGATGGATGTCCTGTTGAAATTCAGGACTAGTTCCCCTTCTTGAATGCATTAATGACCCATAATTTTCTTACCGACGAAGGGAACAGGCACCCACCCTATGTGTGTTATTCAGAGAACCACAAAGATGATGCGCTCTCTATTCCTTTATAATCTGGTATATTTTAACCTTGGCAGAAAACATCTGAAATGGGAGGGTAACCCAAGCAAAATGGCATGCTACACATAACTCCTGAATATTGCAAGCCCTAAATATTTGGAGGAAGTTTTGCCTCTTATAACCTCAACTGCATAAAAGCCAAACATTTTAAGTAAACTAGTAATTTTATTTCCCTCTGTAGTCAGCAGAAAGAGTTGTCTTCAGAGGGTCACTGATCCTTCCCGTAATGGGTGTTGCCTTCTCTCCATTGAGTACGAAGCCTAGAAAGCTGCCCTAGATTAGCCATCTGAGAGGCAAACATCTAATCTCAGATAAAATGAATTCTGTCCATAGCGATTAGTTTCTCTGCTGTGTGAGTGACCTTCTTTACTTAAATTCCACAGATAGCAATGAATAAATAAAATTGCATCACGTTGAAAATACTTCAAATTGTTTTTTTTTCTTTTCTTGTACTTCTTTGAGCTAAAACTAAAATTATCATTCCATGTTTTCTGTCCTACCTTGATCAGACTCATACCTGTGTATGAATAAGGTCCATGGATATTAGCTTATTCATAAAGAAATGCCACAGCCCCATTCAAAACTATATATAAAAAGGATATGCATGTATATGCAAGTAGCAAGACTGTTATTTATGTGATGGCATGAGGCAGGGTCCAAAGAAAAAACTGATGCAACACATTTTGGTTTAACATAAAGAAAGTATAATGCTGTACTGGGGTTCCAGCAGTCTGACCTACAGCCACCCTTCAGCAGGTAAGAAGAGCCACTTGGCAATGGTCCCACAGGGAGCATCATCTGTCCTTGGTGCAATCCTGCTGTATCAGTTCCATGCCATTTGCAGATCTCTGAAGGCTGCAGATCTGATCCCCAGGGTATGCCCAGCCTGTACAGCTTTTATGCCACCTGAGTGAGGCATAGGAAGCTGAGTGCTTTGGAGAATATGCTCCATAATATTCTTTCGCAGAAAACTTCAGCAAAACACAATTGTCAGCCTCTGTATCTTATCCATGCCAAATCCCCTGAAACAAGAGGCAATGGTAATCATTCAATATCCTTTCTATGCTCCACACTTGATCTAGGAGTTGTTACAACTCTTTACACCTGGTACCTGGCCTATCCTGCAGGATACAGGACATCTCCAACCATGTTCCTGGGTGATGAGACCCTCTGTTTTGAGAAGGAACTTTGAAATGGTCTTTCACAAATTATGTTGCTCAAAGGTCCAGCCTGGAGAAAGGGTGCTTGTGAACTATACAGTTGAGCTGTCAATGAGGGCATCAAGATCCTCTTTGTAAAGCTTAACAACAGATGACTATGGATGGGTGAACGGCCGCTGTTGGCAGTTCTTCTGCATTGGACAATGGTGATTTCTGCAGCTGCTGAAATTCTATCTCACCTCATTTTCAGTTTCTGTATGTACGTGTGGCCATTGGTTTCATATAGTGTGCATGGGAGCAGAAGTTATTTAGCAGTACAGTCAATTCACCATTATCCATGGATGGATTTTGCCCATAAACCATGCAGTAGGTGATGAGACATCCAGACCTGAACCACCCAAGTCATCATTTATTAGTGCAGGCACAGTGCCAAGTGAATGTGTCTATGTTTCCCTCAGAGCCAGTGCTGGTCTCAAAATAGTGTAGCTATACTTATGACTTACGTGGCACTGAATACAAGTTGATAAGCCCCCTTGCTTTAAATTAGCTCTTGAGGTCCCTCTTCAGCACTGGTTCATAAGGCGCAGAGATGCGTGGAAACCATTGTGTGTCAATGAGAGGCTTTATGCGCCCCTTACTGAACACAGGGGTGATCCTGCAAGACCATTATGGGTGGCTTTGTCGATCATCTCCAGTGCCTGCTTCTCAGAGAGCAGCTGGTTTTGGTTCAGTGCTTCGTGTTGCACCTCCGCTCAAGGTGTTCTTTTGCTCCATATTGCATTGAAGACCTCCAAAATGTGTAAAAATTGTGGCATTCAAACCAGTCCTGCCAGCAGTATTATCCTGGGTTTTCTTTCACCCAGGATATCTCTGTCCTATCATTACCCTACCAATTTATCATAATCCTCCTAAACGTTACATTATTATATGTGTTGTAGGACAGGAAGCAATGCACAGCTAAAGTACTTTCATTTAAACTGTACCTCCCATACACCATCAAATCTCTGAAGGGTCCTTACCATCGATTGATCTCTTAGCCTTAAGATATATTCTGCAGTTAAGGAGTGCAGACCTGAAAGGGGTCTCTTGTGTGCAGGCAATCACATTATATAATCCCTTTTATGAACTGATTAAACTCATCCTTAAAAGTAGTTAATATGTTTTATGCCCAAATGTTCTTACTTGAAGCTTTTTCTGGTAAACCACTGCCTTGATGTTTAGAGGTGCTGTAGTTTTTCATCAAAATGAGTTTACACTCATTTGTTCTTGGAAATACAAGCATATTTTGTACTGGACATTGTGCAAGCCAATAAGTCCACAGGGACCTTGCCTGAACAGCCTGCAATGTTGAGGATGCAGGGATATAACTATTTTTTTTTCTGTTGAGCAAGCAGAAGAAGGCCTAGAGCTGAGCTCAGCTTTTTGAACAAGAAAAAACAACAGCCCTTTTTAATTTTTTAGTTTTTTTTTTTTCATTAAATGAAGACACTATGACTATGACTACTCAAGAAAGTAGATCTGCTTAGTAAGGTGTTTTCATTTTCGTGTAGACAATTTTCAGAATGGAAATGGCTTGGGACTTTCCCAAGATCAGACAGCACCTTGTGGCAAGTGGGAAATATAACCCAGACTTTCTGAGTGCTTTTCTGCAGTGAGAAAGAGTCTCTATCAATTATCTGTCTATGTCTCTGGCTTTTTCATTCTTTTTCTGTTTATTTATTCTGATCACTTAGGTACCTGAGCACCTTGCAAATTACAGTGGAAATGAAGTATGTCATGCAGGATGTTTTTTCTGAGCAACCTTTGCTTAACACTGAGTGAGAGCCTGGCTGCTACTGTCAGAAGGGTCCTTCACTGATGGCAATGGATACTAGGTCAAGGCTTCAGTGTTTCAGATTTCAGTATCTATGTGCTTCATAAATTTCACTGAAATGGAACCCACCAGCTCACACAGGGAGGTCACAGGCTCTTCTTGTTTCAAGGTACTCTGGCAAAAGTGTGGGGAGGTGTTGTGCTGCAAAACTCTGCTCGGTCATGGGGGAAACCAAGCATGATGTAAAATCTGTAATAAGGGAATAATGTTGGTGACAGCTACTAAATTTCCTCTAGTTGAAGTGCACGTGATTGGAAGGCCATAGATAAAATCTGGGAGAGGATGTAGAGTCCCTTTCTCAATCCTCTTTTGGCCCCATTGGAATTATGCCAGCTTGATTTGCCCCAGACATGAAATATTTTAACTCTGGTGGGATAGCAAAAGCATCAATGTTGTCCATCTGCTGAATGAGGAGAGATGGAGGTGAAAGGGTGGGAGATGCTGTAGAGGAAACTGAGGTGATGGTGTGACCACAAGAAGATCAGCCATGCCTGTCTGTTCTGCTTTGGAGTTCTGCTTCTGTCATGGTGCTGACACAACCATGTGATCTGGTTCCCAGGACACAGGGACAAGGATCTGTTCAGTGAAATCCTCAGGCTGCTCAATCCTTTAGATAAACCAATCCACTGATGCTTAGAAGTTTTCGTATCATTCAACTAAAGCACGTGGGTAGGAGAAAATCTAGACATGAGCACTAGGAAACAGAACTGGTTTCAAAACATTGCTTCTGAAATTGCAAAGAACACCAAGCAAATAAAATAGGTAAATGTAGCACAGTTGTCAGTAGCTTTAAAGAAAACACAAGGTAGATGCTGCCATTTTAAGGCTAAAAGTGAAAATGATTTATAGAAGCAGGGTTTGGACATAAGTGACTGAAGAGCATGTCTCCAATTCCCCTATAGATGGAGGCTGGTTCCTGATCTCTACTGCCTTTATTTAATTTCACTTCAAAAAATCCCAGCATAGAGATTTTTTTTTCATGGCTTCATTTATTTTCTTTTTCATTGGCCATACGGTTACCAATCACGGTGACAAATCTTATCTCACTAAGTGATAGGCAATATATTTTTCTCCCTTGGAATTCTCACTTTTCTCCCTTCCCTAAACACTTCTATTTACCAGATTTTCATTCATTCATTCATTAATACACAGACTAGATCCTGAAATAGTATAAGCAGGTTTAGCTTCAGTGATTTCAGGGAAGGCACACCCAAGAGATTCTTCCTCACAAGCTAGCCTTTATATGTGAGAAATGGGCCATTCTTTTAAGATAGAAAGGAGCATTGTCCTGTCATTGAAATATCTCCTGTTTGGTACTCAGTGAAGATAAATTTGAGTCTTTTCTTAAATTACTTTTCACTCTGAACTGATGTGACATTTATCTCTGCTAGAGTGTTGACTATATGAAAAGATGAAGCTTGTTTAAAGAATGCTGCTAAACTAGAAAGATTGTAATCCATCTAATTATGGAGCTAGGATGTGCCAGTGCTGCAAACTTCAATTACCACCATTAAAGCATCAATTGAAAGCTTCAGCTGATTCCCAGAGAGTCAGACACTTCCAGATATTTCATGCATTATACAGATGTTTTGCTGCTCTTTCAGTCACTAATGGTTCTCTGTTTTGAACATTTGGGATTCCTGTAACATGAGAAGTAAGCTCCAGATGTAGAGGGATTTCAAGTGAATTCTGCCTCTTTAAACCATATCTTGTCAATTGTTCCCCCAGTCGGAACTGATGACCTCATGCTGGATGCCTTTTATTTTTCCCAAGTGTTATAAGATAAATTTGCCCACAAGGGTTACTTACAGTTCCTGGGAATCCACACTTCCATGGATATCAAAGCCTCAGTACTACAGTGAGGTCCCTGGTACAGAATTCTGCAGGCACATAGTTCTCTTTGTAGCCTCAGCTGCTATTTTTTTATATGTCAGTATTGCTGTCCACACATTTAAAGAATAGCTCCAAAATGTGCAAAAATGACCCCTTGTTTTGAGCAAAGCTCTGGAAATTTTGTGGGCAACACCTTTTATGATAAGTTTGTTTCACTTTGACACAAACGTTAATAAGTCAGCGTGATTGATTCCCTTCTGGCATTTTGCTCTTAAGTCAGAGTTGGGTCAAAATAAAAAGAAAAAAATCCTTCTGGAATCTAACCTTTAAAAAAGCCCAGGACTTTAATAGCTGAGCATTGAAGAAAGTTTCAGAATTAAAAGTCAATTTGGCTTAAAGAGTCAAATAATTTTATTTTGGAGACATTGAGACAAAACAGTTCTATTTCCAAAACCGTCTCTTTTCAGATGCAAATCATCTGAGAGAGGTTGCGGAAGTCATTGCTTCTGTGTCACTTACGTTGCTTTTATTTGCCAAGGGCAAAATTTGCACCTGTGTAGAAGAGTTAGCTCCAGAGTTAAATCAGCATTTATGGGCCACTCCCCATGACTTTGGGCACTGCTGACTTGTACCCAGCTCTCCAGAGAATATCCCATAGGAAGATTACACTGCCTGGAAAAGGAATGTAGCTGCAGGCTGAAGCCGTCAGGCTAAAATGCTGTGTGGATCTTTTGTTCTTAATATTTTAAATATTTTCTCCTTTAAGACAAAATTTACCTTCACTGACAACCAATTAGCAGCTGTGTTCCCTATCTATGCAGTTAATCCCCTCTCTCGATCTAATCTTTAACTGTATGTGCTTTTACTAGGCAGACCAGTGAATTTGATGCTTACTCTCAAATTATTATTGCTTTTTGAACAAAAGGAAGATTTTTCAAGCAGGGTTCCCTAAATGAATAGCAGCATTTCTGGGGATATACCAAAAAGAACATGCAATTTTATATTTACTAGGGGCTGGGAGGTGGGAGTTTGTGGCCACAATTATCACATATTTCTCTCTGCCAGTGCATCTTCCCATCCCTCCCAGGTACTGCTGAAACAGATTTGGAAAACGAAAAGACAATCTGCTCTGAGGAGACATTTCAAGTGCAGAGGCTTCACGTCACGGACAGCTTTTACTCCTTGGGCAATGGCCCAAAGCAAAAAGAAATGCTAAAACACACAAGGCTGCCTTGAAGGAGTTGCCTGTCAGTCTTTTACACAAAGTGGTATTGTGAGGTGTTTGTACAAGACCAATTAGGAGAAACTGCAAGAGTGGCTACCCTGGTATTCTTCAAGTAGTGGAAAAAAGCATTTTAACAGCAGAAGGACACAGGCAGAGGTATATTGTATATCAGAAAATTTTTTTGTAAGGTATGCCACACCAAAAAGGAAACCCATACTCTCTGTATCCCTTGGAAGTTTGATGAAGCTGATCATTTGAATTTCCCTGAAACTATCTTGTCATGTCAATGGAAGTATGAAACCCAATGACTTCAGAAATGTTGTGTATAATTAACCACATTCCATAGATATTGACATGACACACAGGGCATGACCATACCTTTTCATTCAAACTTTTAATTTATGTTAGGTGAAAATATAGAGATGAGGAATGGTGGAGGACTAATGTGCCCAACAGCTCTGTAAAAGATCTATTAATATCGAAATAAAAATGGCAGCCACTTCTGGCACAAGGAGATTGCTAGTAACTGAGATTACAGCATGTAAGAAACAAATGGAAACCATTACCTAATAAATGCATCACAAGGAACGTCCTTGTTTTGAAGACAAGTGCTACCAGAATTTGCCCAAGAAGAAATGGATATTGACAGTGCTTGAGGAAAGCTAATGTCTTTTAAACACAGAAATGTGAGAGAAGTTCTGGAGTTGAGATCCAGCTATCCTAGGATTTCTGTCTCTGACACTGATTTGCTGTGACTGTTTAATGATGAGTTATAAAAAAAGAGTCAAGCCTCCAGTTTCACTTCCTCCCACATCTCCTTCCAGCAACTTCTGGTAAAGTAGGTGTATGTTTATTGTTTGTAGTTGCTAATGGATTTTCATTCAATACATTTGTCTAATTGCTTTTTTAATTAATCAAAACTCTTGGCATCTACAACACCCTGTAGCAATGGGTTCCATTTGTTTAGGTATGCATTGCATGAAAAGGTACTTCTTTTTGGTTCAAGTCCTCTACCTCATACTTCATTCCTTGTCTCCTAGTTCTGGTTTTAGAGGAAAGAATGAATAATCGTTCCCTAATCATCTGCTGTTTGCCACTCAAGGTTTCATACACTAGCCTAATCGTATAAAGAACTAAAAATATTCAGTCAGCCTTGGGATCTATGTATGGGAAGAAATTCACTGGTTGTTTTAATTCTACAGGGTTTTGTATGCTCAACAGCTTGTGGCAATAATGAAGACAGCTTATGAAGTTTTCTGGATATTCTCCTTACTGTTGAAATGCACGCAGAAGCACTGCAACTGCTATAGGGTTCAAAACTTGAAATAATGCTGAACAGCAAGGTGGGGAATGACGGGTCCTTCCAGCAGTCATGGTGGCGAACTCCACGCTTTGTGTGGCCACGGCACTCTTCCACGTCCTGCAAAGATCAGGACTAAAAATCTGCTGCACTTGCTGTGTCTAACCCAAGAACACCTAAACCCCGTGGATATTTCTTGTAAGATGGAATTTAGTATGTGCACTTCAGGAAACTCCGTGTTTCTCTGCTCTACCGCGTTAGCATCTCTTGAGTTAGCCTGAGCAAGGCTAGTTCACGTACTCTTAGTGGCCTAGGTATTGCAACAAGGATCTTTGTGCAGACTAATTGCATGGATATTTACTCTGCTCAGGCCAGTCTGAATCCTGAAATTAATTCCATGCTCTGTATCTGTGTGACAAGTAATGACTGCAGCTCAGACATACCTTCTGAGTAATTCAGGAACCATGTTTTTACTTATGGAAGAGAAAGTGCAAGTGCTGGCAAGAGAAAAAAGGCCTGTGGAGGAAGAAGGTGGTTGTGTCTTGTGGGTGTGTCTGACAAATGCTAAGCTGTTAAGTCCCTGGATAAGCATCAGCACAAAGGGCCCATGGGTACTGCAAAAAATGGTGCAAACTGTATACATCTTGCAACTTTTAATCTAAAGGACAGGGTGATGTTCCAAGGTAATGACCTGTGTAAGGACTGGAGGCAAAGCAAATATTGGTCTGATCGAGTTGAAACTAGAGGTGGTCCATGGGACAGAGGAGGATGTAATAACGTTGAGAAAAGTGACCTGTTTGCATAATCAGGTGACCCCATATCTCTACTCAGCTACAGACATGTAGACCCAGTCAGACTTTGTTTACCAGAAAGATTCAGTCTCCTCTCCAAAAGTTGTTTCTGTCTTCTATTAACAAAAATAGGATATTGAAAATACAAACTATGAACACTGGAACTATCAGTCCTGACAGTCAGAAAATACTTTTGAGGTGAAATATTTATCTGTGTTCATCTCTTCATTTATAAAGTCCCACCCTGAGCATCCTTGGAGACGTACAATTCAAACTGATGTCAGAGGCCCATCTCTACATTCTGTGTTGAGGCACCCTATAAGGACCTAGATGGGTGAAGGTCTATATCTCCTATAGATTTATTTAAGGAATCACTGTTACACTGGTGCTAGGAGTAACCTGAGGATCTCAGGATTCTTTTCCTTCTGTTCCCAGTCTTCAGAACAACATATCTGCTACAAAGAACAATAAGCATTAGGATCCCATTCAGGCCCTGCTGCTTCCTCTCATCTCAAGTTTGTTAGTAGCTGACTCTGCTGGAGAAGAAAGGAAAGTGAATGTTCATAAATCATGCATAATGGGCAAAATGACTATTTTCAGTAGCATTGACTTGGATGACTTGGACTTGTAACAGATGGGAAGGACCCCAGTAATTTATTTGCTTCTAAAAATTCTGAATGGTCGCTGCTGTTGCTGTGTACTTCCTAAGTTTATCAGGAGATAATTTCCCTCAGCTGTGTAATTAACTACCTGTGCTGAATGATGGGGATGGCTTTCTCAGAGACTCCTAGATGCCAGGAGCTTTTATGAGTCTGTTGCTTTGTAGAAGGTTCTTCTGCTTAAATACAATAAAAGGATGATGAGCAATTGTTGCCTCTTACACTATGCAGTGGTTTGTGTAAGCAGGTTTACTCATTTTGCTCTGTCAGTTTTAGACTCCCATGTCTCTCCGAGGGGCTGTGATCTGTTTGCATGGAGTTCACAGCAGTGCATGCACACTTCTGTAAAACTGTGTGTACACTGCTTTAAGACTACTTCAGAGTTATTATTAACAATGAAAGTTTAAAAACAAAACCCACAAAAAAAACCCTTGCTACAAGTCATTAAGAAAACCGACTCATTGAGTAAAAAAAAAAAAATTATCTTTGGAAAAGGAAACAGCCAATATAACTGCAAACTATCGGTCTGACCATTCATTTTTCATTCTTACAACTATAGAACATACAAGCAAAAAAATCCCCTATAGCAGAGATTAAAAGGAACTCGTACTGGCAGCTTATTTAAATAAAACCTCTCAAATTGTTTAAGGCTGAAAATCACACCTGCACCAAAAGCCTGGCACAGACATGAAGGGTCGGCTCTGACAACAGGCGTAGGGCTCTGCAGTTCCCTGGTTTTAGGTCCTGGAATAGAACCTAAAATTGCTCACCCATTTACCTCTCAGGATGTGTTGGGCACCCTTTGAACATGTCCTGTGGACCAGAGCCCCAGGCTGGGGACAGCCCTGACCCTGCGATGCACGAGTCAAGCTTGGGACAAGGCTGTGTGTGTACAGAAAAGCAAACGTATAGCTAATCTTCCCACAGACCTTTCGAAGAAACCTAAAGAAAGGGCTTCTGCTCTCAGTTTGGGACTTTGGCACTGACATGCAGCTTCAGTACCATGTTAGATTCCTAAATCCTGAGCTGCTTCTAGGCGGTCAGCGATGATTCAAGGTCAGCACTGAAACCATTAAAAATTGTTTGAGGTCTAAACTTCTGTCCTTGGCTGTCCTTCAGAGGGGTTGTTCATGGCATACTTTGGTGACTAACTTGTAAATCAGCCTGATCCTGGCTCTCTGTCCAGAGCTGAGCAACACTCTGCTTACAGTAATAAACACTGACCACAGAGGACTGAAATCTGCTGGCTCGTACACCCGTATAAGTCAGGAGAAACCTCAGTACCTTCATCTGGGGCTGCTCCTGATTTGCATTGGTTTAACTGAATAACAGACTTTGGCTGGAAATGGACATGAGTAGCAAATCAGCCCCAGCCCCTGCACAACAGTGTCTGAGATGGAGGAAGGCTTAGGAAGGCCTTTTTTCATGCTAAAGCACAATATAAAAGTCCCTCCTGCTGCAGTCACAGTGTCATGAAGCCACATTGTTTTTCATCTTTCAGTGCTCTTACTGCTGATTTTAAGCAGGAGAGAGAATCAGGCCCAGGATGGTGTTTTCTGAAGCTCTTTGTCCCAGATCACCCTTTGCTACGTACTGGAAGCTGACAGTGCATGGAGGTGAAGCTAGAAGCAAGATACAACACATTCTTCTGCTAGTACCAAGTCTTGCTCATTTCAGGCATTTTATTTGAGTCATCTGTCTTCAGCCACCAGCTACTAATTTCCAAGGCTGTCCCTGTGTCAGCTAGCCAGGAAGACTGTGTCCTGAAGATAATGCTCAGCTGTCCCTTGCTGCTGGAGTAACATGCCTGAGAAATGTTTCTCTCAGCTCATCCAGCCCCAAACCGCTGGTGATGAATTCAGTCCTTTGCCAATACTGTATGAAACTGCATTTCTTACAACCACTGCCATTTACATAATGCAGTATCCGTATGGTGATTGTTTTATTTATGTTTCCCTTACTTCAAGGCAGAGGAAACCAGCAGCTGGAGCTGTGAGATAGAGGCACCCACCAGTTTCTGGGCTGTGTTGTTCATGGGGGTGATAAGCTTTTATCACCTACTGGGAGTTAGGATCTTGTCTGAGTGATAGCATCCATCCCTTGAAAACAGAACAGAGCTCTCACTGTTTGCCTGTCTGAAAGGAAAAGAGTTTATAACCCCAGACTTTACAGTCACTGTGAGCTAAAACATGACATAGCTTGATTGTCTTAATTTCTTAACTCATTCTGTTGCAAGTCACAATCTGAGCATTTGCTTCCTTTGCATCAAAAGAGTTTAATTGTGTTTGCATTACCCCCTTGTCTGCATTTGCCACTGGAAGTCTTAAAAAAAATCTCCCCCTCCTATCTGACTTTGATTCTGCTAATCCCTACCCACCTTTTGAATCAATTAAAGGGCAGTTTATGGTTTGCAGAGAAAAAAAGTGTAAACGAGAAGCAATTCCTTTGGCCGTCGTGTGTGTAACTGGAGGACGTTTCAAACACAAAACAGGAAAAAGGGTTACTTCAATGGCTTGTTTCTTCTGCGCTCTGGATTTCATACCAAGGGAGACAAAGGGTAACTGTTGATGTTTTGTTTTTATAATTAAAATAACATCATAAGATTAGCTATAGTCTTGGTGGATATCATCTGTATGGAAAGTTCTACAGTTAAAAAGAAAACAGGAAAGTTTCGGAAGGTTTGTTTTTAATTAATCTACAGAATTATCTTCTTGTGTTATTTCTGCATGTGGATTCCCAGGAATTTCAGCCTTCTCCACAGAAAGGGAAATTTGGCCTATTTCTTACATTAGCCAAATAATTTTATACAAAAATATAAAGATACAGAGTCTGTTTTTACCATTCTGTTACTCCGATTTTGCACCTTTGTGATTCCGTCTATTGAAGAAGTGACTTTATAGGGGCTATAAAATCTAGGAAATCTGTATAAAGCACGAATTCGTAAGGGAGGCAGTTGCCATTTATTTCAGTGATTCTTGTTTTCTGTGTCTCGAGAACAGTGAGGGTCAGGCTGCAAAAGTAAACGTGACCTAAGATGGAGCTGAGCCCCAGCAGGAGCAAAAGGGCTCTGCTGCGAGGAAAAGCAACCCTCAGCCACGCTTCAAGCTTCAGCCCCTGTCTTTGCAAGCACAAGCATTGCTTTTTGGGGGGCAGGCTGTCTGCTTTGGTGTAGTTTCTCTTTTATTTTGTGTGGCTGCTGCCCTAGAAGTGTATCTTCTACAGGTATAAGGGCTGATCGTGCAACTGCAGTAACACGGTGATCCCTGCCATGACTTAAATTGTATAGACTCATCCCTGTAGTAAGGCTCAGACTGCTGCACAAGCATCCTACATCCTTAATTCCTTACTGTAGTTCTATACCATGGCTGGATATGACAACCTAAAGTCTCGTGATACCTTTACGTGTTCAGACATCTCAAACTGATGTCTTTGCAACATAAAAGGCGCGACAACAATGAGAAAGAGAAACCTTCACCTCACCCCCAACCTCAATTCCAACACTTGGTAATTGAATACCAATGGAATTATTTCGGTTGGGTAATTTCTTAGAAGGATGCATCTTGCTTTTAATATTCTGCATCAGCTTTTAATTATAATATTAATAAGATTGCATGTACAAAATTTATCTTTTTCTTAATCAAACACTTTTTCAGGGTACTTGTTTGAGTTTCTGAAGCACCACTATACTCAGGGAACAGAGACAGATTTGATCCAATGTTCAGGTGGCTACATGGTCTCAAAATTCAAGTCTGTTTCACGGTGTAAATTGCCCTTAGAAGACAATTTAGTCCTGTACATTTTTGGTCTGAAGTGAAATATTCCTGGGAATTCCTCACTCCTACATAATTTTTTCCAAGGAAATGCCTGTGACATATCAAAGGAGACATTTGTATTTCTAGAACACAGCAGGAAGGGAAGCATAATGCTTTTTCCAACTTGATTCTGAGGGTGGAATTTTCATAAATGCTTATCACTGGAATAGCTGCACTCCTACTTAACGAATGGCTCACGAGCTCTTGAGGGCTCCAGCACAGAGTGCCTGTTACGTGCCACAGTGACTCCTCTTAAGTTGGTTAATTTTCACTACTTCTGCTATTGTGACATTTTTAACAGTTGTGGTAAAAGGAAGAACGAGATGGGAAGGAAGTGCTGTGGAGACTTGACTGCTATTTGTGCTCTTCTGTGAATTAGTTTATAATTTGGCAAGCTAGACCAGGGCCTTATTCAGACAGTGTCGATTCAGTATGCGTTTTGGGGGTTTCCCACTCAACAGTGCTACAGAAAAAGTCAGTAGGATATAGTAGGCCCAACAATTTCAAGGTGTTTGAGCAAGGATTCTTACTTCTCATCTGTGAAAAAGGGGCAATAGTCTTTCCTTCATGTTGTGAAGTTTTGTGATGGTAAATCTACAGGTACTGAGTTGATGAGGGAGCTCCAGATATTTAGACATGATGTGCATGGACAGGGCCATCAGGCTTCATGCCTGTAGCAAGCACTGGGTGGCCAGCTAGCTCACCAGTGGTGCACCAAAGTAAGCCCTGCTTTGAATTTGGTCTTGAAGGTCCCTTTGAACTCCGATGTCCTCCTCAGGAGGAGGAAAGCAAGGAGCAGAAGCAGCTGTGGCAAAGAGGGGAGAGGGAGGGCAGGCAGGACTGACAGGCAGTACTGCTCGTCTCAGCGGGGATGCCGAATTCAAGGAGGAAGGTGAGACAATAATGCCTCCTCTCTGCAAAGCGGGGTGACCTCTGAGGATGAGTCACGCCTCCCGCCACCTCCCACAGTGTTATCTGCTTCTGGTGTGACCAAATGCTGAAGTGAAAGAAACGTCCTTCCACAGCAATGAAAGGAGAATGAACAATGACAGGAGTTAAAGCGTAACGCGGGAAATGTGAGTGAAGAAGCTCCGAACCACAGCCAAACCCAAGCGACAAAGAGAAGGCTATCTGCGCACACCCACCCATCCAGAAACAGCGGCAAAACCCCAGCAAGGGATGTGGGGGTACAGCTGCGGGGGGCCAAGCGACCACCTCACCTACTCGAAACCTCCAGGTGTGCAAACCCGGGGAGATTCCTCTGCAAAGGGTGGCATTTCGCTGGACTGAACAGTGCGCTGGTTCCCTGCACGGCTCAGGCACGCAGGATGTGTGCACATAAAAGGCACTTCGCCTTAAATACGAGATTCACTTACCCAGGGTCAGGTTCATACCCACATTTGATGTTGACCTTTATGAATTTACCTTGAGGTAAAACTGAAATGCTTTGACTGTGCTGTGTTTTTACATCATGATGCCTTGTCTGCGGTTCCCTAAAGCAAAGCACAAATTGTTATTAGCCACAGAGATAAGAAGATAAGCCAAGCATTGTCCTCAACAAAAGAAGAAGCAAAGAAGCAAGCGTATTGGAGATAAGAAATATGTTTTGTTTACAGAAAGTTTTAAATTTCTCTCACACTGATTTGAAGAAATTACAAGAGGGTGAAAAAAAAACATTATTCTTGATGTGAAAACATCATTGAAAGGTATTTTTGATGGCAGTGTTTATGAGAAATAGCGGTAAACGTGAACGTCTCCCACATAGAAATAGACATGCATGTTTATAACTGCCTTTAATTGTGGTAGATATTCAGTCGGTTCAGACGCAAAGTTGTTTCTCAAAGGTCATAAATAATGTCTTTCTCAGTGGACCATCATTATACAATCAATTACTAATTAATTTATATATATACATATATATTAAGATTACCCAGTAGTTCTATGGGGCTTGAGATATCTACTTGTACTTCAGAGGTCCATAAAAATGCTGAAAGGCTGAAACCTCTGGATATTTCCCATCTCACCTCCCACTTGAAGCAGGGCATTCACCAGTGCTAAATGAGATCAAGGATATTTGCAAGGTCTTTTTAAAAGATAAATAAATTTTTAAATTTTTCAGAGTACTGGAAGTAGCTTCTGCCCCTGACTTCAAACAGCTGAGACAGGCGCAAGATTTTCCCAGGTCGATAATGTCACATGTCTGTTGAGTGACGGCAAAATCTGGAGCCCTCTTGGGTAATAATTTTTACGGTGCATATATTGGTCAGAGAAATCACTCTTTCAGTGCTATTGGTGTTATTTGCATAAAGCAATGTTAGTTATCAGTAAACAGGAAGCTAACTTTGGTAGAAACTCTGCCCTGCCCCTGAAGCAGCTGTCCTGCTTCTACCTCTCCTCCGAGTGCCACAGTCTCAGTGTTGAACTCAGCTTTCCCCATCTGCAGCATCTTGTTCGAGCTGCCAGCACTGACTTTCGCACCTCCTAATCCCCAGTCCCGCGGATCCGTGTGGCCTTCTCTGGGCACCAGATGTTCATTTCTGCAACTGCTATGGAGCCTGTAAAAATTTGCAGTCAGATGAAATAGCTCCCACACCTTCGGGGAGGCTGCGCTTGGTCCATGTCTGGCAACTGTGAAAGACCTGGGCTCCATTTGGGTCCCGTGCACATCTGCCACAGCTGCCTGATGTTGGGCTTCATCTTTTCTCCCTTTTGGTGTGGCCTGTATGGGATTAATGGTATGTTCATCTTCAGTCCACCAAGCGAGAAAAATATATACCTGCATCAAGAAATAAGAGGACATAACTGTGTTTGCTGAAAAAGATGCCCCCTCATCACCAAAATGTGTAGTGGTGGGGCAAGCCAAGAAAGTAACCTTTATAGCAAATTGTTTTCCCTGTTGTTTAAACATGAAAATCAGATTTTTTTCAAAAGTGATGGGGAAGGAGTGGGCAGTACTTTAACTGCAGGTAGAGAGGGGCCAGATTTGGAATTAATTTTGCAAAACCAATCCTAAAATGCCTGATTTTTGTTTCAGCAATTCCAGGAGAAGACTAGGAGGGTAAGCTGTGGCCATTGTTTTGTTTTGGTAGAATTTATGAGTTAGCTTCTCCAAATCAAGAGAATTTCAAGTGTTTGTATTGGGCCTGTCTTTAGAAAAACAAAACAGAGAAATTCCAGAACCTTCTGGTATTTCCAGTACAAGGCAAAGTTTTGCATGATCTAAAGAGGTATGTTTCAGTTCTGGTTAGCACTGAGAACTCTAACCAAGAAAAACAGAAGAAACTCCTATCTTAGAAAACCATAAAGTTATCTTGCTAAGTTTCAGGTGAACAGAACATACAATAGAAACACGAGCTTAGGATGATCGGGGGAATCTGTTCCCTTGCTTTCTCATACTCATCTGAAACACATTTACATCCTTTCTGAGGCTCATCGTTGCTGAGGAAAGAAAAATACACATCTATTTAGGCTGCTATTGCTCTGACTGGGAAACTGGAGAAGCCGTAGTTGCTATTTTTACAAGTTTGCTTCCTTCAGGGGAGAGATATCTTAGGGTTGAGGGGGAGGTAATGTGATCTCTTTTTCTATTTTTATAAAGGGCCTGGGGATGCACTGGGAAGCTGCAGATCTGTGCAGTTGAAAGTCTTCAGCTCCTCTTTGGAGATACTAAGGGAGGAACAGTTAGAAAAGCATGGCCTAATTAAGGGTATCTAATATGGTTTCAGGAAGGGAAGGGCATGCCTCATTAACTGGCTGGAATTCTTTGACGATCTTGCTGCTGAGGGAGACAAAAAAAAAGGCAACTCACTGTGAGCATTGTGTACCTTGGTGGGCTGGGGGAGAATAAAACACAGTTAGGAAAGTCTGGGGTTGATACCTGCATTATGGAGTGGGTAAAAATATAATAATATGAAATTAACTGGTAGTTAAACCTGCAGGGAGTGGAACTATTTCTTAGTTCTTGAAATCCTGGGTGCATTCTTGCCTTTAATCTTTTCTTTTTAAAAAAAATTAAATTATTATTATTGATATAATTGGCTTTTGTGATTTCAGCTGAATCAAAAGCCACAGCATTTCCAGATGTTATTGTGCTAAATTTGGAGGGCAATGAGGAAAATTGCAATTAGATACAGACAGAGTTAAATGCTTTTTAAAGTTTCTAGCATGGCAAATGGCATATCCAATAAAGGTCAGATAAATGTAGCATCATGACAATAAGCCAAAGACCCTAGAATCAGGAGAGGAAAGAGGTGGGGTGGATGGAGGGTTTCTCTGTATATTGATGGCTTTAATATGGGAGTTGTGGGAGGTGCAGTTTCCCCAGATCTTTGCAGAAACAGTCTAAAATGCATCAAGTTATCCTTGGGAGAGAGAAATGACTCAAAAAAAGGAAAATCATGCACATTTTGACTGAGGAAGAATAGAGTTTCTAATGAACCTGCTCAGTGCATCAGGAGAGGGGCTTGCAGCCGATCGAGGGCAAGAGCTCATGGTAGAGGGGGAGTCGGGTTGGCGTATGGGATTGCGGTTGGTGGGGATGTGGAAACAAAGAAGTCATTCAAGCTCCTCTCACCCTAGGGATGGCATGGGGCCAGTTGGGCTGCTCAGCTGGCTGCCTGGACATCCCAGGGGCTGCAGGAACAGCTGAGTGCAGTGCTGTCCACTTGTGATCCCAGAGAAGCTTGTTGCGTGCCTGTCTGCTGGGAAGAAGGGTGTTGTCCTCATAAGCTCTAGACCACCTGGAGATTCCTTCAGAGCTGGGGAAACTGCATGGTTTTGACCCAACTGTGCCATTCAGAGCTTGCAAAAGATCAATCCCCTTGATTTTCTACATAACAGTCCTTCCTTCTTAATTGCTTGGAAAAGTTAGGTATTTCTTTATGAGAGACAACTGGACTCTGAGAGCTCATATGAGTGGGCTGAGAAACAGTCCCATGACTCGGGGGAGGTTTTGTTCCCTGCTGAGCAAGGGGACCTTCATTAGAATAAGGAAAGCAGGTGTTAGAGGGGAAGGAAATGGGGAAATCCTTCGGTTTCTGTTAATATCTATGAAATTTTAAGGGCTTTGAAAGAGTCTCACCTATATGTCTCTGTTAACTACGCCCCTTTGCAATTTGCCATGAGAGTGGACACACATCACTCATCACTTAGATGAAAGAGGATGGACACTTAGAGGTGGAGGGGCAGGGAGAGGGGACTGCAATGAAAACCTGCCTGTGAAGCAGCAGACAGTAGCCATGAGAAGGAGCATAGTCCTGCTGGAGAGAGGTCGCTCATGGAAAAGGGCTGGGCCAAACACACCTTGAGCCTCACCTCTTCCCCTCTCCCCCGCACGGTCTGCTCCCAGCCAGGGTCCAGGCCATCCACGGGGGTGCCCCTGCCCCTCAAGGCCCAGTAAGAATCTGTCTCTGCTCTCTTACACCCCAAAACCATCTTCCAGCACGGGTGCAGAAAAACCACTCTTTTTTTTCCCTTTGCTTTAGGAAAAACCAGCATGAGTGTCATATTGCTTGCAAGAGGTGCCAGACTGGTGTTCCCGTGTCAAGCCGCAGGCTGGTTACAGCAAATGCAGTGTAAGGGAGATGCTTCCAAGCTATTGCCTGAGTATTTGTCCTTGTTTTCTGATTTGTGCTGTGGGAAGGGCTCTTTTTCAAGGACCAGCCTCTCCCCATGACTCTAAGGGCTGTACAAGGACCGAAAACAAAGAGAGCTGCCTCCTACGGAGCCTCTGAAGTGGGATGAAGATAGGAGCAAGCAGCCTTCGATGCTAGTGAGAGTGAGGAGGGAGAGAAGCGGGGTAGGGGAAAGCCAAGAGACAGTGCCAGTTCCTGTGACAGACCACGTTTGAGGATGGCTACTCGGCTGTCAACCACATTTTTAAAGCCATGCAGTGCCAAAGCATTTACCTCCGGGATAAGAAGCATAATTTAGTTTCCAGAGGTTATCCAGTTCTTGATCTCTGGCTTAATATGGCCAGTGAGGATATTACCTGAGATGACTGTTTTGTGAGGAATGCATCTGGCTTTGGGGAACTGGAATATTAAATTAATTTTGCTTCAATCTCTGGTTAACCTTTAGCAGGGAGGAATTAGGGCAAATTTTGTGTGAGGTGAGTTTTGAGGTGGAAGAGCTTGAATTTTTGTGTGCACTGACAGATGTGTATCAATGTCCCCTAAGCAGTGTCCTTCTAGCACCAAATTGCCCATGGGGAAAGCCCTAATTTATATTTGACTGAGGTCAGTCTGAGTCAGTCACTAACCAGCGAAAGGCTTCAGAGACTATTATCTGTTCTTAGTGTACGCATTGGTCTAGGACTCCAAGGTGTTATTTGGCTGGGTGCTGTATGAGTACAAGGGAAGAAACAGTATGCTGTAGGCCTATAACCTGGAAAATACAGACAAACTTCAAAATTCTGGCTCAACTATAGTAAAAAAGAGTTCTACTAGTGACCTAAAAAGGGTGAGAATTTAATCCAAATATACAGAAATGATAAAATATATGCAATAGGCTAGTCAGTGTCTTGGAGGAAGCAAAAGGAGGGAGGAAAACAATAGACTTCCTGGACTGATTCGATTGACCACATTTTCAGACTAGTATACCAGAAAAAGTCATTCAGGAAATACGTACATGCACATGCATTTGTGCTGTGAAATACTATACGCTACAAACAAGCAAGGTATTGCACATCCATTTCCCTGCTTGCATGCAGGATGTTTTCTGGTCTCACAGCACAGTGCTCTTTGCAGACCAAAATGCATAAGCAATACATGCACGTCTGGGTTAAAAACCCGGAGTCCTAGACTGGGTTCAACAGTCACTAAGGACTTCAGCGCAGAACTTGTGCTGATGAGTGAGCTTTAGCCCTGGGATCTTCCCATGACATTGGGTCATCTTCCAAGTGTGCCCCCAGCCCTGGCCATGCAGCTCCTCGGCGTCGGGGCAGCACTCTCTGTACAGCACCTGACACGATAAGCTGCCAGTCAGATTTGCAGGCTGTTCTGTGATCTTGGGATATTAATAATATAATGATAGCATTATAACTGGACCATTCAACTCTGTAGTTTGTTCTTCTATAAATGATTTATAAGTTTTATGCATTTTATATGCCTCTCATTAAAAATGCATTGAAAAATACTATCAAAATACCATTTTGTGAGGCTCAGGCTCTCTTTAGTCTTGTTACAGCCATCTGCCATTAAGCTTTAATAACTGACTGATTATAATTTATTAATTTATCACCTGTTCTTTATACAGTTGGATAAAATAATTGTCAACCAATGTGAAATGGCCTCCTATTGTGTTATTAATCCCCAAAGCAATTAGAAAACCCACTGATTGCACAAGCCCTTGAAAATGGGCAGTAACTCATGTTGGAAACGATCTGCAGTACTCACATCAGCACACTTAGTGCGTCGTTGGTAATAAGGTTTCTGTCGCCAGTGTGAATATGAAAGGGGCAGTTTAACTAGGGAAGCTTTTACTTTTATTCATTTGTCTTATAATAAGTCTGGATTTTTAGGGCTGATAATAGATGTGTAGGTTACAGCTTGTCTTGTGGATTTTGTGGGCATAGTCTGAGAAAGGCAACACCAACTTCATGTAGTATCATACTAATGCATCTCAAATCTCCTCTGGAGAGATTTCTGTCCCTGCTAACATCCCCAGGAATGAAACAGTAATTTAGGGATAGCTATAAATGCCAAATCATTTAAGAGATTGACTTCAGTCAGCTTTGGATGAAGATGTCAGACTTTGGTATCTCTCCTTTGATTTTTTTTATCTGCCAGGGTTTCAGTATGGGTTAGTTGTGGGCTTTCTGATATGGATATTTACAGTATGCGAAAAGGGACAGAGCCAACGGTTTGTTGAATCCAGCAGCTGTCATTTAGCAAAGCCGTTTGCTTACTTTGCCAGTGTGAAGAAGATATGCAGGCCACCCCAGATGTGAAGAAGTTCCTTATCTCCCATCCTATTTGCAGTGCAGACTTCCAGGTACTCGTGTTACCATACCTCTGACACTAAAATGTCACATTCCCGTAATGCTGTTACTGATGCAGATTTAACTCTTTTCTGGTGAAAAGAAAGAAAGAAAAAAGATGCCACTGACATCAGAGAGCAGAGCCACACTACTGAGGAAAGGAGCTGTAAATGTTTCTTTGTCCTAAATGAAGCTGCCTGGCCCCTGTTGTGTGTGTGCTCAGGCAGGGACCACGCCAGCGGGTCAGGCACAGTGGAGGTAGAGAGCTGCCAATGACAGTGATATTTTGTTCCAAATTGCTTGAAGTGGTCTGGAAGAACTTTTACTTAAACAAGATGATTGCATAGATCTGAAAACTGCCAGCATTGTGCTACTGAACAAGGTTCTGGGCAGGTTTAGGAAGAGATTTTTCATCTCTCTCTTCTGTCTCCAGAAATATATATCATGCAGTAAACAGGTCTCTACATTAGTGCGATGTAATAACTCCAGAGTACAAGCAAGTCTCAAGTCTTCCACCAATATCATGCTCTCTCTGCATGATGGTAGGACAGTTGAATTATTCCTCTTCCACCCAACACTTCTGCTGTCTTTGCTGTTCCATTCCAGAGTTTGTAGCTTCTTCACAGTTAGAAACTGCTTTGACAGAAAGACCCAGAAAAACTGATGTTGAATTGAGCATATTGGGAGATTTGTACTTCCTCCTTCTACAGGGAACCCAAAGCAGAAGTAAAGAGGTCATTCTTGATATTCTTATACTATTTCTGGCTTTTCTGGAAGTAAAAATCAAAAGAAATCTCATGCAAATGTTTGTCCTTCTGAGACATCCAAGCCATATGTGCAGATCTAAGGGGTTTAGATAAAGCAGATGATAGAAGTGCGGTGAGTCCTTTCTCTCTAATCTTGAGAAACTTTCTCACCTTATTCCTCCAGTGTGTCCACAGATAAAATCCGGACAGTAGAAAGTCCTCAGAACTGGTGCAGCCACTGTAATTGCCTTGCACTGAAGGTGCACACCTTTTGCCTACATAATCCTCAGTTGGGGTGAGCATGGAGAGTATCTTCCACTCCTTCCCACCTTTGCAGACATACACAAGACAACTCTGCACTCTTAAGCTAGCGCAATAACAACAACCTCTTCATCTTAGCTTGTAGCAGAGTGTTTGCCCTCTGTCATGACACAGTCAACTAATCATATTTTCCTCAGATTTGGATCTCATGGTTCTTCCTGAATCAGGTTCTCAGCACCAGCTGGAGAGCTCCTGGGTGTGGAAGCTGGTTATGACATGCTGTCTGACACAGGCTAGTAGGTAGGTAATTTTTCAAACCATAAATTGATAACTGTTACTTGTTGGGTTTTTTTCACTGCAGGTAGGAGGTCTCCAATTAAGGTTGATCTTGCAACGTTAATTGAGCCACAATGCATATACTCCTTGAATATAAGAGCACCATGGAAGGAAAGCCACATTCAAAACAAGACTAGGGTCAGTTTTCCATGTAATAGACCTCCCTGGCTTCTGCTGTCTGCAAAGCTGATGGTCTATATAACACAGCAAAAAAAAACCTTCAGAGCTGAAGAACAATGTCACAAAAACTCTGATTCATGAGGGGGTACAAATGGCCTTTCCCTTCAGCAAAATCATCATCTAAGGAATCTGTCATATTTTTACTCATGACAAAGTTGCAATTTGGGGGCCACTGAATCCTTTAAAAGGACCCCTATCAATCACACAGGAAGATCTTTGCTGCAAAAATGTGGTTGAATTCCATGTGGGTCTAAACTTAAGTTAGCAAACCATGGCCATATTCCTTACTCGTTATTTCCACAAAGGCATTGCATGCACCCATATGCATCTCTGAACCTATCAAAGTAATATCCCATAATTCTTTTTACTATATTAAATGGTGTTGCTCTGCCTACATCTAACCTGATGAAGGCATCTACTAGTGGTTGTATCCATACTAGACAGGCTGGCCTCCTTGACAGCAGGGTAACTCTGTCCTCTCCATACCACACTCGGTCCTATGTCTCCTGCAGGTCCTTCTTCCCCCTAAGCCATAGATATCATTTTGGGTCCATTCTTTTCAGTTCAAAGTGTGAGCTGTGCCGTCCTGCTGCTTTGTGTTTTCAATGAATGAAGCTGAGATTCTACATTTTGGTCTTGTATGTATGACATGACAAGTCTGGAGTGCTTGGGTTTGCAAAGCCTGCAGGGAAGATGCTGGGGCAGAAGAAGGCAAGCCTGGTGCATTCTTGTCCATACTGCCTGCTTGGAGATATTCCTGGAGTAGAATATCTAAGAAAACACCTTATTTTTTTCTTTCAAATGAGCTAACTAATACTTTCCAAAAATAGCATGGGAGTGAATTAATGCTTATGCAATACAGAGGATCAGTGAATCAAGACCAGGGATGAGGTGGGAAGTGAGGCAATGGTGCAGACATACGCCCACCCACGTGAATGTATGTAAATTGGAGTGATTTTCTGGGCACAGAGAGGTGTGGGAAAACACTGGGGAATTCAGTGTTCAAATGCTGCGACTGCATCTTCAGCACTGAGGGTGCCAGCCCTTGTGAAAACAGATCCTGAGCTTCAATTGGTAATCCCGCTCTGAATGGAAAACACACCCCCGGATTTGGGTTTTCTCTGTGAACCAGAAGGAGGAAGAGACCACAGCTTCACCTGAGTTAATTCTGAAGTGAATTCTGACACACAGGATCATTTACCCTTTTATGTGGGAAAACCTATTATTAGAGCTTGACTGAAATGTTTAAGAGATTCACACTAATGCCACCTGCCTTCAGCTCTCAAATAATGAGTACTAGATTTTGGTGCTGACTTCTCATCCTTGTTTGGACTCTCCTTCTTCAGGAAAGTCTTGTGAAGGTAACCTATCTCTTTAACAAAGCAGTGCTGCAGTGTGGATGATGAGGACAGCGAAGAACCTCTGCAAAACACCCTGGAGCCATTTGCATCAATTAGCTCCACCACCAGCATGTGGCTGCCTGTAGGCCAGGCTGTTGCCTATTATCTCTTGAAGTGAAGATAATTTTTGATAGGGAAAGTGGGAGAGCTTTGCTTATGAGAATGAATTCACTCAGGGGTGCTCAAGTAAAGGGTTCCTTGGTAGTTTTTTAATCAGATAGGGTAATTTATAAGAAAGTGCTTTTTAAAAAATAAAATAAAATAAAATAAAATAAAATAAAATAAAATAAAATAAAATAAAATTCACTTATCCTGTTGAATTTTGCTTAATGATCTGCGTTCATTGTTAGGACTTCCGAGCTCTGATGAACACATGCGGTGTCATATTCCCAGGATGTGGTCCAAGGCTGTGGTCACAGTGGGGTAACTACCGTCAAATGGTGCCAGTGATGCTCTTGAAAAGAGCATCGCTGCCATCTCTTACTACAGTTTTTTTGGCTTTCTTCCAAGGTTTCGTCCCCAACAGATGCTGAGATCCCAGCAGAAAGCAGCGATGAATGTAACAAAACAAATGCACAGCATAGCTAATTAGTAATTTAAGTATCTTAAAGCAGGTAATATCACATGGAATCAAAAAAAAAAAAAAAAAAGGACGAAGGTTTATTGGATCTCTAACCTAAAAAGATTTTTCTGTTGCACCTATCACAGCATTTCATCGTGATTAATTTTTAAAGAGTGGAAGAGTGGAGGACATCCTGCTGTCAGTTACCCAAGGTATAAATCTGGAATAGTTTTGCCGTCTCCGGTAAGACAATCCAGTTTGCTGCAATGGTAGCAAAAGGCAAATCTGCAGCCAGGCTATTACTTTCATGAGAGCACCAGCAAGAGAAGCAGAAGAAAAAAGAGAGAAAGAGAGTATCATTAAAGGACTGAAAGACCTTTTTTTAAAATGTAGCTCCAAGGGGAAGGTCTCATTATGTTTGTACAGCACCTGGCACAGAAGAGCTCTTCTGAATTCAGTTTCTGGAAGCTGCAGACAAATCCAATGAAATGACAGCACCAAATATGGAGGCTTAAAATAAAAATTAGTGACAGCTGTATTAGGAGCAGGCTTTGAGAACGAAGAGGATTGGGGTTGATGGAGTATGACAAAATTCCATCACAGTGAGTCACATTTTAATTGAAAAAGAATAAATGAAAGCAAGGGTGGGGAAAAGACACGGGTACAATTCAGAGGTCACCTGCCATGTGATAACTTAACTGAAGTTTTGGAAATGAATCATCACAGCAGGCAATGGAAGGTTTCACCTCAGTGACAGGAAATGCAAGGCTGTAGCTGTGTTCACAGCATTTCAGGCTCTTGACCAGCCTTTATTGATCGGGAAAGTACAACTGTACTCTGTCTTAGCTTTTCTCTCATTTTCAGTTCAACAGACAGGAAAATCTCAAGCAACCATTTTCAGCTTCTCTTTCTCGGAAGCAATAGTGTAAGTGGGAGGGGAGTTCACAGGAGGAGGATACAAAACTCACAATTTTACTCACATGTCTAATGAAATCACACGCTGTCAGTGGCCCAAACAAAAAAAAAAAAATAAAAAAAACCCAAACCAAAAAAAAACCAACAGCCCACACCCTTGCTTGAAACAAGAGATGCAAACAACTGCCCAAGAGAAAACCCTATTGAAAGATCCTTCAGAAAGGCTCTCTTTTCTTCATGAGTGCACAGCTATCTAGAGCACAGCAATATCTAGAACTATTTGATGCCTCTCTGGGCATCAGATTTCCTGGGGTGGGAAATGATCTTGATCAGAAGATGAGTTTAATGCCAGATATTTATAAGCCAGAGGTTTCCAAACTTCTGCTGCCAAATGTAGGTGATACTGCCTGTTGTGTATCCTTGCTCTGGGCTGGGCTGCAGAGCACATCAAAATAGTTTACATCCCACCAGTACTAAACTTGGTAAGCCATGGTCATATGCCTCTGGATGTGTTTGCCCTTGGCATGAGAAGGGAATGTGTAAATATCAAGCCAGCACATCCACCTGGTGTGGTACAACTCTGTGGTGGCCTCAGCAGCCCAGGAACGTATTAAACATAAATACCCTAATGCCTCTGGATCTGGTTGCAAAATATCTTCTATATCAAGCCTAATATGTCTTGGGAAGTGATTTTATCTACAAATAGGTAAATACCGCATGGTATCTCTACTGGTTCAGGTGTCTCTGTACTGTTGTTCATCTCATGCTGTGGACGTGGCAAAGAATGGCAGCCTCTTTTTAAAATCATTCCAACCATTAGATACCAAATCGTGGGAGCCAGCAAATTGGTGCAAAGACACTTGACACCTCTGAGGTCTCTTTATGGACCTTTGCTTTGGTCCTGACTTGGCTTTCGTTTCGCTCTTGTACACGCATGGCTCATTTGAACATTGCCTCCCAAAGAAATGATGAGTGACGCCCACGACAATTCAGTGAGAGTACACAGAAAGAGGAAGCATTTCCATTTTGCTTTGAAAGGACCAGATATTACACAGTGCTTAAACACATGTTTAGATGGATAAATACGGTGCTGTGCATGTGATGCCCCACTGAATTAGTGCATGGTGCACATTTATATCATGTGAGCTGTACCAGTATTTCATATAAGAGCCCCACACAACCTGTAATATGTGTGCGGTGACTTGTGTGCATGACTTACGGGCATGCTGATCATTTCAAAGAGGAGCCAAACTCTGAGAAAGTCAAATAAGATTACAGGCTGTGAGATACAAATAGTTTGAAAGGAAGGTAAAACTCTCCATGTATGAGGAATGTCAGGCAAAAGCTGAGGAGACACACAGGGAGAAACTTACCCACACAGTTTGTACAGAATAAAAACTTTGAAAAGTGTGAGAATAGGTAAAATTTAGCCACTACACCAGATTTTCTTGTTTCCTTATTTTGTGCTTAAAAATACTTATGAAATTATATGCAAAACAAGAATTAACAAATCTCCACCTCAAAAGAAGAGACCAAAACAAAACCAGAACCCCCTCACCTCCTGTCACCCTTAAAATCCCCCAGCGTTTGCACAGTCTGACGCATGTGAGATGAAGCATTGAAAAGCTAGGAAACTCCAAAAGTTGTGGTATCTCACAAAACTTTTCATGGCTGTAGGAGAGATGTGTCATATTTTCCTTGTGAAAGGTAACTCAGAATATCTGACTGCTATTGTTAATGCACTCTATAAAATATGAAGAATATGAAGTGCAGCTGAGTGATTGTGAAGTGTAAAATATAGCCTTTCTAATATGAAAAATATTTTATACCCAGTTTACCCAGCTATCAATGACTATCCTAGGTCCAAAACCCTGCAAAGCAATGTACAAATAATTCTAAAAAACCTTGGTAATTCTTATT
Organism: Aramus guarauna; assembly: GCA_013400195.1. NCBI lineage: Eukaryota > Metazoa > Chordata > Aves > Gruiformes > Aramidae > Aramus > Aramus guarauna. Next base: position 841,519 of record VXBL01007263.1, read on the forward strand.
AACTGCATAATTTATCATAACTCTGTTTCCTGTGTAAGCAGCACATGTGGGGAAATTTGTACTAAAAGTATATTCCCAAGAGAGTCTCATGTCTCTGAGCATCACAACAAGCTGCCCGTAGATGTGTAAGTGAGATTGAACGTTTGTTTCGATCTCTGAAGCTTAGCCTGGCTTGGGCATGACCAAAACAAAGTGCTGCTGATCCTATGACACCTTTGTGCTTCAGGGAAGCAAGTTGTGGTGTGTAAGCTGGAGCTAGAGGTAGAACGTCGGAGAAGGGTTTTCTATCATGTGGGGGCACTAGCAGGGAGTCCACGTTTATGGAGAAAATCTCTGAGCATGTGGTGTGGCTCTTTAAACACATCAAGCTTTTGACATTTCTGGGAAAAAGGAAAAAAAATATTGCAAGGAGTTGATATACTTTTAGTATATAAAGTATGCAAATTACTGCATTTCAAATGAATTCTCAGATTACTTCAAGGCCACCAGACCTCATAGATGAACACCCTAGTTAGCACTGGGGTAAATCTTAAGTGTGTGAATGTTGAATGAGGACTTGTGGTAGTGACAACAGAAAGTACTGAATCACTGAGGGTGCTTGTGTGACCCTCATCACCAGGATACACGAGCACCATGGAGCATCACTTGTTCCTCCTTGCACACCCCAGTGGGAAGGGGAACAATAATATTTCTGGGGTCTTTAAACATAGATGCTCCGTGGTGTGGAGCCTGTGACCCAGGAGAGGCTAGAACTGACATCTCCAAAATCCTGTGTTGGTGTCCTGCTCTATCAACCTTGCTCCTATTGTCCGTCTTGATGACAATGGTGCTACAAACTTCTGTAATGCAACGGGAACATCAGACTGGGTCTGCCTTGTTGGAGTTGATCCATGAGATAAGCCATAGCCGAGCTGGATGTGTGTGGCTCTGTGCACGTGTGACGGGGTCTGATACGAGGACTGCAGGAACATATGAACTCTACATTAACATCTGTTCGCTTGTAAGTGGTCAGGTTTGTAACTGCTTTGGTTGGAATTTGGAGTTCTAATTGGCTTTTGTAGATATTCATATGTTATAGATTATACAAGTTTTCCAGCTTTACTGGTATGAATATTAAGGAACCATTTTTAAAATTATGGATTTAGTATAATTATTTTTTATTGAGATCTCTCTGAAAGCTAGGGGCTATTTTATAAGTAAAATAACAAATAACACGAGTATTTCTCATTTCTGTACAAAATTAAATTTAAGTCATTCGTACATAATAAATAATGTTATGATTTGAAAATGTTTCATTACATTACATTAATACATCTTAATAGTCATGGATCATGTCGCACACAGTTGTTAGCTTAATTGTTAATCAGATCTTTCTCATTAACACACTGTAGTTAAAAATGAAGTGCCCTAAAACTGACTATGTAATGTTAAGTGTAATTTCTGAAACTACCGTATTATGCTGTCCTAAGTACCTTGGAATTGCTTATTTAATGGAATATTCAGCCCCTAAAATAAATCCTTTACTTTCTACCATTAACTTCACAAAACGTTTTAAGGGCAAACACAGGCACACACTGTCCTTTCAGGAGAAGGATGAAGTTATTAGATGTTTGGGAGATCCCGATCAGCGAATGCCAAATGTAAACTTGTCACAGCTGTACTTATAATAGCTGAACTTTGCACCTCCCGGTGAGTGGTCTCTCTTGTCACACTTATTCTGCCTGACCTATTTTCCAGCTCTGCACCTAAAGATGTTAAAAAAATTTCTGCATCTCTTGAATGAGGACAGAAATAGTTTTCGTAGTGCTGAATCAACACAAAATCAGTCCATGGCTGAGGACCTCTACCTCCTGCTTCCCACAAAAGAGATTTTCCTTTTGGAGCTCTGGACTGTTTCCACGTGCATCATTCACCGGCTGAGGAGTTTTGTGATGAGGTGGAAGTGCAAGGACATCACGGCGCGTCGGTGAACTGGTGCCATGACTTGAGGGTAAAGAAAATGGGGAGGAAAGTGTACTGTGCTAGAGGTATTCAGTAAGAGTGTTCAGTAAAAGTGTTCATCCTGCTGTACCGTCTATATTTGCAAAGGGCTCCAGAGCACAGAGCTACTTATGAGCTGCTGACGCGAAGGGGCAGGGCATGGGGTAAAGCTCAGTCACACCATCGTCCATGGGTAGCTCTCCTGGACAGTTTTCTGGCATGGCTTTGGGGCAGCCTGGGCTGACAGCTCAGCACAAGGTGTGAAGGGACAGGCTGGCTCTCTGGGCATCAACCGTCCCATCCAGGGGCAGGCTCTGGCCTTTTTTACTTAGTACAGACGTAGCCACAGAGACTTGGCATCTGGACACTTAATGATAGCAAGATCCTGTGCGTTTATTTATTTGTTTAACAATGACAACAATAAACACAGTTTTAAAGCCACTAACGAATTGCCTTGTTCCTCCCTCCCTCACAGCCTGAATATATGTCCAGGCAAGTAATTGTACCCAGAGCCATTCTCTGGCACTGGGCCCAAGTGACCCTTCTGCTACAGCTAATCTGTTTTATCATACCAGATGGGTTGGCTGCATCCAAACCACCTGTTGGAAATGGTCTTTGGTCCATGCAAGCTTCTAAATTGTGCCTGGGGATTTTTTTCGGAGAATGCTACCTGCAACAGACACAAACTGTGCTAGGGACCATCATCAACAGTGGTGATGATCAAGCTCCCTTGCATGGGAATGACCCTGGAATTACTTAATTTATTGGAATAGATGTTGCCTGAAAATTTCCCAGTGAGTTCTTGGTGCTACATAATTAATAACATCACACTAAGGAACAAATTGTAACGCTCAAGTGAGGAAGATTATGATTTCAGCTTTACGTGTTGATAAGCTAAAGCCCATAGGACCAGATCCTCACAACTTGGTGGGAGTCATGCCTATAAGCAGTCAAGATTATAAATACTTATTGAGATTCACACCAAAAAAACCCTATAATGTAGACAGGATTTTTGGACCAGATACGGTAGTAACTTCTCCCACTGGCCTTGCAGTTGGCAGGTTTCAAAGTGTGCTTTTGTTTGCCCCAAAGAAATAAGCTTTGTCAAAAGGGAAGGTTGGGGCAGGGGAAGGGTGTTGATGGTGATGTAGAATATGGGGCTGGTAACAAAGAATTGTGCTGCTAGTCTGCATGGAGCAGCGCAGGTGTCTTGTGTAGACTTCACCTACGTGTCAGCACTGCTGCCAAATTCTCATTTCCCCCAGGCAAATCTCTTCATCCTTCCATTCTTTTGGTACACTTATTGAATAAAGGTTTTAACACTCCTAAGGTCTGCAGATGTGACAAAAAGGATAGCCATAGACCTCGTCTTTCTTCTAAACACAACAGACTTTTTTTCCAGCAAATGCACAGCTTAGAGACAGCTTTTCATCCTTACTGGAATTGCTTAACTTTTAGAAGCTTTGATAAATATTTTGTCTTTTGCACATGTGTAATTCTGCTAAGTGAAAGAACTACTCTATGTAGGAACTGGTTTCTAATGTCAAATTTTTACTGAAAAACCAGGAAGGAGTACCGTGTAGCAGTAGTCAGGTTCTCTCTTTCTTCTCCTGCTCTGCTGAATCAGCACTTTATAACAAGTCTATTGTCAAAGGACAATTGCTTCTCTTTTTTCACACCATGTCAATTCTGTGTTTTTCAGAGAAGAGCCACAAAGGTGAGAATTAGTGGGGAGGGAATGTGGTCCTCCAACAACAGGATTCCAGTACCATCTACTGGTAGGAGAAACATGGGTTTAGCCTGGACCTCCCCCCTCAAATCTGCATTCTGTCTGTGTGAGGCAGTTCAGTGTATTTTTAATTAATTACTCATGTCAGTCAGAGACACTCTGCTAACACCAGTCATATCTTAACAAATGAGCTCCTGACACCTTTCATAAATATTTTATCTATCAGATTCATCAAGAATGACCCAGTTTTCAGTAAGACAACACTTGGTTCGGACATCAAGGTCCCATCTGACTAATGCCATAAGCATGGTGAGCTTATGTCTCGCATCAGTGTGAGTGTCTGGGAAAGGGCAAGTAGTTTTGCAACATGAACATTTGGGGCAATATGATTCACTTCTGGCAGATGTAAAACTCAAAAAATTAATTTGACTGGATGTTCTTTGGCCATGGAGCTGCAAATGCAGGCAGATCCTCAAGGGGTTGGTTCCCAAAATATTGATGGACTTCTGGTTGTCTGCTGAGCATTTGATAGTGCTAGTTCATCTGACGGGCTGTGATTCTGCAAAGCACATCTTTAATTTTACACTTCTGCTCTGATCCCATTGAATTCCATGTTTGCAGAGTTTACTGTTGAGCTGAGGTCATGTTTCTGGATCTCTTCCTGGCCTTAGCTTCTGAAGTCATTCTGGCTTAGAGCGGAGTGCAGCTGTGGGTATCTGCAGAGACACTCGAGCTGTCTTTAGCAGGGCTTGCATCGGCACAGGCAGGAATTAGCATGTTTCAGCATAAGGTTCAACATTGATACCTGAACTAATTGCTAAAATTAGTTCAAACTCTCTGTGGGTGCCACAACCATGTTTCTGACAGATCTACCTGATAAAGCACATTATACTCTTAGCTATTTTCTCAACTCACATTTATCAAAATCTGTTTTGAAAATGCATGTGATGACTGGACCTTACATTCCAGCAAAGTTATCAGTAGTGCTGTATATATTACTAAAATACTTTTCAAGTTCTACTTTATATTGTGTATTGTTAATAAAGATGGAGACAAATCTAGGCCATATAAATACATGTTCTTTAGTAAGGTTCCACTTTCTGCAATTGTATGAAAGATGGAAGTATTGTTTGTTTATCTAGCACAAAAGACAAATTACAAGATAAACACCCTTAATTACTCTTCATTGCAACCTTCATGGATTTTAACACTTTGTTATCATACAATGAAAAGTAGGATCTCTAATAACAGTTTTTAGAGGGTTTTTTTTTAACCTTTTCCTCTAACAGAAACACAAATATTAATTTTCTTTAAAATCTTTAAATCATTCAAATTGTATGTGCTGCACAAACTATGCCTACAGGCTAGGTACCCTATGTAACAATTGGTAAATGTCATGTAGCTGGGAAAACCAGTACTTCATTACAGTATCATAGACTTGTCAAACATTAACTTTACAAGTTTAGTGAAAAACAAATGCTAATGATAGGGATAACCATTTTATGATTCTATGGATAGCTTACAAGGACTATTGGTGATGAAACATCCTTACTCTCATTTTCACACTGTTTCAGTCTTTAAATATTAATATACTGCAGGTTGATTACTATTTTTCTTGGAATTAAATGATCTTTGCTATATTAAAATAAACCATTAAACATTAATTTCACTGTTGTGCTTACGCCTTAATTCTCTGATGTCTGATACAGAGTCTGAAATTTTTAGCTAAAACTCCTCATACCTTCAGGTTTCCCTTTATACAGTGAAAACCCTTCTCATGTAATTCAGCATCCCATTCAGACTTCTGATGACTGTGTTGGTAGATTTAGATGTACCAATGGGGATTTGGGGTGCAGTTTTATGTTTGAATTAATCTGATGTAACCTACTTTCCCCTCTCTGCCCCCACTCACATATTCCTGCCCCTCCCTCACATAGCGTCTGCAGATCATGCGAATGTGCCGTGAGTTGACATGGAAACTAACCACACACAAGAAAAAAAAAAGATTTGTTTTCTGCTGGTTCAGCAAACAGACCTGATTCTTCAAGGTGATTGTTAGATCTGATGTGAGGGGTGGCTGGAGGTGGGAATGGGCTAGACCCAGGCACCTTCTTTTGGTGGCTGCCTGCTGTGACATTGGGGTTAATGTGATGTTACGTCTCGGTTTATTTAATTGTTTTATCATCCCTATCTCCCAAATTTGCTGCTGCACTGTTCCTGCCACATAAGACACATAAGGACCAAAAATCTGGACATGACACCGGAATACTAAATTAAGGGAACCAAGCATGCTCTATTTCTCATACCCATCTGTGGTAGAAACTGCAAGACAGCCTGCCCCCTTTGAAACCACAGTGATGAGGAGGGGATGCTAGAGGAAGAAATGTGATCTAAAATATTGAAGCCTACACATAAATTGCTCCTTCCACTGACTGGATTCCAAGGTTGTTGCTCACAGAGAGGAGGACCTGATATGGGGCCATGGCCAACCTTTCAACTGTGTTCAGTCAACGTTAGTGTGGTAAATGTATGCTTGACACGTGCAACTCTGATGCATACAAATATATACGTATTAGATGGCCTTTAACCAAGATGAGGACAAGTGGGAAACAAGTGTCCCAGGGTTGCTAAGGATTTTAAACATAGAAGGTTTGAAAAGACTTATTGCTTATTTTCCTTATTCATTTTGAAAGCAAGTGAAATGCATGCTCAGACTGCATGAGAACTTTATAGAAAAAAATGCAATTCATAGCTGTTAAAGCCATCATCTGGCAAAGAAATCATTAACTTGAGAGGCTGAAAAGATAACAAATATCTGCTGAGATTCATTAACTAGGAATTTTTATTCACTGCTGCACAGCTTGGATTGTTTTTTAAATGCTCTCGATATTGAAGAGGACATCCGTCTATTCCCAGTGTACTGTTCCAGTGGCAGGAGTGTCATCGTGTATTCAGAGCCCCCTGACTGTGCTTCCAGAACCTTGTTCCATGGGAAGCAGGTCTAAGTTTTGTCTCAAAAGTATTGAGAGGCTGAGACTTGGAGTAAATAATACTTAGGTCTTCAAAATTATTTACGTAACTAATTCTCATGGGCTTTAAAATTTACCTTTTGCTCTCCTGCACATCTACCTTTGAAAGTGGCTCATCATCCAGAAATCCTTTACAATTTACTGCTTTCTGGAAGTGAAGGCCTTTTCAGGCATCTCCTGTTAATGAACTGATATTAGTAGTTACTTACAAACCTTCAGGCCCATACTAGTGACTCTGTTTCTTAATCCTTCCTGCAGGCCTGTTCCGGTTGCAATACATTTTTGTAAACTGCTTGCTTTATTTAATTTGCCTCTTCATTCACATTTGCTGAGTTATTTCATCAAATATATGCTGCTGAAAAGCACCAGAAATGCTTTGATAAAAATCAAAGTTCATGTTTCTTTTATGTGCCTGGAGGAGGGTGGGGGGGTTGGGTTGTTGGGGTTTTTTTTTCTTTTCCTCCTCACCATGTTTGGTTTTCCATTCACAGGAAGCCCAAAGAACATTTGCACATAAATTAAACCCTTGACAGAGAATAAAAGGTATTTTCCTCCCACTTTCTCAATAGAAAACCAGGAGAAATGTTCACTGTAGTGTATTGTATGCACTAGAGTGAGCATTTGTAAAGATTTCTTGTAAGATTTGTAGGACACATGCAACCTACTTTTACTTTCTGCCCAACACATGAAATCAAACCTGACAATTTTGAGTTACACACAGCCACCAAAAGAAACTTTTCTGTGGGTAAATATACACATGAAACCCACTTAAAAAATAAAATTGGAAGCAATCGATTACCTATAAGTCCAGGTCTGCAAAGCTTAACTTGCGGGAGTAACTCTTTACAAAGTACTTTATATCACCCAAGTGCTTTAAAAATGGTGACTCAGACATCCTCATGTTTTTCAGAAACCAAGGCCACAGAGAAAGTCAGTAGTGGAAGCAGGGTTTGTCCCTAGTATTCCCAGCACTTGAGTTTAGGTTTTCCTTTGGACTCATCAAATGCGTAGAAGCTTACAATGTGGGACTCCTTCTTTCCTCCAGGTCTTCGTGGGCTCCTCAGGAAGAAACCCAAGAAAAATCATCGACTTCAGTTAAGTATTCATTTCACAGGCTTTGACCAAAAAGACTTCTGTCAAAAGCTGTGTAGTCTCTTCTCTGCTTGCTCAATGACAGCCCAGGCTTCCAGAAAATACAGTCCTGGAGCACATATCTCATTACAGACAGTCCAAAGGGCTTCTCGAGCTTATAGAGTCTTTGAGATCACACCACCACAGATGCAGTGGAATGGAGCTGATGTGCCACCAGGTCATGGAGCTACTGCTCATACCACCACTATGTTCTTGGAAGTCTGGAAAATCTGACCATCTCAGCTTATGTTGAGGCACTGACATGTCCAGGCTTTTCTTCAAGGCTCTCAGAAGTCAGTAGCTGCTGTTCTCCAACTCTGAAAGTCTGGATTTGGTCAGGCCTTCAAAGATCGTAGAATTTCCATATGAAGAAGCACTAGAAGCCAGTATAGATAGTGGGGAATATTCAAACATTTGCTTATTTCAGTGTTTCCTCTTTTTTTTCCCCATTTCTGTGCCCCAAGGAATTTTTTTAGATTTCTACTTCTCTTCTGAAATGGAACACTGTAATTGTTTCCCCCAAATTTTGAGATTTCCCTAGATTTTGATTTGGTCTTAGCCCACTGTAATTGTACCACTGGACTCTGACTAGCCAAGCTATTAACATTTCTGCTCTTACTGCTGTTTTACTCCTACCCATTTGGAAACAGTCCCAGTGGGCAGTCCAGGGGGGAGACCTCTGATGCTATCACTGAAGTGAAGACCAAGGCAAGCTACTGCTTTAATGAGTTTCCACAGAGTTCCCATGTTGTTGCTAAGCACAGATGTGAGCTGCCAGCATCCTTCCAGCTACAGCAGTTACTGGCTGCAAATATCTGGTTTAACTCATGAATGTCCTCTACCTGTTTGTCATTAACCTTCTGCCAAAGACAGCCTTCAACAAGGACTGCTGGTGGAGGGGTCTATAGGAAAGATGCTATCTATCTAGTTTTTCCCATGTTACTCAAAACAGTCCAAGTACTTGATTTGAAACAGACCTGCTGATGAATCGGAGGAGGGAGAACCAACATGTTCTGCTGCAGCTCTGGAGCTGAGGGATGGTCACCTGCAGCAAGGGACATGTCGTGGTTTAACCTGGCCAGCAGCTAAAACAACCACACAGCTGTTTGCTCACTCCTCCCCTCCCAGTGGGATGGGGGAGAGAATCAAAAAGGAAAAAAAAAGTAACAGTTTAAATGGATGAAAAAGGAAGAAAGAATAATATAATATAATATAATATAATATAATATAATATAATATAATATAATATAATATAATATAAATAGTATAAACCAAGTGATGAACAGCAATAATAGTAGTAATAATAATAATAATAGAATGTACCAAACAAGTGATGCACAACACAATTTCTCACCACCTAAAGCCGATGCTCAGCCAGTTCCTGAGCTGCCCCGCCTCCTGGCCAACTCCCCAGTTATATACAGAACATGACACCATATGGTATGGAATATTCTCTTGGCCAAAGTGGATCAGCTGTCCTGGCTGTGTCCTCTCCTAGTTTTTTGGGTGCCCCCCATCTTCACATTGGCAGGGCAGTATGAGAAGCTGAAAAGTCCTTGCCTGCTTGGCAACAACTAAAACATGAGTGTATTATCAAGATTCTCATCCTAAATCCAAACCACAGCACTATACCAGCTGTGAGGAAGAAAATTAACTCTATCCTTGCTGAAACCAGGACAGGCAATCAGCAGAGCGAGATCCAGATGAAGGAGGACTATCTGTAGGCAGTCCAAATCATGCTGCACACAGCATGTGTGGATAGGGCAGGGAGGTCACTGGCAGTCTTGGCTACCTTGGATTTCTTGTCACTGTGCAGGACAGTGGAGTTAAACCACAAGAAATCTGTTGAGAGGGAAACAGTGTGGACATAAACATCACTCTTCGCTGCCTGCACAGTAAAATTTACATTAAAAATTATGCTTGTGTATTTACAACCATAGGACTCCCCATCTGAATGCAGAATGAGGCCACAAACAAACCCCAGACCTTTGTCATGGTGGCTGGGAATATGGTGAGAAGTATGATGAAAAAGTCAGGTGATGCATGCCTGATTTTGCTTGGCTGGTGAGAAAGGCTAGACAGCAAGAGCGAAGATTTCCTGGTCTGAGCTATGTTCTCAAGGAAGCTGTAAATTATTACTGCCTTCTAGATGCAGTTTAGTGGGCTGAAGAAGTTTCCCTGCCCATCAGGAAGTTACTGATCCTGCAGCAGAGCATCCCATGTCCAATTTCCCCTGTTCCACACTCCAGCCCACTGCAGGAGCAACTGCAGGTGATTTTTCCTGAAAGGAGGAAGGTAATGTATGTGAGCACACAGTCAGGGCTGCTGGGCAGGAACATTTTATGTAAAGGCAATGACATTTCACCGGCATCTTATATGTTGCAGCTGTTTAGTGAGCCAAAGATCCCACCTCAGCCTAAAATGTTTTGTAACACCAGTTGCACCACCACTATCGGCCACTGTCCTTCACTGTGAAACCAGCAGCAGCGGAATTACCCCGAAAACCCTTCTGCTAGATGATGAATGGGTTTTGTCAGCATAAGTAACCAGTGCAGGTTAGTTTTAGCAGCACAATTTTGTTCAGGCACATGATGTTTTCACAGATCTAATCAAATAGCCGTACTTGATGATCTTTGCAGCTCAGGTTGCACCCAAAGTATATGATAATTTGCACTAGGAAATAAAAATGTAGTTTAAAACACCTTTTTGAAAGCAATACTATTTTCACCAACCCCCCCACCCCCCTCAAACCTTCTCCATTATAGTAACATGAGTAAAAGACATGTGTAGGCTGGTTTCTTACACTTGATTGAGAGTAGCACCTTTGGGGCTATTGACAAGTGGTTATTTTTTCAGTACAGACTAAAACATTTCCCGTATTGCCTTTATTGAAAAAATTCTCTCAACTTTGTTTGAGGGTAACACTTGCCCGTGACAGGGTGGGGGCTGCAAGAGGGGGGAGCAGGGCAGCAGTGGAGCTTGCTGCTCCCTGAGGCTAGTGAGGTGGCAGGGAAGCAGATGCCATCACACCTTCTCTCTGCAGCAACTGCCTACACGCAGATGCTTTCCCCTGAGAGCGGATGGATCCAGGACCTGGCAAAGCCACAACCAGCAGCCAGGGCGCTTCACTCTCTGGAGATGTGGGCAGGGACTCCTTGGGGTGAAAAGAAGCACATTACACTTCAAACTCTTCTGTTTGAAGCTTTGTCGAGTACTTGATGCTTATCAGGTTTTCAGTGCAGCGTGTGGTGTCAGCCACTTCTTCTGGAGACACTTTAAAGTAGCATTACCAGTATCTGATCTTCTAACTCTCTCAAGATCTGGCCAAGATCGCTTCTGCTTTCACTGCAGGGGTGAAGGAACTAGAGAGTGTCAAGGGTCCCTTCTTCACCTTAACAACCCCTCCCACTCCCTCTTAAAACATGTTTGCACGCTTTTTTTATGAGCAGTCAGTTGGAGTGGGGGAATCCCAATGCAGGGACTTCTTCACTCTCTGCCCATCCAGTTGAGACAGATGCTTAAACCGCTGGCTTGTCCTAATTCTCTGCCACTCTCACTTGCTGAGGACAGGACTCACTAGATTTGGTTTGTGCGCTTACACAGTGCCCATCCCAGTGGTATCTGGGCTTCCTCTCACTTCCACCTCCTCTAAGATTCCCACTGGGTTAGTGTTCAGAGGCAACTGTGACTCGTATTCCTAATAAGACATAAAATGGGAGATCTGTTTATAAAACATCATTTCTATGTGTTGTATGGACACTGCTGTTTTGCAGGTTTCCATATTATTGTACAGTGGTTGATTATCGATTCTGCTGTTTGAAATTCAAACCTCTGCTCTTCTCAGAAGGTCTGGCAGGATTTGACACAAAATGATTACTTAGCTATGGATTATTTTTTTTTTTGTAACTAACCCACAGAATTTAATAAAATATTGAGAAGTGATTTCACAAGAGGGTTCCAAAACCTGAAAATGGGAGGAGGAATCTTCCTTTAGTAGCTTGTATAGGATTTAGATAATTTCTGGATTAGCCTGTTAAATTTGATTTAGGTCCTGATTCAGCAGAGCATTTTAGTACTGCTTACTTTGCTGAAATGAACAGGGATGGATCTGAACACAGACTTAGAGATCATTACTTGTTGGTGGATGAGATTTTTAAAGGTATTTAAATGTTTAACTCACTAAGTACCTTTAAAAATCTGTCTTTAAATACCTTGCTGAATTAGGGCCCTAATTCCCACTAAATTCTCTGTGGGCCGGATTCTCCAGTTTGCCAAGTTCATTTGTTCCCTTTACACTTCCTCCTGAGCTTTCCCTTGATCAGCTAATGTGTGTCGAAATACACCTTGTTCTGTCTGCAGCTGGCATTTAAAATACATTCATTAAACACATTGGCTAATGCGTTATTAAAGAAACACCTTTTATCCTTCTCTAATCATATTCTTGGTACATCTCTCATGATGCAATAGGTGCTGGGTACGTTTCAAAGGTGTGTAATTGTGTCTCACAGCATCGTGATGTAAGAGGCTTCTCAAGTATCATCCTTCCATGCGTGAGACAGGGCTGGGTTGGTTTATGGGATGAGAGCATATTTGATATGTTGGCACTGGGTGGAGGAAGAGGTTGGTGGTAATGTTGCTGGGAGGTCATGCTTGGTTATGGTCCAGTGCTCTTTCCAGAGCAACCGCTCCACTGCTGGGTACATCATGTAGAACAGGTTGACCAGGTGCTTGTGTCTATGGGCTTATAAGGCTGTAAAAGCCTGAGACACAGACCTAAAGGGTGAAGGGAGCACGGGGAGAGCAGTGGTCTCTCCGCACAGTTCCTGAAGCAGCAGCTCCACACTGGGACAGTACATATCGCTAGAAGATCTGGTGACCCTGGCCCAAAACAGAGGGAGGTGTGCTGATGGGCCAGCGGGGTGTCACAGCCGGCATATCCCCCCAGGAAATTTCTGCCTGACAATCTCACCCCTCATGCCTATGCCTTATTGCTGAGCTTCGGGAGGAATGTAAGTGCTTCATTGACCACGGGGTTGAATTTCACCCAGATTAAATCCCTTTGAAAACCTAAACTGGCTTGCTGATGAGCTACACAGAAATGCTTCCTGTCTACTGCATTACCATCTCTAGGTTTCGCCCTTTCTGAAACACAAAGCACTCATGGAGGGATTTCAGACCTTGCGGTAGATGATAGTGAAAGAAACATTATCCTCCTATAACACAGGAACAGCTCAGTTGATTTAAGTCAGGTTTGGCTGAAGGAATCTCCATCAGCTTTAGCCTCTCATGCTAAAACCTAAACAGGCTGGATGATTGAACATTTCTGAAACTAGAGAAAAGCAGGCCTGTGAGAGAAATCTTCATTAGAGCCATAACTGCACAGGATCTACCACCTCTCCTCATTTGTGCCATTTATCAGTATTTAATACAAATATATACACTGGAGCAAAAGGGAAGAAGAGAACCCCACAGGACATGACTTCCAATTAGCAGGGGGTCACATCCCCTGCTGTGATTTACTATTGGAAAAACATGCAAAAGATAATTGAACATTACACTCTCATCTCCCCCTGCTGCTGGCAGCATTACGAGGAGGGCTGCTCTGGACCCCTTGGGGAGATGGGGAGAAGGGATCAGGCAATTACATGCAGCGCCACATAATAACAGTGATTCATAACCTCATGGCACTAAACTCACTGGGCCAGATCTTTAGCTAGTGCCCGCTGGTGTAGCTTCATTGACTTCAGGAGGGAGATGCTGATTTACGTCAGCTGCAGATCTGGCCCATTTACTTTTTCTCTTTAAGAAAGCAATAAACTATAGAGAGGGAGAGCAGGATGTGCAGCGCTCTGCGCAGCAGCCTGATGGGTTTCTGCAGAGGAATGCTAAATATCTGAGAGATACTGACCGCTTCTGAAAAAAAGATCAGGTTATATTGTCCCTTTTGCCTCCACAGTGTGACTTAAACCATGAAATTTGCTATTTTTGACTTGGGGTACCCAAAGAAGCTGGAGTGATCTTATAGTTAAACTCCACAGAGCAGTCAAGGACAAATGACTTTCTATACGGCTTTATGAACAGGCTTTTGCTACCAGCATCATCATCTGGAGGTGCTAGCATCCCTAATATTAGAGAAAGTTTCCATAGTCTGATCATTCTTGTAATCCTTGTTTGCCTTGGTCGGAGTTAGTTTAAGAGAAGAGAGCATAGCACAGCCCAAAGACCAGGGGTCCTCGTGTCTCCGTCCAGCTCCAGCAGTGACTTGCAGGGTGACCTTGAGGAAGTCCCTCCGCAATCCTGTGTCTCTGACTCTCTTCCTTGGTCTCGAGGAGATTTTCTGTCCTTTGTACAGTTGCCTGGGAATTTTTCAGCTTCCTAGGAAGAACAGGCAGCTCCTCTCTGATGAGACCTGGGCCAGGCACAGCTGTCTCTCCTTTCGGGCTGAGACCACACACAATTCACCCCAGCCCTGGGGCAGAAGAGTTAGCAGGAGAGTCTTGGCACTTCTGGGGTACAGGGGTCTGGGACGGGCTGGGGTCTGCGCAGCTGTGCCGGGAATACAGCTGCTGTAGGTGGAGGGCGATTTGCAATGGGAGCAGCAGGGCCCTGGGACCCACAGACTTCACTCACTCCGCTTGGCACAGGCTGGAGCGAGGAATTTTTAATGACAGGATTTGAAAATGTTAGCAGATTGTACGTAGCTCGTGCCTGCTTTCACTAGCCGAAGCAGCCAGTAATTTAATTACATGTGTGGCTTACAGCTAACTTACGCATGCCTATCTGTTGCATGCCGCAAAGCCTGGTGCAGGAGGGTGGGCTGGCCCTGGGAAAGGGCGCTGGGAAAGCCGTGCCGATGCGCACCGACCCGCTCGTGACTGCCAGGGCCTGGATTCATGAGTGCGGATTGCAGTCAGGGACACAACAGTTTCCTCCTTTTGACCAGGCTTGATGTGGTTGCAGGAATACATAACCAACATGTCTGCTTAATTCTTTTTCTTTTAATGTGGCTTCCTGTTCTAGTCCCTCTGCCTATATTGCAATGTTGTAAGCTCCTCGAGGCAGGGACCACGGCTTTGTACACCTTTGCTAAATGCTAATGCACTCACCACATTGCTGGCTAGTGAGCAAGACTGCCGTAGTGTGAGCTGGCTTCAAAACTCATCTCTGAGCTCTGCCTCGCTTTCTCAAAGGATCGGGCGGTGCTGGGGTTGTAATTTAGGTGCCTGTGCTGGTGAATTGGAGTGAATTGTGCTGATCTGATCTGTCCTGCAATAGCACCTGAAGGGGAAACAACAGGGAGAACGAAACTCAGTGTTGTTTGTTCTGCACTTACAAATGATTTTTTATCCTTAATAAAACCTCTATCATCTTAGAAATCTCGAAGTTTTAAAATAACTAATGTTGAGCTGTTTCAGTTTCTCCCCTTTTGCATTCATGCTTTCAGGCTTTCATTTCTTTCCTCTGCCACCATCTATCCTGCAATCTCCTGACTATGAAAGTTTAGGCTTTATTTTAATGAAGAACAAGATTATCCAGAATCACATGATTCCAAGGAGCTGCATGATCAAGGAAAAAGCATACATAACACCACAAAAAAAAGCCCCACGGTTATCACATTAGCATTTACGGCTGCTAGAGAAGTCCTAGGGAAGAACTAGACCCAGACCCAGGCTAGAGATGGAGCCTGGGGAGGAGGAGACATGGTGGTTCCAAGATTTTTATTAGCACCATATACTAGGTGCCTCAAAATTAACCTTCTTAATACCATTTTGCAGCATGGAAGTGCTGTTATTTCCATTTCACAGCTGGGGAACTGGGACACAGACACAATTAACAACTTGCCCAAAGTTGCTCAGACAGTCTACAACAGAGAAAAAAAAGAAACACGTGTCTGAATCCTAGGTCAGAGTCCTCACTGATGGGACATTCCTTCCGGCTGGTGAAACGAGCTGGAGAAGAAGTTTAGTAACACCGGGTTGGCCTCTGCCGGCAGAGTTTAGGGTTCAGTGTAAGGAAGCAGTCAAATGTGTGGCTGTCTATCTGGAGGGTATTTGCACTAATAAAACTGCTGAGTCTGGAAAGCTGAGCATTTTCCCGTGTGATTGCTGCTGTTTCATTTTCTGGTCATGGTGGGAACGGCCTTTCTGGTTCTTAATGGAATTAGTAAAACATCCAAACATTTCATAACTTTAATGGCTGTAGAAGTGGGAGAAACTCCAGCTGGTAGAGTAGAGATGGCTCCTGGTTTTCCGAGTCAGTTTGCCATTTCTTTAGTGAGCTGTTTTATTTTATTTTAGTAACCTGCTCTCTTCTCTCTGTTTAAGTCTGGACAGAAGAAAATAAGAGAGCAGATAAGTAGAGGTGCAAAGTCATCATCTTAAAAAGCATCCGAGAAATGAGTAGAGATAAGGCAAATTGCAACTTCTCAGTCTGCTGGGACAGGGCTCTGCTCAGTGTTGACCTGTGCTGAGTCTTGCCTTTGTCTGCAAAGACACTGAGTCCCTCAGCCGAACTGAGGCTTATTCCTGACTCCTCATCTCCATCTGTTGCCTCTTCTCTTGTTCTTGCTTGGCCACTTGCTCACAGACCTCCAGCCTGAATAGAGGACAACATCCCCTCAGTTGTTTATGGAGGGGAATATCCTCTTTCTTCCCTTTGAAGAAAATGCTCCATTTTAAAATTGCCTGGCACTTGTACACAGAAAGCCTACTTTCCTATGGAATGAGCACCCAGATCAATATACGCCTGATTTATTCCCTCCCAGCTTTGCACGTATATTAAATATACCTACTAAAAACATGTATCCACTTCATCTGTGTCTGAGCACGTAGATTGGATGAGTATCCTTCTGTCTGTTAAGACCATGGAAAATTCATTTTTTTTTTTTTTTTAAAGTGTATTTCACATGTACTTTTTTGCAGCAAATAAATAAATAGCTAATGAATCCATGGGCTAGTGAAAGATGGGCAGTCATAGTGACTAGATACTGAGCAAGAACTTAGGAACGCTGTGCTCTCTGTTAGGTCCCACACTGAATCATCTGCATCCTCTTTGGTAAATCACTCAGAGGACTTTAGATCCTCCAATCACCTGTAAATGCAGTATGTTCCCCAACGTGTCCCCTTCCCATCCACGTGGCTCCTTCGCACTCTGTCTGCAGGCAGCCTATATGACAAAGCCCGTATTTTGGGCTCACAAAATCCCGTGTGGGGACCCTTTGATCCTGCCTGAGGCAACGCTTGCAGGCACCCAGTATGGGAAACAGGCAAGCCTGGTCTCAGGGGCAGCTTTCAGCCACCCTTAGCAGATCAGTGCGAACATAGCCATTAAGATTTTCCATTTGTAAAACAGGAATAACATTTATCTCTCAAAAACATTGTGACACTTTTTTGGTAAGTGTTGTCCTTCATGTATCTCGCTCTGCATGGAACGTTTTTGGAAAGGCAGAGGATTGCTGTACAGTATAACAGAGTATGACGATGCGTAGCAGAAATGGACTCTGAATATTTGCAAAGTGCCTTGGGAGCCTGTGATGAAAGGCAAGATGCAAGTGCAAAGTATTATTATTCTAATGACGCCTGACTCTCGCTGAGCTGTGCCTTGTGGAAGTGTGTGAACTTTGGAGCATGCCCTGATGAATGTGAACCATGACAGCTCTCAGGAGATGCAGGGGATGCTGGCAACAGCTTAATCAATTATGACAGCAATGGTAAGATCTGTCCAGATTAGAGCACTTCAAAAACTACAAAGCCTCAGGCTTCTCTGTCTAGGTTTTTACGAGAGTGGGACAATGAAGGAAATGGATTGATTGGGGTCCTTTGAAATGTAGTAATACTAGCATCTGCTGGCTTAAATGCAAGACCAGCCAGATAGTGTTTTATCATCTAAAGACACAGGATGGCACAGGAGGCAGTGCTGTGAGTTTTACGGTTATGCCTGGCTGTGAATGGGCTAGATATGATGTTTCCCTGGGAGAAGGGTGGGTTATCTCAAATGTTTTATTGTAAAATAAGACAGGGATGAAGCAAAACAAAAGGGAAACTTCACACAGAGAATATCTAGGGGAATGGGTAACTTTTCAGAAACATTGGATCAAAGGAGGACATTTTCTGTGAGGAATCAAATTATCCTCTTCCTTTCCAAGTAAAATAGACCCATCTGAGGAACAGATAAGCAAGATAAAGCCTCTCAGCCAGAGTGATTTTATCTCCCTCTCAAGTGTGTGTGCATGTGTGAATCTCAACTAAACACAGCAGCAGAACACAGAGTTATGTGACCATGATGAATTACGTGAGCGTGCGTGTGTTTTCGCCAGAGAACTAAAACAGGTGAGGCTCAAAATTGCCAAACCAGCAAATAGGAATAAATACAATACTATTGCAACAATATTTCCTAAATATTGTCCTCAGAAGCAAGTCACAGATGAGTTACCCAGCTGAATGGGGTATTCAGACGTGAATATTTCAGGGTATATTAAGCTGATCAGCTTACTTGGAAGCCACCGGTCCTTTTAAAGGGCTTCACAGTTGCTCAAAGAGTCACCCAGACATTTTATGGAGTTTCTCATTTCACACTGGCAGGAGTGTCTGTGTGCAGGGATGTGTCCTACATGGTGGCTCTGCTGCACAAGGATGAGCAAACCAGCAGCCCCCCCTCGCCCCCAGCGCCTGGGACAACAGTGTTTTCTGTAACTGCTCCTGATAGCCACCATCCCTCCCTGCTGCTGGTCCATGGCCTGGTTCTTAGCATCAGGAAATGCAAATCAGACATACAGGACTGATCCCGAGCCACACGGTATGTTGCAACTATTTGCCCGGTGGCCCCGCTGAGCCACTTACGTCTTCAGTGATGCATGGCAGGTTTTTTGCACTGCAGTGATTCACTCACTGCTGGTGTCACCTGTGGCATTGCTCCGTCACTGCCTGACGTACGCAGATGGAGACAAGAGTCAAGCATGCAGGTCTCATGCCTGGCGTGTGAAGCCTGGCAGTTTTACACAGCCTGGTGACAAGAGCAAAAGCTGGAAACAAACCTGTAGCAGTACAATTAAGGGAGCAAACAGGGCTGGGCTGGTTCAGGAAACAATGCACCCCAGCTCTCGAGGGAAGAGCAGCTTTGCCAAAAGACCTCCTCCTGCTCCCTCTGTTCCAGGGTTAATGCCTCGTCTGAACTGAGAGGATCACAGCAGACCTGTGGCTTTGACAGCCCTGTATATGTTGCAGGAGAGTTCACGCAACAAAGAGATACTAATTGCCTGTTACCGTACTGGCTGGGGTGAATTAAGCATGGGATTAGCAGTGCAGTCCTGGCTTCAAATGCTGCTTTGGAGGTTGGTAGCAGGCCAGTTTACAGCTCTTCCTCTTTGTGTTAAGTGGGACTCTGGGGAACAACACTTTGGGTTTGAATCTCGTTGTGGAACCTCAGTGACGTTAAGATGTTTCCATTTCCTCAGGAAAATGGGGGTAAAAAACATTCAGTCACTTCAGCAAACCATGTTGAGGTCAGCCTGTGAGAGATGCTGTGGGAATGGGGAGTGTCATGCATTGCTGAGGGCTCGCATCCCACTGTCCACTCCATGAAACCTAAGCCACAGCAGGTGAACACAGCATCAAATGTGGTTTCTTTGCCACTCTTCTCAGAAGCATTTCCAGCCTTCCTTCGTATATTGTTTGCAGTGACCTTCTGTGCTTTGTTCATGTTCCTGCTTAGGTAGCACTGGTTTTATTATCGAGCAGGGTCCCCAGTATGAATGTGGGTACCTAAAATGGTGCTGATGTTTGGTAGGTGATCAGCATACAATAAAGGGACATAAGTCAAAGTGTTAGGCAGATGGTCGACTGGGAGTGCCTGACTTTCATGTCGCAACTCCTTCTCCCTCTTTATTGCATAGAGAGGCACAGTCTGGCAGCCCTAAATACTAGGCAATGAATCATTTAATGACTGTAATAGGCAGCCAGAACACAGTCCACAGCCTTTTGGGGTCTATCCAGCATCTACTTGCCTGTCCGTAAGCACACATTTAGAAATAATAATTGACCTCTGATTCATAGGGTCAGTATTTTTACATACCTACATTCTTATGATGAAAAGGGAAAAGCTTTCTCTTCATGGGGTTTAATTTACAAAGAGGAGAGTTAGACAATTGTTGGACTGGCATTATGGGAAAAAGAAGGGTGTAATTTAAAAAAGTGAATAATCCTGAAAGGGTTTTTTTCTTTTTTTTTTTTTTTAACCTTGCCATTTTACAGCTGGGTAGTCACTTTAAGAAAGTGCTTTTGTTGCTAATGTGAGAGAGGTTTTCATTGTTTACTCAAAGACCAGCTGCCACCCAGCTGATTAGTGTAAAAGAGCAACTAGTTTTTCATTTCCACCATGAGTAGAGACCTGTCCTGAGGACCCATTTGAAGCATCTTTTGCAAATTCTGCTCAGTCATTAATGAACTGCAGAGACACTATTACATGTGGTTTATCACCATTCAGGATGGCTGGAGGTTATCTCCACAGATCTGTCTTGAAAGAAAAGCCCAGGATTTCTTTCCTTACCATCTATTAAATCATGGCATCTTCTCTTTGTCCTAACATACCTGTTTACTTCCTAGGTTGGGATCTGGCACCATGACTTCCTAAAGGTTTCTTAAAGTAGCTTCTACTACCATTACTTCAGCTGCACTCTGCATTCCTTGCCTCCAATGTGAAGAAATTAGTAATCACCAAGTCTTGCTCCTTCCTGCCACCTTCCACAACCCTCAGAGAGGTTACACATACTGATGGCTCTTCTTCCTCTGCAATCATGCTCTCCTGGACAGCACTAAAAATGCAGTCAGAAGAAGCTATTTGCAACTCACTTCTGGCCCTTGTGCCCAATTTTCCTTCCCATTAATACCATGGAATAGGGTAGGGAGCCGCGCTATTTGGTTTGCCACCTTCACTCTTGCCCGTTGATGTTACACTCACTGCCTGAAAGCTGAGCTGAGAGGGTGTTACTGCGTCCTTTCCCCCTTCTGACTCATTTCTATCACTCATTATGTGATCTGTCTCTCACAGACATAATTACAGGACTGACTTTGTACATGGCTCTGGAAGCTAGATGGCTTTGAGAAGATCACTGGGTTTGAGTTCTCTGGGGACGTATGGTGTTGTGGTTGTAGATTTATTCAAACTCAATGCAAAAATGACTGAGCCAAACCATCCTCTTGGTGTTCACAAATCTGGCTGTAAAGATGTTACTGCCTCCAGAGAAAGTGTGGACACGCTGTTCCTGCCCAGCAGTATTGCAGTATGCTTTCTACTTCCCCTCCACCAGATTTCCACCAGTTCCACAAAAAGAAACAGTTCCACAAAGACCAAGAGGACTGCAGGAGGGACAGCAAGTTCTGATGGATGTTTTGAAGCCCATCTTGACTGTATCAGCATAAAATAGGTATCTATATCAGCTCAAAAGGATTTGAAACACCATGTCTGATCTCCCAGAGCTGTAGCTGCAATGGAAATGGTGAGCTGAGGAAGAAATTTGGGCTGGTTCAAGCAGGTCTGTGAGGTGAAAGGTGGCCTTTGTTTAAGAGCACTAAGTTCATCCACAGACACAACCTGTTGATTTTATTTCCCCCCCACCCCCTGGTGAGAGCTGTGGAAGCTTTGTTCATTAAAATGATTCATAGACTTTTAGCAACAGAGCTTTCATGAACAAGAAAGTTTTTCTTTTTTCCTTTTCTTTTTTTCCCCAGCCAGTGGTATGCTAATTTTTTCCAGAAGAAAGAAGTAACAAAGAGAGATGACAAACCCCAGAAATTTTTAAGCAGAAATTTTACTTTGTAAAAAAATAATAAAAAAAATATCTCTTTGCTGAAGACAAGACTCACAAAAAGCAGAGAACAGCTTGACTGCAGGTTCCTATGAAACAAAAAATACCTTTATCCTGCCAATGTCTACTGAGGAATCCGGCATCTTTCACCAGGCTGGGATTTATGAACGGCATCAGAGTTAGTAGCCCACAACAAGCACACAGAGGGACTAGCTTTAATGTACCTACAGAGGCAAGGATTGAACTTTGCTTTTATGATTAATCTAAAAGACAGCACTTCTGGTAGCTCTGTACCCTTCTGACATGATCTAGCCACATTTGTTTAGATCTGACTCAGATATGTGACTATATCTGCCGCGAAATCATTGGCACCAGTTTTGCAGCACAAACCATGACCTACAGCTTCTAATTTTTTCTGGGAAAGATGCAGATCCAGAGTAATTTAGCTTCTTGAAAACCAACAAGGTTGGAACTTAAAACAATCTATCTGCTGGCTTGAGGGAATAAAACTTGAACAACTCTTTGTAAAGTCCATCCTCTGAGAGAAAGGGTCAGGAGTACACACTAGATTCATAGTCCTGCCTCTCAGTGCGAAGTAATAAGCAAGCAAGCTTAGGAAGAGCATAGGTTCAAGAAAAAGATTGTCCTCACTGATATAGAAATAATTCCATATATAGACAAGCCCTAAGTAAGCTGTTTCTCTTTCCTCAACAAGCCTGTTAATTACTGGTAGTTGTTTGAGTCTGAGGTATGTTAACAGCATGAGGGGGAAACCCCTAATATGTGACAGATTGATGCTGCGATATTCCAGAGGGCAAGTGAAGTTTTATTGTTTGAGTGTGGGATGTTCACTCATGGAGATCCCAGCAGAGCTGGTTAATATTTTTTCACCCACTAAAGTCACTGCTGCAAAAGTTTTGCAGTGACAGGAGGAGGTCACTGGCTCTCTTGTCATGTTAATATTTGACTACATCACAGTCTATGAGTGATCTATTAATTGATTAGTTGCAAACTGCTGAAATGCCAGGTTTTTATATGTGAGTGTAGAGAAAACAGGGAACCATATTCAGGTCAGGTCTTAAGGTTGTGCAGAGATCTTCAGTGGTAGATTATCTGCAGACAATGTCTAGGGGAATTCTGTATGTTGCACATTCTGATAATTATCAGTCTTAGAAAAATGCTGGTTATCATGTGAAATTCCTGGAGTCGTCTCATTTTCTACCACGAAGCATAAAATGATGTATTCTATTGCAGCTGTGCAATTTGGTTTTGGTAAAGATGAATACACATTTCTAATGACCCGTATCTACCTTGCTAAGTTTAGCTCTTTAGAAGGTGAATCTGAATTGTGAGGGAGATAAACTAGGTGATAAGTTTAACTGTGCTGATGCCATAGGATGAAACTTAATAACGTGTAGCATCTTGCATACAAGCAATAGCTAAGTTTTTTTTCAAATGAATAATACAACAGATTGATTTACATATGGAATAAATCAGACTAAGTGATTATTCAGGCTAAATTGGTTGAAATCTAACAGCCAAGAGAAAGAGATGGAATTAGACACTAAAAAAGAGTATACATTATGGTGAAATATCCAAAGATGTGAAAATATTGGAAGAAACTATGAACTAATTCACTTACACATGAATGTAAAAGAGAGATTTTTAGCAGTGTTGGAGGGAGGATGGTAGGAGGAGGTAGATGCCAGATGAGAAGAGAAGGTGACACAGTGAGGGTCTGCCACCCTTGGGGTGACAGATGATGGGGTAAATCAGAGGAGAGTTTTTCACCTAAGGATAATGATTTGGAGTTCAGTAGAGAAAAAGTAACCACATTTGGATGTGCATTTGAACTTGTGCCCTGTCTGTATTTTTAGCCAGGTACAGAACAGCAATTTTAATGTACTGAGACTTGAGCAAATGATTTGCAGCTCAGCTCTCCTGAAAGCTGCTCCATCTTTGTGATGGATAAGTGACATTTCAGTAAGTCAGGGTTGTTTTTTGGGAGGTCTCTGCAAGGCTGGTGATCAGGAAAGATTTTCCATATGTATTTCATCAAAGAAAGCCTAGGGAGCACTTCCAATAGGTTGTTAGAAGATAGTTAAGAAAAGTGAGCTTACTCTTTACAGACTCACATTTTCTAAAGAGGGGTTTGCTCTTTGATCAAGCAGGCTTCTTTAAGTCAGTATATAGAAAAAGGTTGAACACACAGGTGGAGAGACAAGAACTTGACTGAAGTATGCAAGTTTTCAAAGGGAAAGGAAGGTCTATGCCATGAGAAGGCTGTCCTTTCTCTTCACAGGGACCTATGATATACAGTCTTCTCAATTATTGTGAGCAGTTGTCGTTCCAGCAGCTGAAATAAAAGATCCCTTCCATGCAAGTGTTTGCATTGCTGTACAAACAAAGCCAAAGAAAAACTGTATTTAAGAAAGGTGTGTGTGAGAATATTCTCCCTTGTTGAGAATGGTAGGATAAGACAACCTGTGTATGGATCAAAAATATTTACCCAGGCCTAGTACTGGTGCCACTGAGGTTGGTGAGAATTTTGCTAACTTGGGAGGAGAGAATCAGGTTTTCTGAGGGCCTCTGGGGGTGGGACAGGCAGAGCACAGTGGGACTGAGGTATTCCGGTAATGTGCCACGTTGTTTTAATCAAGGGACTTACATCATTCTAGGAATGGAGATGTTTAGTGAAGGGTGGAGTGCCTCAGATAAATAAGCAACTGAAACTTGGGATGTTCATCCACCCCTTATCTGAACCAGCCAGATCTCTTTGTTGTGCAAAATGAGTCTGGAAAGCTTGCGAGGATAAACTTCCTTCTGGCATTTGATATTCTCTGTTTCTGCTTCAACTGCAGGCAAGAAATCAGCTTCACACTGGTGTCCCCTTTTTTCTGCTCTTTGGTTAAGCCCTTTTCTTCACCTCCTTTTTCCCCGTGGGCCAACAGCTATAGGACACAGGCAGCAGCTGCTGGTGGAACCAAATCCCTTCACATCTCCAGCACCCTCCCTTATACCTCTGAGTGGGTGACTGGCTTGTAAGTCAATTCCAGCAAATTTGAGCAAGATTGCCTCTGTGGAAGCAAGGAATCTCATCTACATGCAGAGTTATTATTATTAAGATGCTGATGGAGGTGAAGAAGCGTAAGTTAAATTCTGTCCAGGAACTGCTGCATGATCATGAGGCATCATTTTTGTGTACTTAAACATTTTCTTTCCACTAAATTTAGATGTGACATCACTAGTAAGGAAGCTATGTAGTGCAGCATAAGATAATACAAACCTTTTAGGCTAATTTCTATCTCGCTCTGTAGGTATCAATTGTAAAACTGATGTTCTGAGACAGTTTTTCTATTAGTTTGTGTTTCTCAGATATTTAAGAGACATGTTTGGCTATGCAATCCTATTCTGAAGTTTAAAAGTTAGGGTTCTTGCATATCTAGATAGTTGACTTATGGGATCAATTAGTTCTCAGAGGATCAAATGACCTAAGCTAAAGCAAGAAACAGAAGTCCAGTTAAGACAGACTTAAAAATATGGCCCTGGAAAATGTCTGGATGAAATTTATTTGCAGAATAAATTTCCACCATTTGGAGAAGGGTCACTAGTGTCATTTTTATCACTGAAAAGTCAACTACCCTTACAAATGTTCTCATCTTCAATGGGTGAAAACCGAACTTTTTTAGCAAGTTGACAAAAATCCTATGTTAGGATGAAAACATTTGTCTATTAGATTTTGCACTTTCTGATGAAGATTCATGCTCTTTTGCAGAAGGCTAGCTCCTTCTATAAAAATAGCTTGTTTATCTGAAAACATATTTTTGTTTTAAAAAGGTTTGATGTATCCAAGGTCAAGATCTGCAGTAAGATCTAATCCTTCCTGTGTTCATGATTGACAGTTTGCAGCAACGTGCTTCTGGGTTTCCAAAAGTAGAAAAAACTGTGGGGGTCACTTTTTATGTCTGTTTGGAGAGGGGTTTACTTAGCTCTCTACACTATCAAATGACTCAAAAAATCACCATATGTCAGATTAGATCAGCTCAAAAATTACAGCCAGGAAACCACTGATAGCTTTTCTGGAGTTCCATGGAAGTTTACATAATTGTCATTGCATGTCATTGGGTTTAGCAGCTGCAGGAAGATCCTGGTCTTCAATAAACAGAGTTAATTGATTAATAAACTGTATCTGTGGCCACTACAGTTTATTCTGCGCACTGAGATCTGCGCACCCAGGTCTGGAGTCCTGCTGCTGAAGATACAATTTACGCATTCAGTTAATTTAAAGTCCATATCTGGTCTGAAAAATTGTGAATCATTTGAAGACCCAAAATTGATTAGGCCAAATGCGCATGCTGGTAGGGTTAACATTTCAGGGAAAGCCAAATTAAATCCATGGCAAAATTCCCTTTGCCTTTTATATGACACAGGGGTGGAAAGGTATGGAAGGTTCGCTGAGTCCTGTCCTTCTCCTCAAATAGTATTGTGGATTTCCATGACTTGCTTGACTGGATCTCATGATAAAATCTTACAGATTTTCTTAGATTTTGAAAAACTTCTTCCTCTGATGGTTAGAAAATCCCTGTTCTCCATTAAGTGTCTTCACAGGCAGTTTGCTCCAGTTGTTGTGCCAACAATCATCTTGTAGCTTAAATCGTTCTTCCATGGCATGTATCAACATGGGATATTTAGATACAGCAACCATATTCTGTGGCAGCCTTTGTCCTGTGAAACTAAATAGAACTTGTACATCTTGTCTCCTGTCGTAAAAGGCATTCCATGTCCCTCATCAGTTTTCAGTAGCATTCCTCTACACCTATTTCCCTGTGAATTCAGCTTTCTTGAAAAGGGACGACCAGAATCGCACTCAGTGAGCTTTCACAGGGCTGCGTACGATGTGTTACCATTGCCCTCATCTGACAAGCTCCTTTAAACACAGATCATTAAGATGCCTGTGCCATTTTCAAGAGATAACTTCAGGGGCGGATACATCCCAGAGGCAGGCAGCCCCACCAAGAGGGCTCTGCCGCTTCCACCCCTAGGCAGAGCCTGTGATTACTTCAGTGAACATCTTCATTTGATGACTTTTTAGAAGTGAGAGGCGGGATCTTGAAGGCCATGACCCTGAGGGAAAGGAGCACCTTATCTCCTGCCCGTGACTGGCCTCGGGTGGTGGTGTTCGCAAAACCCAATTTTTATGGGGCTTTTGTGACATGACGGAGGGCAGGCAGGATACTGGGTGCATATATTGTGCCACGTTGTTGTGGTCTCTGTACCCCCAGTAAAGAGCGAGGCCCTGAAATAAATCAGCTGGGCTCCAGCAAAGTTGATACAGCAATTTATACCAGCTAACAATCTGGCACCTGGGCTTGAGATTACCCTGGAGAAATAACATATTTTGCTGGTGTCCTAGGGAGTCTGTCCTTATGTGGCTGTCGGCACAGAGGGAGACAGCTGGTGAGGGAGTGGGGCTGTCAGAACAGCTGCCATGGTTTGGGGAAGACAGCCTTTTTCCGGGAATTTTCATGGATTTTTTTGTGTAAAAAAGAACCCATAATATAACTTTAGAAATAAAAATTTTTAACATTTTTATTTCTTTTCCATCTTCTTTTTCTCCCTTTGTCCTTGCCGCATCTATTTGTATTTGACAGTGAACAAGACAGTCATTGGGCTGTTTGGCTTGCTGTCTTAGTTTGCCACGTCCTGGCTGGCTGAGGATGCCCATGGTTGGGCTGGTGGTTCTACACCTGTTACAAACCTCCAGTCCCTAATTGCCTTGCTGAACCTGTGTGTCCTTTGGAATCCTCCACTCCCAGGTCTGGCTGGTTTGAAGAACAGGAAAATATGTTCTCAATTTAGCTAAGCAGTATAACATGTTGTACCCTTTTGAAGAAAGCCCTTTATATAGCACCAAAAAAAAAGAAAAAGAAAAAAAAAAAAAAAAAAAAAAAACAAATAAGTTATAATGAAATTCCCTGATGTATCCTTCATATCTCAGCATTTTCTGAATTTTCCAAGGATATCAATAATAATAAGAAAAATCTTCAAAGCTATCTCCTTACAGCAATTTCAGTACATTTAAGATATGCAGTAAAACATTCACTATGAACCATGAAGTGCATGGTTTAGATTTATGTATATGCCTGTGGGAATACATATTGCATTGATAATTGCAATTCACTTTTCTTTCATATCAATTTTAAAGGAAATAAAGCAATTAATCAAAATCTCACTTAAAAATGTATCTGTAAGTATATAAGTATATATAATTCAAAATGTATTTATACATATACTCTTCACTGGAAGGATTCTGCACAGGCAGTGGAGGTAGTTGGTGTGAACCAGTGCTCAGAAATGAAATTCCTTTTGATAACATCCTCAATAGCTGCAGAGTTAAACACAACATCTGGTTATTTAGTGTGCTGCATTTGGGCCTATTCTTTTACTCCCTTATTCTGCTAAGTTTTCCAGTTATAAGAGATGGCCATTGGGTAAATAGCAAAACTGACCAATGGATAATTCTCTTTTTTGGAAAGATCTTTTAGAAGGTCTGCTAAAAAAATTGGTCAG
The DNA here is from genome assembly GCA_013400195.1 of Aramus guarauna. Lineage (NCBI taxonomy): Eukaryota > Metazoa > Chordata > Aves > Gruiformes > Aramidae > Aramus > Aramus guarauna. The sequence continues at coordinate 869,759 of VXBL01007263.1, forward strand.
AACAGAATTGTTTAATAACTTGAGTCAAATTTATGGAATAATTCAATCAAGAAAAAGCAACAAAAATTTTCCGTTAAATATAGCAACATTTCTTTTTAGTAGTTATCTGTTGCAAACATTTTGAAGTTTCAATTGAATGTGGCCTTTCAGTTTAGAAATTAGCCCTGAAGACAAATCTGAAAGGGGGAAAATAATGAAAAAAAAAAATCATTTTAAATACAGTTTTTCTGATTAATGCAAAGTAATTTTATTTTTTTATTCAGAGGGGGTTGGGTTTTTTTTTTCTCTCCTTTTAGATTGGTTGAAATGGGAATTATTTTAGCCACTGATCTGGAAAAGGAAAAAAAATGCCCATTTTTAATGACTAATACTTCTTCGAGTACAAATCTGGAAGGTGAAGCTTCAAAGTTTTCCTTATGTTATTAAATATAACATAGTCTCAGGTTACTCCCAAAGCAGTTTAGCAGATGTACAAAAATATTTAAGCAGTTCTTGTGAAAAATTCAAACTATGAGTCCAAAAAGACATAGAGTTATTGTTTTTTACATGTACATTAATCTGTACCTTCACAGTACCCCTAGATAGGTGTATGATGGTGCTGAATAGGTGGATATATTTTATTCTATTTTTGCATGGAGGAAATTTATGCCTTAAATCCTTAGTTTGGGTGTATTTTTTTCCAAACATTTACAAATTGAAGGATTGTTCATTTTATTCAGTTGTTTCATGATTGTTTCTGATGTCTTCTGCATGCTCACAGAGTGGTAGCCTTCCTTATTCCACAAGACTCCTTGTGATGGGACTCTATTCAACTGAAATTGAAGCAGTTTCATCTTTCCTGGTTGTTTCCGCTGTCTGATGGCTTGATGAAATATGTGTGGAAAGCAAAACCTTGCCCCAAAGTTTCCAAGGGCTTGCGTTCAGGCTCAGTGAGAAGATTCCGCTCCTGAGATTGTGCTGTGGGTGCACACCCGAATCCCAAACCCCAGCTGTTCACACTTTGTGGAGCAGGTAACATAAAAAGAGACAAGCCATGAAATAGCATCCACTGCCCTGGGGAGGAGCTAGAAGCTGGTTGGCATTGATGATGGGGGGTCCAGGTACCATCACACTGACTGCTCTTCCAGTGGGATGTGCCTTCGCCAAGATGTTGGTAACAGACTGTGGTCTGTGTATGAATGCACGGGGAACGTAGGACTCAAAGGTCATCTATTCGTCCATTGCAAGGCCCTGCTGTTCTCTCCTTGTCCTGATGTGAACTTCTGATTATCGTGTCACGTGCTTTGAAGCTTATTAACTTCTTCAGTCACCCTGTGCCCATGTGCATGCAAGTATGTGTGCATGAACACTGTTCCTGCAGCCAGGCTGGCTCAGACAATAAAGCAGTACCAGCATGAGAGAGACGTGGAGACCATGTGTTTGCGAGTATGCAGGTTTGTGTAACAGCATCTCATGGAGTGGGCTGGGGAGGATATTTACAGAGCTGCTATAACGCAAAAGCTTAGCTGAGGAAGGGGAAGGAAAGACTCTCTCATCTCCAAATCTGCAGTGACGGGAGGGGAGGCAATTTCTGCACCCAACGCAAGAGCTGAGGTTTCCTCACTGCCCCCTCCAGCCCAGGCAGCAGCTGGAGGTGCACAGCGATGGGATAGGAAGGTCTCAGCCACAGCCCCTTCCCCTGCTGCCAATTACTCTATCTCATCAGGGCAGCCACAGCCTCTCTTGCAGATGTAAGAATGACTTGGCTGTAACTTACAGCCCTGTGCGAAGCTTGTCTCACTGTGCAATCTCCAAAGTGAGACAAGGGCAGACTGTGTCTGGGAAAAGTCTTGCTCCCTGCTGTCCTCTTGCTCTGCCTACATGGGAGACCTTTAGTGTAATGTCAGCTAATGCTGCCTGCAAACCGCACTGGCTGAGCTGTACCAGCTGGTACCCCAAAGGAGCAGCACAAGCCTTCATTCCTCTTTCCACTCACCTTTCCTGGGCTGCATCAACAGCAGTGTGACCAGCAGGTCAAGGGACCCTCTGCTCTGCTCTCCTGAGACCCCACCTGGAGTACTGCATCCAGCTCTGGGGTCCCAACATAAGAAAGACATGGAGCTGTTGGAGCAAGTCCAGAGGAGGCCACGAAGCTCATCAGAGGGCTGGAGCACCTCTCCTATGAACACAGGCTGAGAGAGTTGGGATTGTTCAGCTGGGAGAAAAGAAGGTTCCAAGGAGATCTAATTGCAGCCTTCCAGTACCTAAGGGGGCCTACAGGAAAGCTGGAGAGGGACTGTTTATCAGGGAGTGTAGTGACAGGACAAGGGGTAATGGGTTTAAGCTGAAGGAGGGTTGATTTAGATTAGATGTTAGAAAGAAATTCTTTACTGTTAGAGCAGTGAGGCACTGGAACATGTTGCCCAGAGAAGCTGTGGCTGCCCGCTCCCTGGAAGTGTTCAAGGCCGAGTTGGATGGGGCTTTGGGCAACCTGGTCTAGTGGAGGTTGTCCCTGCCCCTGGAAGGGAGGTTGGATCTTTGAAGGCCCCTTCCAACCCAAACCATTCTGTGATTCTATGATTCTGTTATTCAGGTATAGCTTTTGCTTCCGAGATCAGAAACTCAGTGACCTTGGTGGGGAGGGAACTGGAAAATGGGTTTAGTTGGAAGGTATGACTCAAAAACACTGTTCAGAGCTCAGATATCTTCCCCTGGGGATTACAGAGTGAGCAATACTAAAATCACTGTGACAAGATGTCATCAAGCACACACTGGAAGAAACTTTACACAGCTCAATGAGAGTGCTTCAGTTGGGGCTCTGAGTTTAAAGAAATGTTCCAATTCAATCAATGTCCCTTCATTTATCCTACTGTTTGCTCCCCCGTTCAGCAGGAAGCCTATTTCACTCCTTTTACTGCTGCCGTGCTCTTTACTGCTTCCCTCTGCATGAGCATCTATCATGGAGCTGTTCTCGTCCTCTGCCTCCGATAGCTAACGGGCGTCTGTCACCAGACCGGTCTTTGACGACGCTCCATCGATCACCCAGAAGGAAATGGTTATTGAGTGGGTGGCAATCAACGTTTTACCTCTCCCTGGAGCCGGAGTGCATCAGTGCTTTCCAGCATTAGGCAGAAGCCTCCTGGAAGGTATTTTTTGTGCTATGTTTCCTCACGTGGAAGCTGGTGTGCCAATGCCGAGTCATAGGGCTCGAGGGACATAGCTTCAATTTCTTGCTAAGTTTTGCTTTGAACTTAGTGCCAGTGGAAGGTAGGAAAGAGAGCTGGTGCCGGGGCTCAGTGTCTTCTGGCTGACAGGTTCTGCTTTCCAAGTCAGATCTGCTATTGAGATCAGGAGAGAAATGTCCTGCTGATGCCAAAGCTTTCTACCACCCCTCCCCACCTTTGCAAAAACAAACCTAAACTGAGACAGACTGTGGAAACACATTAGCCAGCATGACTGGAGCAAGGAAGCCCAAATGCAGATGTTCAGTGGGAAAGAAATAGTTAGGATTAAATCCAAGTTGGTAATACACACTGATATAAGCCCTGCCCCAGCATTTGCTGGAAAAATCTGAATTTTCAGTCTGAAAGAAGAGAAAGACAGAGTATTAAAAAGAGAAAAATCTTCTGTGTTTCCTTACAGGAATAGACAGCAGACCACAACCTGTATGTCCTGATTCTTAGTGGCACTTAGATAGCTGTGCCCTTTAATTCCAATTAGCACCAGCAGGTAACTGCACTTGAAGAGCTAGAGACTGAGGACTCAGGGCCCTACAAGGCTGGTACACACAAGACACACTCAACAAATATGTTTGAAGATAGACCCAGAGTTGGTCTATCGGCACCCTTCTTTCATGTGTTTGGCCAGCTGGGACTCAGCAGAGCTAGTCTGGCAGATCAGTGTGGCTGCCAAGCACCTCTACCTGGAGACAGACAAACAGATTCCATGTGGATCCAGTCTAGAAGAAGTAGAATACACATGCAGTACACATGTAGTAATATCTACTACTAGATATCTAACATAATTTCAAAGCAGTGAGGTGGTAGTCCCTGTACATTCGTAATCATCTGGATTGGCTTTTTTTCCCTACTATTTTCAAATATTTATAGCAGCACTTCTAACTCCCATCTTTAACCACTGGATACAAGCATACACAATATTTCAGGCTTTAAAATATCCTATGCACTAGCATAGCAGTTTGCTGGTACTTACAGAACATATTTGTCCCTCTTTTCAAAGGGACCCTGGACTGTGCTTTGGAGGGGAGGAAAGGCAAAGGTAGGGATAGGTGTGTGCTAATCCTAGTGAGATCCTCGAATGCAGTACTGTTTGCACAGAGAGCAGCAAATTTTGTGTGATACTGGGCTGTAGACACACAACATTTCGTATCTGCCCATGCATTCATGTTTGAAGTGCTTTGTAGACATATTTTAATGACTTTGCGAGTTTTCTAACTGATATGTAATCAAGCTCTGCCTTCAGTTGATACCGTGTCATACAGGGAATGATGCACACCTTACTCTTTTAGGTATTAGACCCAGATCCACTGAGGGTTTTCTGCATCAAAGCACTGTGAATCATGAACAGCCCTGGCAAACCAGGATGGCTGATGAGGCCACACTTTCGGCAGCACCATCTCCCTCTGGCTGATCTGCTGCAGCTCATAGTGAGGGTCTTGAAGCAAAGTGTGACAGCTCACTTCCAAATGCCATGTTACAAAGTGCGGCAGTTCGGACACTGATTGATGAGCAGCTGTGATGTCCCAGCTGTCTGGACAGTGAGGACAGCTGGCTGTGTCACCTCGGCAGCCGGACCGTGTGAAGCTGTTCCCACTCATCAGTCGGAGCTTGAGCTCCTGCAGGACAGCAGGTTCTCTGTGGGCTTGACAGCCAACCTTGTCCTATGGCCTAACTACAGAAATTGTCAGCTTCTGTGTCCATCACCTCTGTCTGCACGTGACTGTTTATTTTCTCCCAGTTGTGTGTGTTTGCACTTTTCATGCTAGCTTTGATTTGTGCTATCTATTTGGGCCAGCTGGCTAAGTGTACTGGGATGTGTGTGGGTGTTGCTTTTGAATTTAGTACTGCTCCGAGTGAGAGCATGGCAAATAACTCAAAATGTTTGGTTTGTTTGATGAAGCTCCTAATTTTCTGTTCACAAATGTTCCATGAATAGAGTGCAAAATTCTCTGATGTGGCCATTAGAAAAAGTGATTTGTAAATTTCTTTTGGAAAGCAACTCTTGATCTGCAGGAGATCATTCAAATGGACTTTTGTATTAGTATTGCAGTTATGATTTCTGCAGTAACATAGGTAACTTATCAACATATGTAACTAACTTAACTCATCAAAGCATTTGAATTCCAAGTACTATAGGTGATTTTAGCCTAAGAAACCAGTGCCGTGTGGGTCATCTGGTTGGCTGCTTCTTCTGAAGAAACTGTGGTAGAGAAATTAATCCTTAGGTAATCAGCACTTGGTGTCTTCTTCACCCCTGAGCAAGGACCTGGCACCCTCGGCTTGGTCCACCTGAAGGGTGAGGGGTTATGTAGCATTGGCAGCAACAACCAGCAGCAACCTTTGCCTTTGTACCGTGCACATGGATGGAGCTCAGCAGCAGATGGAAGAAATCAGGGGTGGGTTAGTTGCCTCTGGTCCTTGTTGGAAGAAGAAATGACATCCTTCTCCATGCTTCTCCTGGAGGAAGGCTATAGTAGGCCAACCAAACACAACGAAGACTAAAAATTCTTAATATTTTCTCCCAGGGGACATGGGAGCAAAAGAATAGAAGTCTCCCAGTAAGGGGAGGTAGGGATAGTGAGTGTCTTCTGTACCAGTCAAGCTTGTGTTTGTGGTCAGGGACCATGACAGTTTATTCACCTTATGAGACTAAAGTTCACATCACTTCTGCTAAAAATTTTGTCCTCTCTCCCTGAATTCCTGTGGGAACATTGCTGGAATTTACTGAGTTCTATGCATCAACCCACAGCTACAGATAAGTGCACTTCAAAATACAGCAAAATAGTCAAGTTACAAGTGCTGGTAAAATGTCAGGATTCCCCATTTCCCCTTCCTCAATTTGTAAATGCTGGCATTTTTTTTGCTTTTTTCTCTAACAAGGAATAAGTAGCATCACAAAGGCATTCTGTATCAAAAGGCCTTTCACTCTGCCTTGGCTTTTAGACGGCTTCCGATCCAGATCTACTATAGATATCTCCTTTTGGCTACTATTGGAAGCTCCCTGCAGTGTGCAATAAACATTCACTTCATATCACACATCTCACCCTGACAAGCAAATCCCTTGCATATCAATGTGGCCCTGTGAAGAGATTTTGCTTTTTTACATTCTTTCCACTCCCAGCTGTTAATTTGCACTGACTAGATAGCAGGGGGTCCCACTCTGGCCCAGAGACATGCTTGCGACTTCCCCCGACTTTAATAGGATTTGCGTGAACATATACAGAGTCAGTCCCTCAGCAGAATTCAGACGAGCTGGCTGGAAATTTCAAAGTTGTCAAGGGGTTTTAAACATCTCGTTTCTCTTACCTTTAATGGGAATGAAGTGTTCAAATCTCAGGTAATCGTTAAAACCCACGTTCATAATAACTAACTAGGGCTAGTTTTATTGTCTCTCACATAAAGCAAACCTATTGCCTGTAAGCACCCTGCGCAGGAGAAAAAATGAGGGCAGGAGTTAGCCTTTCACTTACAGAGATTTTATTTGAAGTGAATTGCAAAACTTTCATAGGTTCAGTTACTGCAAGTGTGAATTACTTCTACAAACATTTTGACAGAGCTGTGGAGGACTGAAAACACCTTTACCCACCACCACTGTTTGTAGAAAATGATTTACGGGTGCTACTGATAACTGCTATTTCAGATTAAAACTGAACTACTTTAGATTAAAAGTATAGGAGACTACTGAACCGTAAATGGAAATATTAAGTATATGTATGACATACTGTGTCTGATTTCCTTTATTCACTTGAGGCATAATCAGCAGTTATTAAATCAGGAGAGCTTTACCACGTTATTTAAATACATAGTGGATCTATCAAAAGCATCTAAACAGTCAATTCCCACAACTTTCAGAGAATATATGTGCCAAAAATATGTGCAGGGAATGGGTTGGGATTTGAACATACTTTAGACCCTAATTCATTTCAGAAAGAGGAAAGCACTTACATGTTCTTTAAAAGTACATTTTTCAAAGATACCATTTGGTGCCTCAATTCTAGTTTGACTGTACCTCTGGAACAGCATGCTTCTGATTGAGCTGATACACACAGGCAGTGCAAAAGAACATGATTAACTGTTTGTTTTTTAAATATTAACCAAGTCTTCACTTTTCCAATTAAAATCTATCAAATTAAGCAAATTGCATGGGGATTGGGAAGAAAAAAAATCCTCCACTTAATTATTTAGCCAATATTTACTGGGTAGAAGTGTATTATTAACACAGCAAAGAGGCTATTAATTACTACTCACAGCATTTCTAATAAAAAAAAAAATGGCACCTGCTATATCTATAAAAGAAATATTGTCACTATAATCAATCCTAAATTGTAAATGTGGCATAATAAACTGGATATGTCATTTCTCTGTTCTGTACTGACACATGCTACATGAGGGAGCTGAATTTTTTTTTGGAGCTGTGTCAAAAGGCTTTTTGTTGGTGACCTTTAATCAACTAGTATCCAATTATGCAGAAGTCTAATAGTGTATTTGTATATTTGTAATGTATTTTCCACCAGAAAACTCTGCTTTGGTATCACCTCCTTTTCACTTGTGTTGTAAGAACAAGAGATAGCAAAAACAGAAATGAAAAAAAATCAACCTGAATGTTATTTCCTTTACTATATGAAAAAGTTTTAATGTGTCATTTGTTGCATAAAGACTCTACATGTGTAATCTATTTATTGAGAGAGAGGAAGTGAGAGGGAAGATATTCTGAGGTAAAGACACTTGAACCGGTGTTGTTAAGGTCAGACTTCAATTTTCTGCTTGATTTTAGATGCCCCATGTGAACTTCGGTTAATCATCCATGACCTGTGTCCCTGAAATTCAGTGTGTCATGGAAGGAAAAGATGGATAAAAGGAACATTTTGAAATCTTTTAGGTTATCTATCTATTTTGTGTTATGATCACCTCTACCTAAACTACTTCTGACAGATGTTTGTCAAATTAATTTTTTAATGTTGGATTTCTTGCTGCATTTAAAATCCATATATTTTATCCTAGCCTCAGCATATAAGAAGAGCTTATTCCTTTTGTCTCCCAAGTGCTTCAAGACTGTTTTCATGTCTCCTTTCAGACTTTCCCCAGTCCAAGACAATCCCAGTTCTTTCCTCCTGGGTCACATTTTTCTCTACATTGCATTCTTGCTGCACAGTCAGTCTTTCCTGAAGCTGGATGCGGTACTGCAGCGCTGAGCAGAGCAGGATGTTTTACATGTCTTACAGGTGATGTTTTTGTTTGTATGCACCACTGCTATATTTGCCTTTTTAACAACAGCGTAACATTGTTGACTCCTGTTCAGTTTGTGATTCACAATAATTCCCAAATTGCTTTCTTTGTCTCTCCAGCGGTTCTTTGTTCTGTATTTAAGTAAATTGTTATACTCACCTACGTGAATATATTCCAATTGTTCCTATGAAATTGTGCCTCATTTTTCCAGGTCACTTGTCTAATTTGTCACAATTTTTCTGAGTCCGATTCTGTCTTTCAGTGTGTTTACAGACTGCCTGCCTGAGCCTGATTTTATCTGTAAATGCAACAAACACAATCTTATCCCTTGTTCCTCATCATTCATGAAAATATTGAACTTTACCAGACTTAGGACAGACCTCTGTGATTCCCATCTGATACAATCCTACCATTTTGACACCAAATCATCGATAAATTATTCATAAAATGCAGATTTCCAGCCAGCTTTGCATGTCTTTTCTCTGTAGTTTAATCTTGACCATGTTTTCTTAGCTTACTTATGAGAATATTATGTGAGACAGTGTCAAAAGCCTCACTAAAGTCAAGATGTATGACATTTTCTTTTCCTCCACTACCCACAAGGCTTGTTATCCTGTTGTAGAGTGGAATTAGATTGGCTTGACATGATTTATTCTTGACAAATCTATGTTGGCTGCTACTCCTTTCCTTGTTACTGCCTAGGTGCTTAAAAGCAGTTAAATTATTTGTTCCAGTATTTCTCCAGGAATTAAAATCACATAGATAATTCCCTGGCTTCTCCTCTACACCTTCATACAGGTAGGTGGTCTGCTGGCTCTTCTTCAGTCTTCTGATCCTACTCATCTTGCATGAGTTCTCTAAGATTTATTAATGCCTGTGAGATTGTTTCTGCCTGTTCTTTAAAGTATCTTGAGTTAAATGTCCTAATGCCCCACTGAACTGGAAACATCTATCTTATCTAAGTATTCTCTAATCTGACCTTCCCCTGTTGTAACCTACGTTATTGCCCCTTGATTGTATCAACCATCTAGTCATGTCTAGTTGACCTTTCCAGTGAAGGCTGAATTAGAAAATGCACTAAACATTTCACTTTTCTGGGACTCATCTGGCAGGAACTTGTTCTCGCAGTTTAGCAGTGAAACACTGTTTTTCCTTGGAATTCTTTTTACTGCAAATGTGCTTACAGAAAGCTTTTTGCTTCCTTTGCTAATTTCCTCTCTTTTTGTACCTTCGCCTTTCTGATTTTTTCCCCACATATTTATGCTATTCATTCGTACTTGTCTTTAGTATTTCAATGTAGTTTTCACTTCCTGTACATTTTATTTAGCTCCAGGTCATTGAAGAGCTCATGGTTTAGCCAAATTGTTTTCTGATTACACTTCCTATCCTTCCTTCATGTTGGCATGGCTTCTGATTGTACCCTCACTGTCATTTCTTTAAAGAATTGCCAACTCTTCTGGACTCCTTTGTCACTTCAACTTGTTTCCGAGGAGATCTCATCCACCAATTTACAGTGTTTATTGAAGTCTGCCCTCTTGAAATACATTGCTTTTAGTTTTCTGTTTTCCCTCCTTCCTTTGCTAAAGATAGTGAATTAAGTCATTTCATAGTAATTATAACTGAAGTTTCCCTATCCGTAAACTGGGATATCATCTGTTTGTAGATTATAAATCCTTCTGGGGAAGAAAAAATATTTATTTATGTATGTATGTATGTATGTATGTATGTATGTATTACAAAATGCAACAAATGCAAGAGTATTCCAGTATCAGCTGATTCCTCTAAATACACCATTGCTCCTCTGCCCTGTGGTCCGAGCTTCCCTACGGGCCAGGAATACCTTTCCCTTCCTACAGTACCATGTCTCTATCTTCAACAAATAGCATCGATAGCTCTCTGCTCCACCGTCCTGCTGTAACATCTCAGCATCTCCTATGTTGTCAGCTTCCTAATTGGCTGCTGTTAAACAGGTTGAAGAGGACAGGCAGTTTTACTGGCAAATAAATCTGAATAGCAATGTAAGTACTGGCAGTGACAGGAAAAATAGTAATATTTTAGTACTTTATAGGTATTGTGGGGCCTGATGCCAAATTAGAACAAGACCCAAGCACGCAGCAATGTATGTGTGGGTTTCCCCAAAATTTATGCTCTAGATACCATGTGAAAGAAGGCAGATTTGCAGGTCAGAAAGCAGCTGTAGTACAGTCCAGCCAGAACCTCAGCATGGACATTCAGGGAACCATGTGGAGCCTACACGTACTCCAGAGACCAGACACAGCATCATATTCTCTTGGCTATTCAGAGAGGGGCTAACACAGCCATGCTGTCTACAGGAATGTAAAGAATTTCCAGATACAGATATCTGATTGCAACCCTTCAATTAACTCCAACTGGAAAGAGCAATAAATGTAGGTCACTTGGTTATTCACTCTGCATTCATCTAAGCATTGTTTGAGAGCAGAGAATATTTAGGAATTATCATTCTTTTGAAGTCTTCCTGTGCGAGGCTCTTCCCTTGCACTAAAATATACAGAATCGCACATGGACGTAAAAAGTAGCAGGAGTGGTTAGTAGTTAACTCTGGCCACATGTATCATGTCTAAGTACTGGCGCAGTGAGAAAGTGGGCTTATGATATCGGCCAGAGAAAATGGTCAGTCAGACCTGCAGTCCTGCGCTCATTTGCTTGTTTGAGTGAGCGCTGTTGGCACTGTGTCATGAACAGCAGCTGCTGAATCCAGCTAGATGTGACACATTTGCAGCTTACTAGAGTTTGCTGGAAATTATCTGACAAATTAGGTTACCACTGGGAAATGTCAAGTTCTTAATATCCATTTATTAGGCTAAACATTTATTTAAAAAAAAAAAAAAGTTTATCAGAGAAAGTGTCTCAAGTTCAGGATAATATTTCAGGAGCTGAAGAAAGGGAAATGGCAGATACAGGCTGAAGGGTGATCTCAGTAAAATCATTAGCTCAGTAGACATTCTTCAGGGGTGTAGATGATTGGGACGGACATTTCAAATCCTGCCTACTCTGAATTGGGCCTTTCTGCCTTTCCTCTTAAAATAGTTTCTCTTTGTGTAAAGATAACGATATATTAGATTGAGGATTTGAACCTGGGTTCTCCTTATTTTGTACTAGAGCCCCTGGATAATAGACCCAAGTCACTAATGAAACATGTTATTTCCTTTTCTCCTCTGTGCCAACTGTTTGTTATCATTCCTGTGCTGGAGGATCCCTCCTCCACTGATGCATGAGAGAAAGGGAATGAGTCAATGCAAAGTCAGACAACTGACTTAATTATTGCAATTGTATTATTACAATTATTAATTGAATGAATTCTTACACCTTCAACAGAGAAGACTGAACAAAAGTCATCTAGAAGTGTTTTATAATGAGCAAAAATGGTGTTAAAATTCTTGATTTTGCTCATAGTATTGTCTGAGGATGGTTCCTCTGTTGTTTTTTTTGGTTTTGTTTTTGTTTTTGTTTTTTTTTTTTTT
>VXBL01007263.1:881739-922365 GCA_013400195.1 Aramus guarauna
TATAGTATACTTAAAAGGTCTTCAGTTAATCTGAAGTAAAAGTATGCAGAGAGACAAAGAGAAGGAATTGAAATCACTATCATTTCTGCAGGAAAGGAAAACTAATTCCTCTAGAAATGAGGAGGAAAGCTGGAGAGGGACTGTTTATCAGGGAGTGTAGTGACAGGACAAGAGGTAATGGGTTTAAGCTGAAGGAGGGTCGATTTAGATTAGATGTTAGAAAGAAATTCTTTACTGTGAGGGTGGTGAGGCACTGGAACAGGTTGCCCAGAGAAGCTGTGGCTGCCCGCTCCCTGGAAGTGTTCAAGGCCAGGTTGGATGGGGCTTTGGGCAACCTGGTCTAGTGGAGGGTGTCCCTGCCCATGGTAGTTGGAGTTGGAACTAGATGGTCTTTGAGGTCCCTTCCAACCCAAACCAGTCTGTTATTCTATATGATTCTATAATAATTCCTGCCATGCTCTACAACCAACCTCTTGAGAAATGCACAAAGGAATTTACACTTGGAAACAGAGAAAAATGAAAATGAACCCAGGCTTTTATCATTTGAATCCAGTACTGCTCAGATGGCAGGATTAGGAGATTTCTATTTCAGAAACTGCAGGGACATCAGTCTGTGGATTAGAGCTAAAATACTTTGTGGAATAGTGGGCCAGACACAACGTATATGACTAGCTTTTCACTGCCTTGCTCCAGAAGATGTCTTGAGTATCGCACAAAACACAATGTGACTCTAATACGAATGTCTTCTATTTAGCAGCTGCTACTGAGGGAAGATAGAAAAAACACTGCTGTGCTCCTGGCAGTGTTTGATTCAAGTTTATGATGTCATTCATTCATTAAATACAATCTGAGGTATTTTGTGCAGCAATTGTGTGTCAGAAAATGAAATGATCACTTCTCTTGACAGCATGCACTATAAAGAACGCATTTTCCTCCCATAATTTCTATAAGCAATGGAGCAGCAACATAAAGAGTGTGATTTGGCAATGATGATTCTCAGAATAAATCTTAAATATGTAAATTTTAATCTTGTCATGTACCTATTCTTATTCTATCATCTGGATGGACTAAATCATGTACGTTCTGAAACCACCCAGCACTGAGGCTTCCTTTGTTGTATAGATGTTTCAGTGATGACTGTGATGATTTTCACCTTGTAGATGATTTTGAAAGTTTAACACTGGTGACATAGTGGCAGTTGTCTTGCACAGGTCTTAACAGAAAGTGTGTGCCATTACATGCTGCCAAGTGGAACAGATTCTGATATTCTAGTGTTGGGAATTGAGATAAGAAAACAGCAGAAATATTTCTGAGATGATTTCCAGGTTATGAGCTCTGGTTACCTTCTGATTTGGAAAAAAAAAATAAAATTGAAATGGATTGGAAAAAATCCAAATGGATTTTTTTTAGGTTTTGGCTTATTAAAAATGTATGTTATCAATGATGACACTAGAAAACTTAGAAACAAATATTGCTTTCAACATCATGAAGCTTGTTTATATTAAAAAAAAAAAATTCCTCTTCTGAAAACTAAACATCTAAATTTGATGGGATTTCCTGCAGTATTTCAATTGTCCTGCAATCAATTTTTTTTTTTTTAAAGGTGAAGTTTAAAATTGAAGTAATGCCACAGATATATGTTCCTCTAACAGTCATTATTTACATACTACCTGCTCCTTGAAGTTGCTGGCTGATTTTTTTGTTTGTTTGTTTTTAAATATTCTTAAAACATGTAAGTTCTAAGAATAAATCTCCTTATATTTTGCAGTTGAAATAAGCAACTTTAAGGGCATCAGTAAAATGACAGAATCATCTAAGCTACATGATTTTGCCTTGGCCACTATGGGTTTTTTTTATACAACGCACTTCTGTAGCTGGCTAGTTTATGTTGCTAGAGAGAGCATGCAGATGGAAACAAGTGGATATGTAGTAAACTATTTATGTGACGATGGTTTAAAACACTTCTAAGATGTTCTCTGTCACTGCTCCAGATAATTTTCTACACTTGTAGTGAAAAAAATGCCAAGAGGACTTTCAAGCTTCCTGTGACTCCTTTCACAACTTCAAGATATTTGACCAAGTCCCCTCTACTGCCTTGGCATTCTTAGTATTGTACAGCTGGTTATTGCTTTGTTTGGTCTTAGCAGATGTTGATAGACTTTTTTTTCTGGACTAATGTGTAATCATCTGAGCTGAATCTGAAATGAAATATCACACCCAATCCTCCTATTCTGAATCATGAATAATTTGCAATTGAAGATTGAATTTGAATAGAAAGTTGCGATATGGAGTCACCTCCCAGTTGTGGGTTGGAATTGCAGCCAAGTGTCACAGGAAGAGATTTCTACATCAGGGTAGAGTTAAAAAAACCCTGGATATTTCCTGAAAAGCAGAGCTAATGAATTCTCCATGAACAAAAGATCTTCAAATGTCCTCTGACTTAAGATCATCTCTGGAAACTTAGTGAGTCTCTTACTGCTTTTTTCCTCCACTATTTTTAACACGTTTTCACCACTGACAACTCCAACTGCTCCACAGATGTCACAGGTTCCAGTGATAGCCACACATACATAATATTCCTTCTTTTCTCTCTTGCAAAGCTGACATCACCTTAACCACTCTGAGGGGCTGGGGAAAACCTCCGCCTCACTTAACTACAGCCGTCCCAACATTGCAGGTATATTATATCATTATATTATTAGCTCCACATGAACCATTGAGAGGACATAAATCTGCTATATGAATATCAAATGGGCTTCAGCTAAAGCATATGTTTATGCAGTGTAAATGGCTTGTACTTACAGATGGCTCTTATGCAATTACGTGTGTCAGGCTGGTGAAATGTGGCTGACATTGGAAGTCTTGATGACGTAACCAAGATGAGGTCAGTAAAAATGCATGCACTTTATATGCCACCAGAGGCCTCCTACACAAGTGCAAACAGGTGGGAGCTATTTTTATTACAGTTTTGATCACCTTTGGATGGAGTAAACATGCTGGATTTTAAATAACTCTCTGATCTATGTGCTATGAGCTTGACTGTGATTATTGCTAGTCATTTCAGTGGAACAGCTAAGTAAATTAATGGATACTCTGGGGTGGGATTCATCTAAATGAATATGTGTTTTGAGAATACAGACATCTACAGCTAAGCAGCTCACCTCAGTCTCCCTTTGTAGCCAGAGTCAGAGTCAGCCAGTGGTACTGCATTCATTTTAGCCAAAAGTGTATGTTTCCATTCAGTGTGAAGTATTTCTCCCAAATACCATTGGCTCTATCAATTAGGTCTCCATTGGCTACAGCAGACACCTAGACAGCTGTCTCAGGTGTAGATGTTTACACCATAGGGACCTTGAGAGAGATATCCCAGGCCTTGGGTAAGCATGGCTGAATCTAGATCAAGGTTAATTTTGTTTCTTGAATAGGCCTTAATCCGACCCACTGTGAATTCTGGTTTTGGTAGCTATGGATGAATTTGGCCACTCACTTTGACCTAGCTAAGAGATTTAACAAATGTTGAAAACAAAAATGCTTCAGGAGGGGAGAGAAAACCAGGGATAAAAGAATGAATTGTACTTAGATTAAGAGTGGTCATGGGGTCCATTTCACAGATATGGGCAGGGACAATGTCTGGTTTTGGCACTGATGCATCATCTGAATGTGTGTGTATGGATTGCTGACCCTCATTTTCCCCTTTTGAAGGAAGCGACCTTCACTTTGATGGCTAGATCAAAAGAGGAATGACCAATGATACTACCTGACCTCTTGCTCCAGGCTACTACAAGAGCTACTGATGGTGGTTGTCTATTAATTACAGCTGTCCCCAAGGGTTTTGTTGTCAAAAATGGCAATGGTGATGGAAACTGCTTTTGTGGGTTTGGGTTCGGGGTGCTGAATTTTTATAATAATCTACTCGATTAGCTGTTGCCATGCTCAGTTGATACCATGGCATAGGGAGAGAATCCCATTTAAAGAGCAGAGTCAGCTCCAGAGTCCCTTCTTTTTGTTGACTAATCAGTGCCAAACCACAGAGCACTGCGTGAGATTGAGACCATCCCTTGCCTGACTCACTGCTTAATCATGGATGCAGGGGAAAAGCTGAATATAGCCTTGGTGAGAAAGCAGTAGAGGATTTTGGTGGTTTTCCTATGGATCTGTAACAAAGATGTGTTTTCATGGTATATACTAATGGGTTAAGCAACTCTTGTGAGAAGACTGGACTAGACAAGGAGTAAGGAACCTACTTATTAAGCAGTGCTCACAGTGACACAAATGCGGGAGAGGAAAGGCAAAGTATGCATAAATAAATATTTCAGCATTGAGTTCAGAGTGCTAAGAATCTGGGTTATGGAGGCAGATTCATATGAGATCGCACCAGGAAGACACACATGAATGTGATAGAAACAAGGCCTGACTGCTTGTCTTGGGGGCTGGTGAGATGAAAGGGTTGATGCCCATTATTTCTTACAAACTGTCAACCTTTTATTGGTGTAGCACGACTCAGCTATACGCAACTTTAGTTCAGCATTGAGTTGTACTTTCTTTCAGAGCACAAGCAAGTGTTTTCATCTGGCTTCACAGAGCTGCTTCTCTCTTTACTGAAGTGCATGGAAAAGTCTAGACAGGAGACATGAGCCTGGTTCTGCCACCTCTGCCTGCCCTGCAACGTGGTTGGGTCAGCATGTCTGAGAGTTACGTTACACCAGGCTTATCACATTACAGAGTGGCAGTGGAATTGCTAAGGGTTACATCTCTTCTCTCTGATCTGCTCCGGAGTAGATCTTATTGCCATGTTATGGACTAACCCAGGATGAGCTGTCAGTGCTGCAGTATTTATTGCCATAAGGTGAATGCTACCTCTGTGCAGGGAAACATCTGTGCACCACCTTGACTGTCAGACTAAGCTGACATCAGCACAGTTACCTGGTCTGAGCTCCTTTCACTGAAAGGTATTTTCCCTAAGCACAGATGAGGCTGTATTTGAGTCCTCATGCCCCTGTCTACAGAAGCTGCCATAGTTTTGGATATGAGCCTCAGGCTGTCTCAAACCTCTACTGAGACTGCTTAACCCAGAGCCCAAACAGATGGGAACTGCGTGCAGTAACCTGGCTCCCATTTGAAGTCTAGGAATGAAAGGCTTCATCCCAGCAACACCCAGTCCTTTACTCTTGTTCCCACTCACACCAAGGAGGAGATGAATGTTTATCCATCAGAAAAACAATCCCTCTGCTTCTCTTCACTCTTCTGGATATTTTCCCTTGTTAGCATAGCTTCCTTGCTTAGAATAATGACCATGTCTGAAGCAGGTTTCTTGGTGGATGGTTTATCTGGTTATTAATGATGTGGAGCAGTTCAGGACCCTTAGGACCTCTGCATTGTTGCTTCAATAAACATCTTTCAAAATGATGAGGCCACTGGCACCCTTTCTGTGCTTTTATGGTACGATGATCTTAAAGTAGCATGGTGCATTTTATTTATTAGCCAGACCATTAATCACACAGGTATCAGTTGGCTTCAGGGAAATTTTTAATTAGAGATATTTAAGGTTGAGAGAAAGTGCTTCTGTGACAGACAATGAGAGCAAGCAGAAGCAGGTGGCAGGCTATCTTTGTGACTCTGTGATTAATACAGGATTTAAATAAAATATTCATGAAAGGAAATTGAAGTTATAGCCAAATCCAAATGCTAAACCTCCTTTAAAACTCAAATCTAAATTCTTTGGAGATTCATTCTTCTCTGTATTCATTAGTGGGGAATCTGATGAGCATGAGAGAAAAGGGAATTTGTTCCCTAATGTAATAATTTAGCAAAATTTTTAAATGCTTCTACTAAATCTTCTTGAACCACAATTTAATGCCATTGATAAAATCCATAACCTTATTTGGAATGGCTCACGAGTCACTGGGACAGGTACACAGGAAAGATTAGGGGTGGAACTTGAGACATCCCTGGGAGCACACTGACACGGGTATGAGACAGAAAAAAATTGTGTGGAGGGTAACTGCATCCTTCTGGCAGTGTGGGATTGGTAGTTGCTAATACTTAGAGCTTGCATTGTCACATGAAAAATGAATGGTACTGGCTGTGCAAACATCTCCCTTGTTAGATAATTAATCAGGTGTACGAGGTATAATTTGTTTTGATATAGCACCTCTTTGGTGTGCTCACAGGCATCTCCTGAAATAGCCCTGTAAAATGGATTGTTAAAAAAGGAAGGGGGGAAAAAAAGCTAAACAAACCCTGTAGCAAATATTGCATGTGTCTCAGTCTGTCTGCACAAATAGCAAAATGGAACATTAAATTCTCCTACTTGCACAGAGCAAAATTTTCAGTCTTGGATGCCCACATTTAACAATTTAAATATGTATGGAAATTAATTTTTCCAAGTTGTTGAGCTCCTTCAGCTCCATTTCTCTGTTCTCCTTACCCTTCTTGTATGCCACAGCTGTTCTCCCTGAAGAAAGAGCATCCAAAGTCCTTTGGCCTTTTGGTGCTACGAACTTCAGAGATCTCACTGAAGCAGTTCTGCATCACTAGTGTGAAAAGGAAATTTGTGTATTGGTTGCTTCTTACAACGTAGTGACCTGAGCTTATTGGCAAGGCAGGAACATGGCTGATGCCGTCTCTAACATGAGTCAAGCTACTCCTGACTAGAGACAGAAAAAGATGGGAGTCTCCAAATCTGTCATGAGCAGGTATGCGATAAGGTGAAGCAGCAGCTAAGAAAGCACCAGCAGAGTCCTGCCTACAATGGCATGTGGACCAAGAAAAAGAGTGGGCTCATATCCCCTTCCTGCTGGCTTGTAGAGGAAGAGGGAAAGCTACTATTGTCTGTTCTCATTAGTTGTGTTACACAGTGGTGGTCTTGTTGGGAAACTGTGGTCCATACACTTGCCAACTTTCTCAGCTTTGAGAGAATGATTTCTGAATGAGAAAAAAAAGGCCTGGGAATTTTCTGTGTTCTCATGACAAGGAGACATCTAGGCACATGGAGGGAGCTCACAAAGGCTTACAAATCACTTAAATCCCTTCAAGTACAGGCAAAATAGTTTCAATGCACAGAACTACATTAAGGCAACCCAGGGCTCCAGGCAAATCCACAGCTGGTTCCTTCTTGTCAAGCCCAAGTATCTCCTGTGCAATCTGCTTTGTCTTGTGTGTAAGTGGAACTGGTGCTTTTCCCTTGACCACTGAGACTTTTTTTCCCATTTTACTTTGTCTGCAAACAGGCAAGGGCCTTTAATGATAAAAGATTTCAGTCCTTACCTTCCTTTTACCTTCTATGTGCGCACACACAGAAACACAAAGCACTTTGGTATTATTGTTGCTCAAAAGATCAACAGGTTGCAGAATTAAAAGCAGATGTTCACACCTCCCAGGAGTATAATTTTAGATGCCTTCTGATTTTGGCAGGCATCATTTTTTCAATTACAGCTTCATTAATTTTCTTTGTGAGTATAATGGCTACAAATAAAATGATTGAGAGGTTTTCTTTAGAAAAAAAAGGCTGAGATTCTGAATCCATTGCTTGACACCAGGAGTCAGGTTTGGTGCGCTGAGGCTTTAGTCCAATTGCCTTTGAATGGGATGAACAAGAGGTCTACTGTTGTCAAAGAGCATAGACTGAGAGTCCTTCTAGATGACCAAGAAAATGGAGGTAATACAGCATTTTCCCAAAGCTTTGTGGACTTATTCTCTCAGTTCTGTTGGAGAAACAAGACTAGCATGTGGAGTTGCTATTTAAAATCTCTTCACTAATGCCATTTTTCATGGAATAAGCTGTTAAACTTGGTAACAAACCCATCTGAAATGTCATGTCTGTCACTGTAGAGTTCTAATTAACACGAAGGCTTAATAGCTTAAGTTGCCTTAGAATTTGAATAAGGGCAAAGCTATTCATAGGGCTATATGCAACCTATGCCTCTAGTAACTTTAAAAATGAATTTTCCAGCCTAACCAGAAGAAAAATCCATCACTCCTCCATATGCAAGTTAAGCTTCACCCATTCTTGTTATTAAATTCTTGTTACTAAAGATTTTAAGTTAGGGATTTTTCATCATTCAGAAACAAACTAGAGAGCTGGGAAGAAGATACCACTGGAAGAGAAGTAAGACCCAAGCTAGTATCACAGGGACAAATGGGAGCATTATTAAATTACTTATAGCTCATTTTTCCCCTAAAGAACAGCCCCTTTCCCCACCCTCCACTGTAGGTGAAATTCAGAAATAACTTTCTCCTCTATAGGAATGAATGTGTCACACTGAAACATATTTCCCCCTGCTCTAATTTCTCAAAAGCCATTTGGCAATCCATCTTTTCAGGCCATGTTGTGCAGGTGTATTTGAAATTCCTGCACCCATTAATCACTGTTCTGTGACCTGCTTTACTCCGTACTTACTAAGCTCCTTTCCTTCAGTTCTGGACTGCCAGTGCTGTGTAAACTGTTTACTTTTCTGGTGCAGCATTTGCTCAGCATTTTGGCAAGCTCTGACAAAATGTTCCCAATTGACTTTTGGCCAACAAATGCAATAGAGTTTTCTTACATGGAATTTGATGCCTACATATGTTTTTCCTTGTTCACTGTTTTAGGCAGCTCTTTTAACTCTGTTATCACCTGGTCTCATCTTGCCTCTGTTGTGACCATAGAATGGAAACAATTGTCACACAAACATGGAAACAATTGCCTGAACACTGGTTTTGGCTCCTACTTTTTTTTTTTTTTTCTTTCCACCATATATCTTTTAGTTCTCAGTACACTCATTTAACTCTTGTATTGCTTGCAGCCAGACATAAGAAGATGTTGCTTTCATGGAAGAATGAGGAAAAAAAGTGCAGATCAGAGATGGGAAAAACACCAAAGGTATTAGAATTTCCACTACATTTTGTCCAAACAATAAAATAGACATAATGATTTAAATATTTGCATTCCAATAGGCACCAGCCTTGTGTGAGGTTATGGTGGAAATACATTGAGCAGGAATATCTTTGGTATAAACACTGTCTGTAGTCAGAAGAAAGATGGGAAGAAGGGGAAAAGGACAGAAAATGAGATTTCTCTCACTAACCTTAAGCTGTTTAGGAACTATACTCACTAGAGAGTGATAGGACAGCAGCCAATGGACCCCATCTGTCTTACACACTGATCCTGTGTAGGGAAGACCAGAGGGTGTTTAGCACTCTCAACTGATAGCAAACAAAGTCTCTGTACTTAACTTTGACCAGACAATGAGCTTTTAAATGGCTAAAAAAAAGACAATTGCTTTTTTAAATGGCTGTAGTGAAGTGGGAAAAGTCCTGCCTGAAAGTGTCCAGTTCAAAGTCATATGGCAAGTCTGTATCCCAGCTAGGAGCAAAGCCCATTTTCTGAGTTGTAGTGCAATTCGTAGTCCATTCTGCCTCTGTTGACCTGACCTGTTTGAGCCTGCCCAGCTGGGATGGAGCTAGCCAAAGCCCACTGTCACAAAAACCTGCTGGCATTTCCATTTCCCATCATTAATAGAAATGCCTAAAGAACAACCCATCTGCCTATTTCATGTTCTGGTCTATATTTAGCCCACTATTACTTTTTTTGTATTTGTGCGTTGCATAGTTTTTGGCTCTTCTGCTTTGCATCTTAGCCAGAATAAGCCTAAAAAAAATTAAAAAACCTTGAAACCCAAAACCCATTGTGCAAATATTTTAGAACATTAAACAAGGTTTAATCCTATTCAGGAGAAAAGGGCTTCAAGGATCTTATTATGGATAGTGTGTTTATTATTGTTATTCTGTGCTGGTTGCTCATCTATCCTGCTGGAGCATAAAATACATTTTGCACTCTGTGTGCTGGTAGATATCTCAATGCTTCATCGTCACACGGCAGAATATAACTGGGTCACTTGAGGACAGAGTGTGGGTGGTGCTTGACAGTTTTTATAAACAAATCAAAATACCTCTGCTATCCCCAGTGCCTAGTTAGCTGTATGCTTTCCAAGTTCTCGGTGCTGAAAGCGTGGAAAGTTAGATCCTCTCCCTGTGAAGAAACAGAGGTACGTGTAAGTTTGATGTATTTCATCTGACTTCTGACTTTCTAATGGTCTAACTCTTAAATCTCTCTCACCCCTACTTTATCACTGCACAAGGAATGCAAAATAAATAGAACTTCTATCTTGAGAAGACAGCAGATAATCCGTGAGACCACAGATGACAGAGATGTTTCCAGCCTGCTTCTGCCTACACCCTTTTCTGAAGGCTTGATATTTAAATTACATCCATTTAGGCTCCCTTGTGCATTGATGGAGTAGGTGTTAGCAGGCATACAGGAGATTGACTGGGGATACAAAGGTTCAGGTCAGAAGAAAGGAATGTAATTTTCTCCGCTTTCACACCAGTTCTGAATTTGACACCTGGTGACTTTGTCAGATGCTGTTGCTAGCTTATCCCATTGAAAACCACACAAGGCATCACTCTTTGAGAGACAAATTTTTGTCCAGTTGTGTCTTAGTAGAAGTATTGGTGTCAATCACAATGTCTTGCACACTTTCCATATCATAGACCTACCTGAATAGCATATGCTGGTATAATGGGTATTTACTTCTTCTTATCTTTCTACTGTGATGCAGGCTTCTTTATACAGTCTAGTGATAGGTACATTTCACCACTGTGATTTTTTTTCAGTTGGAGCTTCTTGATATAACTCACTTAACTACTTCAACAGTAGTCTTGTAGGATGTGTTCATTGCGCATTTATCAAACCACATACCAGAAAATGCAGCTATACAATAAACTGATATAATTGCTCTCAGTGCTACTAATGAAGAACTTGACTTATTTGATTGCCTAAGTATTTAATTGAATAACATCTCGTTGCCTATAAAATTGGATTTAGTGATAGAAAATCAAGCCCAGAAAAGGCATTTTGGGAATTTTTTTTCTGATTAGGTTTTTTTTTGGTGATTTGTAAAGGACGTTTTTAAAGGACATGAAGACAATAAGAGTAAAACTTAAATCCATTTTCTGTATGAAGGGGCCATCACCACTTTGAAAACTTGTTAGATATGGCCTCAGGAGTAGTAGCAGGACTTCCTGTGATAATTCTTTTCCCAGAGGCACCATGAGCTTTAGAGCCTGATTTATTCACTGATGTAAGAAATGACCCATGCTCATGAGTTAGTCAAGTGAGAGAGCTGTTAAAGCGCCACTAGCATTTCTTCCGTGGAATTTCTTCATAGTATCAGACGTCTTCTTTGTTTATTCCCTGTCACTCCCCACCCCAGTTCTGAAACCATTTGTCCCACCACTACAACTTACACCACCTTAGCAGGCCTACTAACCATCTGTGGGCTCCTGCAGCATCAACTTTTAATGAATGGGACTGTAGCAACTAAACCAGGTGGGTTTTAATCATTCTGAAGACAAGGAGGGAAATTTTTGTTTCTATTCACTGCAGGAATAGTAAGTAGTACAAAAGAAAAGAAGAAAAATTCTGATTTTCTACCTCCCTGTGTCGGCTTTCCTTGGGACTATAGAGTTGGAGTAATTTAGGACAACTCCTTTAAGCTCTCATTCATGTCAGAGACAATGGCAGGTCCAGACTGCATCTGGGAAGCAGAGAAGCCCTATGATCTCTCGGAGTCTATCCAGTTGCCCCGCAGTGAGAATTTCCTAGGAGAATATTTACCTTGAGCTTTTCCCACTCAGGAAGCTGACTGTGCGTAGAGCTGAAAAGGAGGGTAATACTATAAAAAGCTTTGAAATCAAGGAAAGAAAAATGTCGCTGAGCCGAGTGTTATTTGGAGCCAGTGGAGTAGGTTCAGTTTCTTTATGGGTGTACACAGAGGTTGGAGACAGGGAGAACCACACCACACCCCCCCACGGCATCTTTTCACGCCGACTTCAGTGGCAATTTTTTGTTCAAAGCCTTCAGGGTTTGAACCCTGTTTAACACCTCTCTGTTGAGCAATTCTGCTGCACAACAGTCGATGCCTAGTCAACAAATTGTGCCTGTGATTTTGCAGTAGGATAACACTGTAGATAAGACACACCTACTGGGCACTTTCAAGTTATAATATTGTGTTAGTCATTGCTTTTATGTATGTTTATACACAATATCTGCCTGAAGGCATACATTGATTTCCAGCCATCAAGAACACATTTAAAATTGGCTGAGTGCTTAACCTTTGTTCACAGAAAGTATATTTTAACTTTTTTTTTTTCCCCCCATTAAGAATTATTAGCTCAGGAGAGTTTGATATGGCTATAATCATCATCATGATTATTGACTTAAACTAAAATTCTTCTAGTGATTTTATTCCTTTTATAAAGTTGAGTTATACTTGTAATTTACCTTTTTTCTTTTAATAGGTGTATTCCCTTAGCATGTATTGATTTAAGTAGATACAACTGTATTTCAGGAAAAGATTTTCTGACAACTCAAAATAAAAATCTAATGTAGTGTTAATTTACTTGCATCTAGTAATTTTGTGAGTTTCTGTAGTTAAAATAGACACACACACACAAAAAGAAGGATACAGAGATTCACACTGCAGGATTAAATGCTTAAATCCAGGAGAATAACTCTGACAGTCTCCTCTCCAGTATGAGCTAATCTCTGAAGCACCTAAAATCAATCAGAGCTTCCATTTTCTCCTCTTAGTTTCCCAGCTGCCAAAACCTAAGTTCACTTGGAGCATCATAGGCTGAACAGCTAGGTGCCTGGTTTCTTCCTGCACTCAGCTGCCAATTCAGAGATGTTCAGAGTGAAACTCAGACTCCCTCCCAGTCCCTGGAGGTGATGAACCCATTGAGGGGCTCCAACAACAGCCGTCACCCACCTGTGGCCGCAGCATGAAGCCTGGCAGCTGTGTGCCCCTTTGCTGAGAAACACAGTGGGATGGAGGGGAAGGGATGCTGTTGTCTTCTGTCCTTTCTGTATTTTCCTCATGGGAAATCCATCCAGGTTATGGCAGATGGTGCCAGTGTGATCACCTTGCCAGGGTTCAAATTGGTTGCATCGACTTGCCAGGGGGGTACTGGAATAGGGCCATTTTGAATCCCTCCTGTTAGAGCTCTGCAAAAAAAAGATGAGGCTACAGAAAGGGAGCCCATTGGTGAAGGAGACCTGGGTCCTGATCCCTGATTTTCTCTGCATTTTATCCCAAGCTCATTAATTTGCTAAGTGGAGATGGAATTGTGGCCCATGTCATATTCCAATGCACAGTTGTAGAGCTGCTTGTCTGACATGTAGGCTTGGATTTAAATCCCTCCTCTGCTCAGTTCGAGTAATCTGAAGTTTCCTGCCCCTGTCCTAGTCGCTAGGATAAATGGCCATTTCTCATTCAGCTTTGGAAGAGAAAGACTCATATATTTTACATAAAGGTGAGCATTTTCAACTGCTAAGATAGTGAAAAAGTAATCTGAATAAATGTATAAACATGGAAGGCAGCTTCAAATCTCTATCATTTGACCTTTACGTTATCATAGAATCACAGAATGGTTTGGGTTGGAAGGGACCTCAAAGATCATCTAGTTCCAACCCCCCTGCCATGGGCAGGGACACCATCCAGGTTGCTCAAAGCCCCATCCAATCCGGTCTTGAACAATTCCAGGGATGGGGCATCCACAACTTCTCTGGGAAAGTCTTATGGGACAGTCCTAGCTACTGGGAGTGGTGTCTTAGTTCTTGGCAGGGTGTGAGTCTCCATTTTTTTGGAGTGCTTATTCATTCAAAAATTACCTATGATTTTATCTATCTTTTATTTATCACTGCACATGTGGGAAGATTTTATAGAATCCAGATGGTATCCCACTTGGAACCAACCATGTAATTAAATTGTTTTAAAGCAAATAATTTTCCTGTTGTGGAAGAACATTTTTTGTACAGATTAGTTTTGAGATCTATTTAGTAGACAAAAAGACCTTCCTATAGATTTTCAGACTACTAACTGCATTCAGTGGTGCTGAGATCATAGTCTTCACCTGAAAACCTCTGATACACAGGGGAAGCACACAGCTTCAGTTCGCATTTTACCAGACCAAGCTTTCTTTGCAGTCAGACATGGAGTCACTGGTAGAGTTAGGAAGAGATCGTGTTTTTTCCTGATGCCTTGTCCTGAACTTTGTCTTTCCTTTTCTTCTTCATGCTCATATTTTCCAGGCCTTTTTAACTACCAAATGCAGATTGTATCAATTTTATTGTGCCATGAGGTGAAAGCAAGCTAGACTGTAAAAAAAATGTACAAGTTTTTTTACATCCACGATAGAACAAGGCAATCAATTATTTCCTTCTTCAAAACAACTCTGCCCATGTTCAGACCTGGATTGCTGATGTATTTCAGAAGCTGTGTGGCAGCATGAAGGAATGCTATGATTCATGCCCCATGCCTGCACCTCAGGATTGATTCAAATGGCTATTATCATGTTTCAGAATGTGGTGGCAGTAAACACAAGGAAGATGTGCTCTGTCTAAGAGCCTCCCATGTCAAAATACACATCAGCTTTGATTGATATGTTCTGACTCATGGCCATATAGGAGAGATGTGAGATTTGTCAACTAGGATTACAGCGGTGTAATTATTTACACTCCCAAAATGTTCAGAATGATAGAGTGTTTATGTGAAGTATCATGTAAATGGAACTACTAGAAAATCAATACCTGGATTGGGACTGGATGCCATTTAATCTATTTTTTCTGGTCATACATCAAAGTAGAGTTTTCTTTATCCTGCATACTCACACAACTCTATTATGTATCAAGTTGCAATAACTGCAATGACACTGGTAAGTACAGACAGCACTATACATTCATTTCTGTTCTTCATAGCTACATATCCTCATTGCTGAAAATTCTGTCTGATTTTTGATTTGCCATCACTCTGTCTTCAGCACATTTTAATGTACTGGGCCAAACCCTGCTAATCCCCTTTTTACAGAAATTGGAATTTTACCTGACTGAGAACTAGTTAAGGTAATGACTGAAGTGGGCTGAATTACTAGTCCTACCTCAGAAACCCTGAGTTTTTCCACATCTGCTAAAAGAGATAAATTTTTTTTGTTGTGATCTGTATATTTCTGTTGAAACTGTTGGTGTCTATTGTTCAGTACTTTTACACTGTTTCTCTCTGGGACTCCAAATCTCTGTGTGAGGCTGGCAGTATTGAGATTGCTATAAATAATAAATAGACACTGTAGAATTTGGTCCATGGCTAAAATACCATATCAACCACTTCTGCAAATGCATCCTTGTACCATATATTTGCACGTCCATCCTAGGAGAATTTGTCCACTAACCTCTAAACTCATCAAGGCCTGAGTCCTCTTATTTGTCTGGCACACCTGATTGATTATTAAGATCCCACACAAAAGCAATTGCCTTCTATAAATCAGCTTGAATAATAATAACAATTATAGTAATGATTGATACATGAGCATTTATTTGTGTTCCTCTCAGTCACACTAATGGGATTCTGATGCATAAACCTCTTCTCATTGTAACAAGATTACATAGTTTGGAATGCAAAAATGCTGTTTTATTTAATCTGAAGAAGAAAAAGTCTTCCTTAGGTAGAACTATGTAATGATATAGATAATATTATACTAGAGATCTTATGGAAACACTCAGCGTTGATCTGACAAAAATTGCTATGGGGATTATAGATAAATATTATTATGTATACAAACATTCCCCTGGGAACTCCCATGATACTGCCTACAAAAGCCAAGATCATGTGTTCACGAAGAAGCTGCACAAGGTAAACAGTGTGGGTTTCTATTCTTCACACAGAACAAAACATAGATAGTATATAATCAGGGAGAAAAGTCAGGAAAATTTTGCATGATAATTTAAATGGCAGAAACTGGTAAACCAGTAATTTAAGAATAGACTGTAGTATCTTTGGGATGGAGAATATATATATTTTTTTTTTTTATTTGTAGGGCACTATGGGACCTCAGATGGCTGGTGTCTGTGTTTCTACCATGTTAGTGAAACATGAGTAAGATGTAAACCATAGTAGTGAAGGTGCTGATCCAGCAAACAGTTAATTCCCATGACCATGTATTGAATTCAAAGATAGTAATCATCTGAGTATGCATACAAGAATGTTTGTGTTAGTAAGTTCTAGGCTCAAGTGGCTCCTGGTTAAGTTTTCACAAGGAGCCAGGAAAAACAAACACAGATTGCTTGGTATTTAGTCCAGTGCTTTAAAGGGAAGTGACCTCTCTCCTCCCAGGCTGGACTAGTTAGTCTATCATTTTATATCTAGGTCATTCATTCCAGAGCCTTTTTTCTTCATCTCCAGTTTCTAACAGATCTATATTTTGATGCTGTTTTCAAGCAGTGAAAAAATAAACAGAAGCATCAAATTTGAATGAAAGCTGTGTTTGTACTGGAGCACTTTTAAAGTTCTGTAATATAGACTTTCACTATGAAATTATCATAAAACTCTTAAGAGAATTACTGATGGGAAATTGGACTGAACAGATGAGCTCTAAAGTCTACACTGGTTTCAAGCAGCAACAAGTTCCGATTTGACCACAGATGCATACAAACCTTTTCAGAATGATGCACATCATTGCTTTTGGAAGGAATATATGAGGATGCAATAGAGTCTTAACTTTTTATTCCCATCTTTACCCTCTGGGACACTCAGTGCACAGTTTCTACTTGCCAAATTAACTCCCAACATATCTGTATTCTACATCCCGCTAAACAAACAGTTACTCAGAAAGGCATTCATGCATGCACACACACACACACGTTCTCATATGGGAAGTCTTAAGTCATTCTGTAAGGGCAGCCTTCAGAGTAACTGCTCTTGAAATACTGACTGTTCCCAAAACTAGGTTAAAGACACTAGAAATTTCATCACTTTTTCTAATTTCTATTTTCAATTAGTGACATGCTTTATGGTGCAAGGAACAGTGCAAAAAAAACACCGCAAATAAACCACCAAACACAAGGAGCTTTTTCCTTTTTTTTTTTTTTTTTTTTTTTTTTTTTTTCCCTTATAAATTNAATGTGTCATTACTAGACAAAATTACATCTGGACTATTAAACAGTCTCTTGCATATCTTTTGTAATGAAGTATGTCCCTACTGTGGTCCCAGTATTTGCTATACTTAATACACGGCACTGTTGTAGGAAGGTATATGTGGTAGATTGTGGGCAAAGGCAGGCTTGTTTTGCCTATGCTCTGGGTGCACACAATTATCTCAGTGCTGAACCTGACCTAGTTTATTCTCCTGAAAGGTGGGGTCCATTAAGTAAGGCCCAATCTGCGATAACCAGGCTTAGAAGGCTTCTGGTTGGCTCAGAGTGTGGGCATACCTTTTGTGTGTCTCTTGGGTAATACACTATGCAGATTTCCGCAGATTACATACTGCATCATTTTTTTATCATTAAATTAACTATCATGAAACTATAGCTACAAAGTTACTTGTAGTAAGGAAATGAAAAGAAAATATTTCCTTCCGGACAATGTTTTCACTCTCTCTTTCACTGCGACCTGGTTGCACAGCATATTCCATGCTTGTGGCTCAGCAGATTGAGAGGAGGGGAAAAGAGACAAAAGAAACTGCTTACAAAAAGCTCCCTGCTTTTGAGTATCCATTCTGAGATGAAGCTCAAGTATCAGTGGAGAATATCACTGGAGAAAAGTATTGAATGAAATGGTATTATTCATCTTCTGGGCCTAACTATACACAACACTGTGCACAAGGAGATATATACACCCTTAGTAAACTGCCCCTAATCACAGAGGAAGTGTGAGTGCAAACCGCGACAGTCTGAGCATCACTGCTCAGGACTGACAGTCCTTTGTGTCTTTCCAGCCTGCCCACTGCAAGGGGTACAAAAGAATAATCCTGTATGCACAGGATTTACGGCTAGGAGAAAATGCACTCTGCCTCTTCCTTCCACCCAAATCCTTTTGGGAAGCACCCACATAGCGTAAGTGGAGCTCTCTTTCAGTCATCTATTTAGATTGGAAGGCGTCTTGGTTTTCTTGGAAGGCAATCACTTATGAAATCTCCCTGCAGAATGGTGTTGAGAACTATGGCATGGAAATTATTGATATAATCATGTTCAACCAATTTGTAAAGCTGTAGTGGGGGAGGGCATATGGAGCCCTCTGTCTGACATTTAGAATTAATGCCAGGAAAGGAAAGTTTCTCCAGAGAAATGTCGAGAAGTCAATGTTACATACTTGCAGTCATAGTAAATGTACAGGACCTGAACAGCTAAAAGAGTAGTATAATCAAAAGCTCGTTGAATTTAGTAGGAATGTTCCCACCAGCTTCAGAGTTGAAATATTGAACATATTTCTGGTCTGAAACAATGGAAGGAAATAATGATTAGAGAAGGGTTTGTAGCCTCTGCACAGAAATGCAATGCAAGCTGCCTGCCCTGGTCTTTTGATACGCATTTTATTCATTTTCATTTGGAGATCAATCACTGGACTGCCTATGCAACTTTCTTCTTCAAGGGAGTTTAAAAATACATCTCTTAATAAATCTGGCTCCTTACATCATTGGCCTAATGACCACCAATTTCCATCCCAACTGGATTTCCCTTTCCTGTTCATTATTTAATGCACACTGATAAACACAAGAAGGGCCAGAGTACTCCTGAAGCTCAGCATAACTTGGCTTCTGCCCATCTGCTTTATGTGGTGCATCCTCAGGTGATGGGTCACAGACCAAGAGCTGTAGGCTGCTGTTAAATAAAGCAAGTAAAGACTTCTTCTCTGGCCCTAAGGGCAAGCGACACAGCATCCACGTGGCTAAATCCCTCTTCCCACCATCCCAGGTAATGTAGGAACTATTAATCCATATGGACCGCACTGTGTAGTACTTAGATCCACAGCATGGATGTGTCTGGGTTGCTAGTATAGCCAGAACTGCAGTTTTGTGGAGGAACACCAGGACTGCCATTTCCACTGGAAATGGATTTGCACTGTGGTCTTAACATATGTCCATGAACGTGCCCACCACGGGGAACCGACAGCGCTGTGACAGCATGTTTGTTTAGAATTGTCTTAATTGATGCTGAAACTATTCAATGCTTCCTGTTTATACAACCTCCAATAATGTGGAAAGATCAAACGCAAAAACCTAGTCTGGTAATTTTCAAAAGCTGTCAGAGAATATAACAGAAATGACTTAGATGAATGTGCTTTCAACTCCCATGAAATGTAAATGTATGTGTTACACATCAGTCTGCCAGCCTCTATGGAAAGCTGTCTATGATATGCTTTTTGTTCTATGAAAACACAAATTTCTTTTGCAATGTCATGAAGCTTGGAAATCTCAAACAATAATCAAAATATTAAAAAAAAAATGCTTGAGGTTCTTTATTTCCTGGATCTTCTGTTTGGTCTTTGAGCTTGGAATGTCTTCTCTTAATATCTGTGGTAGAGGTTTGAAAAGCTCATTGATTCATTTCAGTGTCATGAAAGATATGTCACATAAAGCCTTATCCAGTTAATTAATAGTAAAGTTCATATGATAAATAGAAATTAATAGGAGTTTTCCCTAGGATGATATTATGATTATTATGTATTGATTTGTGTTTTGGTAGTGCTTGGTGGCTTAGCATGTAGGTACTGGATCGTGTGCATTGTGTGGTTTCTTACCTTGAGTTTTTCCTGAGGGGCAGAGTTCAGCTCATGGAGTCAACAGAAAACTTAGATACCTTTACATGTAGACATGAGGTATGTTAAAGCATGTTTGGTATTTGAAAGGGCAAGAAATTGTGTACGGGAATGTAATTATTGCCTTGACTTCACCTCTATAAACTTTAAAGAGCAGGAAAATCTACGCTACTGTTTCAATAAACAAAATTAATACATCTCTCAACTCCAGCTGAATATTGTAGTGATCTTCCTTGGGAGAAAAAAAGAGGGTTTGGCCTTTCAATCAGGCCCTGATGTGCCACCTGCTCAGCATGGCTGAGATAAGAGTTCCAATCTGCCAGTGCTTTTCCCCCATCTTCATTGCAGAGCCATAAAGCTTCTCTAGCCATGAGCAGTTGGGCTCTGTGCAGCTTTTAACAATTAAATTATTTGTGACACATAATAGTTTTGTTTGTCAACTGTGACATTATACCAGCAAAGCATATCATTCTCAGGTTTGATGTTGCAATATGAGGAGTTACAGCATACTGTAACATGTTGCCTGGCTGTAGCCTATTTTCACAAGGCTAAATACTCCTCTAGTGATGCTGAACCGAGATTCAAAGATCTCTTTTTAGGTGGTTCCTTCTTCTCCTCATAACTTTACATTTATCAATTCATAGCCCTATGCTTTGTGCTCTAAAAAAAGTTTATGCCAACAACAAGGCTTATGGTCTTTGTAAGGTACACTGAGATTTAAATATGAAAAGATGGCAGAAGTGGAGAGTTTAGCAGTGACTTCTGCTGAAGAATTTGGATCTACTAGGAGTGGTGGATAGCCTTCCTATAGGCAAACTAAACATGTTGCAGTAGGGAGCATTTACTGGGATTGCTCACCTCCTCACATTACAATTAATCATTTTGTCTTCCATTTAGATTCACTGCAAATGGTCATGGTGCAGGATAAAGAGGAAATCATTCATACCATCTGTGACTGTGATAAAAATTATTCTAAGAAAAAGTTCAAGTACATGAAAGGGAAAAACATTTTGGTCTCCAGACTCAAATACCTTTTGATTTTCAGACACTCTTGCCTAAATCCAGTGAATTCAAAGGGAATCATGGGAAGCTGCAATCCCTATAGGCAGGCCAGTGTTCTGCAAATATGAGAGTCAGTGTGGCATCAATCTTATCGTTGGAGACACTCTGCAGCTTTCTGATTGTATATTGTACATCTCTGACTTTTAGAAGAGATGATTATATTTATATAATCCTATGGATCCTCAAATCAAACAATGTATAGTCTTCTGGGAGAGGTTAAAAGCTTTCAAGTGGTTTTGTGTTCAGGCATTGTAAAATAGATTTGTGTGTGTACATATATATATGGGGTGTGTACACATATATATGGGGGTGTGTGCATGTGATGATGTACATTATTTTCAGTCACCAAAGATATCCCCAGCCTTGCTTCTCATGAGGGACTGAATTTTTAGTTTGGTTTCAGTGTCCCCGGTTGACTGCAAACTCTAATGCTGCCATGCATGTCTCAGATATACCACTACCAGGCATTTTCATGCATGTTGATGTCTTTGGCTGAGAAAAAGCAAGCAGGGAGCACCTTCAAGATATGAAGGAATCAGAGCTTCATTCCTGAGGGGAGGAGATTGAAATATTCATAGCATTCATACTGCAGCTAGCTAACAAGGGCAGGGGGGAGGTACATTTGATATCATCTGTCTCAGCATCTGAGGCTGAGTTATAGTAATACACCACCCCTTTCCCTCTCAGGCTACCTTTAAAAAAACAAACAAGCAAAAACACAAAGGAAACACTTTTCATGTCAACTGTATGAGGTAATATACACGGTCTCTTAAAAGCCAGGGAAGAACAGTAGACATTATCCATTGTCATCCCTTCACACTGCAGTACTGGATACTAAAACACTTTTGCATAATTACTGTTTCAAAAAGCAAATGGAAACTAACAAATTTCACATGTTCCCCTCTTTTGTCCCTTCCTCCTCCATCCAGCACAGCTACCTTTGAGGATGCCCAGGTTTCTAATTCTGTCCCTTCATTTCTTCCCCTTTCAGGATTTCCTCTGCATTTCCCTTCCTCTCATGTTAACTCCCACCATTGCCATGCTCCACCTTTACCTCCTGCCCCGATCTTTTTTCCTAGTGCTTCCCATTGATTTAACTTATCATTTGCCTCCTTTACCAGTTGGCCAAGTGCTTAAAAAAGTCAGCCTCTTTTTCCAGATTCCAAAGCCTGAGCGTGGGAGACGAATTTCAGCCAGCCTGACATAAAACCTCACTGAGCTCTAGATGCACACAGTTGCAGCCCCTTTCACAATTAGCCACAGGTTTTGAGTTGAGGAAAACCAGTCATGCTCCATTGTCTTGAGGAGATTGACACCAGTTAACACCAGATGGAGATCTGCTGTTATATCCTACATTATTCACTGGAAACAAATCACTGAAAAAACATTTGAACAACCTGTAAGACAGATTGACTCACTGAAGTCTCACCTTTGGATATGTGTGTTTTACTACTGTCATCTTCTACCTTCTGTGTGTGCCTTTCTCTTATAACCTAGACTTTATGCTTTTTGAACATAAGGGCAATGGTCCGTATTTATTTAGTTTCATCTAAGTTCTTCTGGTTATCTTTGCTGTTGGTTGACTTTAGACCATTTTTAGTAGCGACACTGAGGACAAAAGGGCCTTGAATATAGCTTTTAGGCACCTCTGCAGTACCATGACTTACTAACACCTCCAGGAATATATACCTTCAATAAGAAAGAGTAGAAGGAACTAAGGTTCAGAAAATGACAAGAAAACTCCTATTGAAATGAGAAAGCAAGAGGGAGAAAGTCTGTATGTCCTTGCATCTTGTGGGATACTGATGCTACTCAGGAGGTAGGAGAGTAGCAGAGAGAGTGGAAAGAGCCACTACCACCTCTACCTTCCTCTTCTGAGCTATGTGTAGAAATAAAACACTTACCTGGGATGGTGAAACAGGTCTATGGTAGATCCAGGGCACGAGACTAGGTTCCCTGATTCCCATCCTCATGTCATATCCACCAACAACACTGCCTCACTGAATAGGGTAAAAATTGGCATCATGTCAGGGTGGAACATTCTGTGCCCCCACCACATTGACTGCTCCCTCACTGAAGACAGTCCTGTCTGTTTACAAACTCTACCACTGTACCTCCTCGTGTTAAATTCCTCTTGGGTTAGGGATGAGTCCAGGATAGCTGAATTTCAGCAGTTTGCTCTGGCTTATGTTTTCAGCCTTCCTGGACAACCACAGCATGTTGTTCCCAAAGAGACTAATTCTAAAAGAGCCAATAACTGCTTTCATACAAAACAGCTGCTTTCAGCTCCCTGTCTGTATAGCAAATTAGCCTTCACTTTTAAAATTTTAAATTGCCAGTTGCAATGTTACCCTGTGTTTAGACCAGCTGTATCCCTTCACAATAATAAAATACGTTTCAATGGTTTGAAATTTCACAGGGTAGAAAAGTATAAAATACCAGTTGAAGTCGTCATCTTTTCTGCCAATATTAGCTCCACAAGTAGACTTTTCCCTAAATACTAGAGGTTTTTCAGGCCCCTGAGGAGGGCTCAGTGTAGCTGTGCTTTTCTGTCCAGAAAAGACATTGTAGAGATACAACTCCACAAGCATCTAGGCACAGGTGTCTCTGAGAACTAGCCCATGTACTTTTAGGTAGAAGAGCCATCCATTAGTCAAGGTTTGAAAGGAAGAGTTTTAAAATTAAAAAAAAAAAAAAAAAAGTTTCATAGATAAAGAATTTCTTTAGTAAGAAATGTCTCTATAATAAAAAATTAAAACATTTAATTCTGAAAATTTGACAGAAGCTTTTGACTATTTTCAGTGTTTTCCCATTTTTGTTTGTGGCTGAAAACAATTCAGCCTAAATTTGTGATTTTTGCATCAGCTGCATCTCCATTTTTTGGATGGAAAAGAGCCTCATAACAATGGGATATTAAACTTTCTGAGTATATTTGAATTTACTATGCAATGAAGATTTCTGCTTTGGAGAAAGGAAGATGTCAAGGTGCAGTAAGAGCTAGGGGCTCCTTGGAGCCAAGATGGCTCCTGCTAGGGACTGACAGCACAGAGGCCTCATAGCCAGAGGCCACCCCACCACCCCTAGCGAGGGAGCAGGACAGGTAAGGGGGCAGCCAGAGGCAACCCCAGGCATCAGGCATCTTCTTGGGATTGGAGACAGAGGTCACACCAGAACATCAGCCTGCAGGTGAGGGTCAGGATAAGGTCCATTGAGGGGAATTGGGGTCAGACACATCCTGGGATGACTGGGCAGGTCCATGGGGACAAGACAGTGAATGAACAGAAGATCAAAGACCAGTGTTTGTACTGTGAAAACAGGTCACTAACATTCCTTCTCATAAAACAAGAACATTGATCCAGTCCTGGTCTAATGAATCAATGACATACTTAAATATTCTTGGAAGTCTCCTATCCAGTTGTCAACCTAGATGGGATTATAGCACCAAGCACTAAGCTCTGCTTTCAGTGCTGCCTAAAGTAGGAGACACTCCAGCAGATTGAAACAAGGACTGATCAGAATTATAGGTGGTGTTCAATGGAAAAATGTACAAGCACAACTGTGGTTCAGAATTAAAAGTCAGGCAGATAAAATATTGCATTCTTCTGCTTCCAATTAGTATGAGAAAGATGTGTTCTTGGCAATTTCTCCTTTATGCTCATTTGAGAAAGAAGAGTTAATTTAACTACAGTTAATTTCATGCCCTCTATAATGTACCCAATTATATCGTCCTAATTATTTCAAGCCCTCATGTGCCTTGGTTGAGTGCCCTTTTTGGAAGGGGATATTAAATAACGATTATTCTCCTCATTAATACAATGCACGATAAAGAGAAAACAAACAAGACATGGCTGAAAGACATAAATATCATTTATATTTTTTTACTCACTTTCCCCCACGGTCTTTCCATGACAGCAGTAACTTTAGTCATGGAGACATAAGGAGGCTGGAAAATTTTTTGTCTTGTCATTCCAGTTTTGTCTGGTTAATGTGTGAGGGTGTGGGCATCCTAGAAGGTGGGCTTTTCTGAGAGATCAGCTATCCTTAACCTACAGCACTAGGCTACAGCTGCAGAAGTTGAGACTTGAATTAGTTCTAATTTGTCCTTGTTTTACTAGTTTGAACAATGAAGCATAAAGGAGCAAGTCATAGTAAAGAGTAAGGTAGGAGGGTCACATTCATGTCTTATGTGTGAAGACTAAGATATGGCAGAATTAGTGCTGTCGCATCCATACAAAGGTAGACAGGATTTGGAGACGGCGTATGAGGCAGATGTGTCTTCCCATAGTTCTCTCCATAACAGGGTAATGTTTGCTTCATCAATTTGCAGATCCACGGGCCAGCTCTGGTCATGTCACTATACATTAAGAACTCAGAAAAAGTTACCTCTGCCTCCTGCTCTCTTGCATGTGCATCCAGATCTCAGACAAGTCTCTGTCCTGCTTTATGTACCAGATTGCTGACACCCAACACTCATGTGGTAGGTGAGCTCATTATGAAGGAGAAGCAGCAGTGGTGGGATACAGAGAACAGAACACCCAGTTAAGATGGCAACCTTCAACCATCATGTAATTCAGCAACATCATGGCCTTCCCCATTCTGTGAGAGGTCCCTCTACAACACTGAAAAAGGAAATATCTGAGAGCTGGGAGTGAGGGTAACAAGCACTGTGACCAAAATAGTTGCTTTAGTTTGGGAGACTGTTACACCAATGGTAGAACTGTCCCCAGTGAGTTCAGATAAAGGATTAATATAAGGGATAACATAATCATAGAATCATTGAATCACAGAATGGTTTGTGTTGGAAGGGATCTTTAAAGATCATCTAGTCTGAACACCTTGCCATGGGCAGGGACATCTTTCACTAGATCAGGTTGCTCAAAGCCCCATCCAACCTGACCTTGAACACTTCCAATGATGGAACATCCACAACTTCTCTGGGCAGCCTGGTCCAGTGTCCATCACCTTAATCATAAAAATTTCTTCCTTATCTCCAATCAAATCTACCCTCTCACTTTAAAACCATTGTGCCTTGTCCTGTCACTACAGGTCCCAGTAAAAAAGTCTCTCTCTGTCTTTCTTATAAGCCTCCTTTAAATATTCAAAGACCACAATAAGGTCTTCCCGAAGGCTGCTCTTCTCCAGATTGAACAACCTGAAATTTCTCAGCCTGTCTTCATAGGAGAGGTATTGCAGCACTGATCATTTTCATTGCCCTCCTCTGGACCCTCTCCAACAGCTCCATGTGTCTTGTATTAGGGACCTCAGAGCTGGATGTGGAACTCCTGGTGGGGTCTCATGAGAGCAAAGTAGAGAGGCAGAATCACTTGTCTTGACCTGCTGACCATGCTGCTTTTTATGAAGCACAGGATATGATTGGCTTTCTGGGCTGTAAGCGCACATTGCCGGCTCATGTCCAATTTTTCATCTACCAATATCCCCAAGTTCTTCTCTTCAGGGCTGAATATATATAATATGAGGGTCTAGATAAGATAAAGGTTCGTATAATTTTCATTCACGCAGACTTTGTGAAGTGTAGAAGTGTATATGTTTACAGAGTAATCCCAGAGATAATTTCTTCATTTTGATGTCTCAAGATCAGCAGAAATGTAAAGGAAATTAACTGCTGCCTGTGTTGTCTGTAAATCTCAAGCAGTTGGATAACAATGTACTATTTGGAGTTGGAAAGTGTAGCTGGCCTTTGGTAGCCTCCTCCTTCCCACCTGTTCTGGATATTGCTTAACTGGGAAGATGAATAATGAATCAGTTTCAGGCTCTTTCAGATTCTACCTCATCTGGAAGAGAAACTGCAAGACTCATCAAGCACAGGGTAATAAAAACATGTGCAGACAGAAATACCCTGAGTCTACATAAGCTGGTGTTGCTTCTGCCATTTGGCTCATGTAAAGATTCTTTAAATCCTCTTACAGTAAAAGGCTGTAGGGGAGTATGCTGTTGGACTGATAAAAGCAGGCTGTCTCTTTTGTAACATGCAGCAAAGAAGCGTTGCTGAGTCATCTTCGGTGTGAGCTCACTCTCCTTTTTCATTACTGAGCAGCAGGTGTCATGAGCCTTTTCTGATGCAACTGTCAGTAAGTGCTCTGCCGTCACCCATTGTGTCACTTGGCATCATGGACAGAGCCAGCTGATGATATGAAGGAGACAGGGTCAGCATCTGATACCAAAGTACAAACAAATTCAGAAAAACATTAACTCATTGAGGAAAAAGAACACAGCCCAAATAAAAAGAGGAGGGGGTACAGAAAAGAAAGTGAGAAAAGGAAAAGTCTGCTGCAGGAACATTATTTACTTTACCCTGGGCAGAGTTTTCAGCAGGTTTTGCATCAGCCAAGCACATTCTGTACAGCTAAGCAAAGGCATAGACAAAAATAGACTACCCTACCAGGTGTATATTTGTACAGGCTCTTCTTGGATGAAATGCACTTGGAAGCAACCCGGAGCTGGGCTCCGACCCAAATTAGACTATGATTCCATGTGCAGATATTCAGTGTGATACAGTGGCTCCAGCCACTCTTCAGCAGATCGATGGGTTTCTCCTCTGCTGGCTCAAAATGCTGGTGATCAATACAGTCTGGGCAAGCCTGGTGGATCAGTATCCACATAAGTGCATCTATCTCAGCTTTTTCAGAGGTATGTTCATTCCAAGTGTTTGAAAATAAGTGTAGTTTTTCCCTCTTTTATTTTGACCGTCCTCGGCTAAATATAGCCTAGATGCTCATGGAGACCATGTTCTTTTCTAGTTCACTGGCTAGAGAATATTACCTTGGTAATGAATAGTAAATGACTGATAAAGCACCCAAAAATTTGGCCCAAAGTGAACACTACATGATTTTATGAAAGTTTTTTCCTTCTGCAAAGTTCTTTAATCAGGGCGCACATCTTTTATTAGGGCAGCATTTTGGGGGAATGCACCCTCATGCCTAGCAGAATTTGTTGAAGAGTTAAAACAGAAAGATTATAAATAAGACAGAAAGTAACCCGTGATCCCTCACCTCTGAAATGGAAATACAGATTTTCCAACTCCTTTTTGTCTCATACAAAAAAATGCACACATATGCACATATGTATATATAGCCCAGTGGTTCAAGTTCTTGCTCTGTGTAGGATATATCTCAATTTGCTTTTTCATTAGACACCACTTGTAGTAGCCTGATAAGGACTAGGTGAAGTAACCATCTTGTTTGCCCAGTGTAGTACCATACTGTGGCTCACTATGCAGCTTACAGGGAGATTATGTGCTTAGAGTGGGATTCAAAGCAGGTTGTATGCCAAGCAGGGAGCTGCGGTATGTAGCTGAGAGATAACCAGGAGACCAATGCAGGGCCTGGGCGGGCAGGGGCAAGATGCATTTCTCCAGAATCCTCGCTCCAGATCCAGAGCTGTGACACTACTCCCAAAGGTACAAGCTTACAGTTGGGGTTTTTTTTTTGAGAACTCAACAAGTCTTACTTACTTCCTTTGAAATGGTGACCGAGTTTTTATGGTCACTTCACAACCTTCTTTCCCCACCACTTTTTGTACAGTAGTCAGTGGCTGATGGACTCATCCAGGATGGAAGTGTTCCAGGTTCAAGTTCCTCCTCTGACTGGGGAAATGCTGTTAATTATCACCAATTACCAAGCTGGATTTGTGTTACCCTTCACAGCTCTTGATGAAGCTGTGCAGCTGCAGCAGAGGATTCAAGAATTCCTGGGACAAAAAGCATGCACAAGCAAAGCTGACTACAGTCTCCTTGGAAGGGGGACACTTGGGTATTTGTCACTGTCAGTTTAATAGATTTTCCTTGACACACTCACTGGATATAGCACACATACTCTGCTGATGGGGCCAGATAGTAGTTTAGGCAGAATCTGATTTCTTTTGGTTGTCCTTGGAGAGAAAAAAAAAAAAAGAGAACGAACACTTGCTAGATTACAGGCTCTATTGATATTACCTTTTTACCTTAATTTTCTGTTCCAGAAATTAGCTTGCTAAGTCTGAAGAGGAGAGAAACTCTTCAAGCTCTTCCAGAAGCTGATTCAAGCTGACAGTTCTTCACAGAAGTTTTGTTGGACACGTCTAATTCTCGAAGTAGTGCATAACATTTCTTTCTTAGTTAAGGGCTTTTGAGGACCAAAATGGGTTGTAGGATTCCTGTGCTTAGCCTAGACAAATAGATCCTATCTCTTCTCCAAAAATTCAAAGTCAGGAGTTCCATCATTACCAGAATTTTTATTACCCACCAACACTATGCCTCCATATCCATTGCTACTTCTTCTCAGTCCTGCCCGTTGACATTTGGCACACACCCCGGCCCATGGCACTTTGAAAGTCTGCTGCCCCTGGGCAGATTTCTGCCGTGGAGCACAAGCGAAGATGATAAGCTCTTGTGTCTGTTGTAGACTTGCCATTTCTTGCATCCATTTCTTTTCTGCTGTAGTTCATCTCTTTGGAGCAGGAGAAGATGCTGATTGGTGGAAGAGAGGTATTTCACTGAAGTATTCCCCCATCACCTTTAACAACTCCAGTTGACTTCTGACAGAAAAAATGTTGCAGCCATCTGTTTACCTTAAGCCCAGCACACCAAGCCAGGCCAAAATCCTTGCAGTGGTAAGACAGTGGAGATTGTCATGTTAACTGCTGTCTCCCCTTCATCTAGCTTAAGGGGTGTTTATTTCACAATAAGCCCGTGTTCATCTTTGCAGGGGCACCAACTGCATCAAACTGCTTCTGAAAGATGGTTTAAAATGCCAGCAGTTCCAGTAAAAAGTGGGACTAACGTAAAATGCTTTGTGAAGATACGCTTGGTTTACTGTTGCCTGGAGAGATTCCCTGCCTGTATTACTGTATTTTGAATAATTTTGAATATCACTG
This sequence comes from Aramus guarauna, assembly GCA_013400195.1. Classification (NCBI taxonomy): domain Eukaryota; kingdom Metazoa; phylum Chordata; class Aves; order Gruiformes; family Aramidae; genus Aramus; species Aramus guarauna. Next base: position 911,298 of record VXBL01007263.1, read on the forward strand.
CAAAACTTCTCTTAAGCAGCACTCCTTTCCTGTTATTCTTACTTACATCTGTTCAGTGTAGTAATGGATAGGTTTTGGCTGTAAGCAGTTATGCAGCATGACACTTGGCAAATAGATGTCTGTGTGTGCAATAGCTACTGTTTTTTGAAGACTCATTTGGCCCTTGTCCCCTCTGGGTGAGACAAAAATATAAATATATCACTATGAACTCCTCGCCAGCCTTTCATTGCTACTGTTACCTTTTTGAATGACATTGCTTATGCTTGAGCTCTGCTCTGAACTGAACTCTTTTGGGAAAATTTAAAGGATTTGATTTTAAGCTTCAAATTTATTATGTATGTGTTTGCTGAATGACAACTTGTGCTTCTGCTATCTAGTCAACAGCATATCTGTCCTTTGTAAGTAGCATGCTGTTTATATGTGATACAATTATTTCCACTAACTGCTCAGAATCCAACTGATCACTCTCACAGCCATAAATGAATCTGTTTGACAACCTGTTCTCTGCACAGTAGGTAGTCTTCCACCCGCCAGCTAATTTATCATTGCATCTGCCTTGCTCTGCCAAGGGATATGTTCCAGTGCATTTATTCTGTTTCTAAAAGCTTGTGACTGGCCATTATCTTGGGAGGAGAGACACACAGAAGAACAGAAATTTTATGATGTATCTTTCTGTCTTTGTGAAACTCTTGCTTGCAACATCTCAAAGAGTTCTCCTTTAGTTGTTTTCGTTCTCTTTTACAGGCTGTACTTCCCAGTAATTGCAGAGACTCCCAGGAGCCCAGCTGGTTGGCTCAGGCTAGATGAGAATGTTTCTCAGTGTTGGTGAGAAGTGCTTAATTGATATTAACATGGATGGAAATGGTCTGCTCAGCCATAGGACAGACGTCATTTGGTACACTTTCCTTCCCTCTAATGGTATAGTGCTCATGCAACCTGAAAGGACCATCTGCAGATCTTTGAGATTAGTGCAGGCCTGTTTATTGTTTGGCTTTTCTGTTGGTTTCCTATCTGCATGGATCTGCTGTGCTAATTGCCTTGATATATGAATGTCAAGGTTGTCTAGATATCCCAGCAAGCAGCGGATTTTTTAGCATGCATTTATTCCTAGTTCAAAATAAGTCTAAGAACTTGCTGAACTGAGCAGCCACCACAATGGGAAAACCTTCATCATCCAAACTGAGACAAGCTCTTCTGCCATGCTGCTAAATAGTGTTTTTGCAGTCTGAACTCTTCAACACAGTTTGCGTTTTTTTGTTGTTGTTGTTGTTATGGTTTTTGTTTGTTTGTTTTTTTCCCCCCAGGACTCAGGGTTCAGGTTCAAGACCTTTCCTGACACATCTCCCTCTCCTGGTTCAAGCCAAAGCTACGTGTCTGAATCACAGGAAGAGATCAAAGTTCATAGATGATGGAAAAGGGTCAAAATACTAGGTATCACCTGCAAGTTGAGGTTATCTTTTTGATCCCCTGTAAAATATGGGCCTTTACTCTTCAGTAATAGGATCTCCTGTGTTTTAGCCTTGTCTTGTCACGTACATAGGAGGATTAACACTGCCAGAAGGGAAATTGAAGATGCCACTCATAAGAATGGGCAGGGCAGTAACTTATCAATAACAGTATCATCCTTTCACCTAACAGACTCTAACGCAGAGACATGTCTTGTTTCTATTAATATTTCATAGAACCAGCTGGTACTACTAGATCCAGCCAGTCCCAATGAACTTCATTTTAGCCTTTTTATTAGCTTATAAACGTGATAGGGTTGATGGATACCATTTAATGGAACGCTTTCCACCCTGCTCCCCCCTCCCTTCCCACCCTGAAAAGTCTGACATTCATAAATTGAGGAGGTCAGTAATTTGCATCCAGCTGAGTGGCTGTCTGGCTTTAATGAGATGATTTGTAACCATAAGCACTGCACTGCAGTGGTGTCTGGTACAGGGGGAAGAGGAGCACGTATGCATACTCCAGCTGCGATGAGGGAGAGGTGATATGAGGGAGGGAAAGCACATGGATCAGAAAACAGAAGCAGAGCTGGAATGACATAAGGAGCTCCATTAAATGTAATACAATAATGCTGCCCTGGTTAGCATAAGAAGGGCCAGTGGCCGGCTGATGCAAGCCAGTGAAACTCCTGTTACATAGGTCAGGCAGGCAGCTTGCAGGATTGCTCTTATCCTGAGGTCTTTAGAGTAGCTGAAAATAACGGGTTCATTTTTGCCAGCTTTAAGCCCTCAGTGCCCTTATTGCACAGCTCTGTCATTCCTCTCCCACTCCTCATATAACAAAAAAACTTCCAGACCAGAAAGATGCTTCAGGGGCTAAAGAGGTTATATGTTGCATAGTTGGCACGCTCCCCATCAGCTATATTTTCAGCCTATTTTCAAAAAAAAATTGATCAGTCTGTCTGCGCGTGTATTCTTCCTCCATCTTTAACCCACTGGCTCTTTTAATTTTAGTCACACAAAGCAGTAGCAAATTCCTGCAAGTCTCAGGCAGGCAGGTAGGAGAGAGACGAAGACTATTAATCCCTTCACTGGGGGAAAGACTCAGAAGAGAATCCTTCTGGGAGAGAGATATTTTTATTTCCCTGGCTTTGATAAAAGCTTCGCTTGGCATCTGTTTCAGATCAGACAACCACAAATCTCACCACAGGCACAAATCCATAGGAAGCCAGGCTGCACTAGCTCTCCTGCACACACAACTACTTTCTCTGGCTAACTGTGAGAATATTGCACCTCCCAAAGACTATCTTTCCCTTGTCTCCAGGGTTTCTCTCCTCTGTAGTAGCAATTCTCTGAGATCGTCACGCGATATTTTTTCATTAGGAGTCCCAGCTGTAGAGGACTATGTTTCTTTAACCGTGTCTCCAGCTGTCTTGAGTTATCTGCAGCAGCCCAGCTGGACCAGTGTAGTTTTTCTTACAGCTGCAATGGAGTAGCTTGCATCAGCTCTAAGGTTGCTGGTATTTAATTCATTAACTACTTTATGTTACAAAAAATAAAAAGGCAAGAGTGCAAACTGATCTGTTCTGCTACAAGCCCCTTCCAAGGAGAATACACTGAAGTGAGGCAGGGGGGCTGCAGCTTTGTCCTAAATTGCAGTGTCTCCCTGTGCAGTTTTTGATGCACAATGTTGTTCAGCCCAAAGACCATTTACGAGGGGTGGTATCTCCAGGACAGCTTGAAGTCAGGTCACCTTGTAAGGAAACAGCCATACCATCATGGGCCCCCCTCCCTTCCTTTGCCAGTTTGTATGAGGTGATGTTAAGCCCTAGTTCACCTCACTTTTCTCAGTCATGACCTCACATCCCCTTCCTCATCTGCCCCTGGAGCATGAACATCCTTCCTTCCAGGCAACAAAGAGCTTTTCTCTCCCCCTCTCCTGAGCTCCTTCTGTAAAACATACATGCTTCATGTGCTTCCTTCCCTGCAGATGTTTGTAACTGCAACATAATCCCTTCCTCCTCTTCCCTGGGGAGACATGTTACCTCTATGTTAAGTAACAGAGATTTAAGTTACAGGGATGTGTGGGTGGCCTTCAGAAACCATGCCAGTGAGATGTTTCTCAACCAGATTTTTAGTTCCAACAGAAAAAGAAGAAACAACAGAACTCTACTTAGCAAGCAACAACAATAGTCTACCTTCCTTTGGGACAGACTGCGCCTTCAGTCACCCTAGGGGAAAAGCTTCCTCTGGGTAAGATGAATGTACCCGTAGATGGCTCTTTTTGAAAAAAGCCCTATCCAGGAGGCAGGTCCCCCAAATTCTCTACCTTTTGCAGTCTATAATCCTATCTAACTCCATCAGCAGGTCTGTGAGCTGACAACATCTCCCACAACTTTTTCACAGAGAGACGAACTGCTTTGCCAGGTACTTAAAAGGTACCCATCTACTGTGCTTTTTAAGCGATGTATCATCTGTCAGAAAGGAATTAGTTGGGTATAGTCTTAATGTTAAAGAGAACATAAATAAACTGTAGGTTGAACATAGGATAGTGAGGAGGGAAATTAATTTTTACTGTTCTTGTAATGTACACTGTCTCCTCTTTGTCTAGGGAGTCTCCCACAGATGATCACTTCTCGGCCAGCAGTGTACTTTAGTGAAGCCATTCAAGCTAAGAAAAACCTTGAAACATTCATTGGTGCTGTTTTATTATTTTCCCAATCATGTTTCCTTGACTTGACTTGTCCTGTCCCTTTGATCAATAGCAGACGTCACCCAGCATGAGACATGTTTTGAATTGACTTAGAGTGCTTATTAGTACCAACTTCTAAATCACGTTGCTGAACTTCCTCTGATGTTGTTGGCACTGGATAAGGTCTTAGACTGGGGTTTTCAAAGGAACAGAACAACTGAGGAGTCCAGAACACTTAGAGCTCTCCAGCCCCTGTTGAAAATCGCAGGCAAGAGTGCAAGAAATTTACTTGCTTTCAATTATAACATCGTCAAGCACTTTAAGGTGCATATAGCTGCTTTACGGGCTTTTCAGAGGTGCCTTTCAGAAGTTGTGTGCTTAGGCATATTTGAAAATCCTATTAGAAGCCATTCAGCATCTTTATGTGCCTAAATTCCTTTAAAACCTGACTCAGCATACTGTGATACTCCTCTGTGTGTGTGAGAGCAATGGCATAAAGAGCGGGCTCTCAGTGAATGACTGATGCTGTATGAATGTGTGGAATACAAGCCAAATCCCAAATGCAAAGGCTCATATGTTATACTCATATAACCCAGCCACTTGTTTCTTCAGCAGTTGTCACAGAAAAGCTGTCATTTCCTAGTTCAAGAGTCTTTATCACATCCTTATCCTTGATACACACTCTGGGAGGAGGAAGGATTCACGAGGCAAATGGAATTTGATTCAGTGATTCAGAAACTGCATCAAGTCAAGGAATGAAAATGCTCCCAGCAGTGGCCTCTGTTTGGATATGTGGAATGGATAGCTGGAGTTCCTCACATAATTTAGGTTACATTACCGTTTTCCAAGAAAAATCCACAGTCTGTATTCAGTTTGCATAAATAGGAGCTTCAAAACCAAAGTCTAAAACATCTCATTCCATTCTTGCCAACTTCCAGCTGAAGGATATTTCTGATCATGAACTGTAATGGTGGAAAATATTGACTGATTCAATCGGAGCAAGAGTGAGAGACAGACAGACACATAGACCATTTCCGAGGAGATATATCCTGTTTCCTATGACAGGCAGCTTTCTTATTAAAATTATCCCAGCATATACATTCTCTATTCAAGCATGAAGTGCTCATTACAAGTCTCTACATAAATAATGTACACTTAAAATGGTTCCCTGTGCCATAAATATTGACCTTGGTTAATAATTGACTATGGGATTATATGTCTGCTCCCCTCAAACACTACTGATTGAGGGTCTTGCCTCTTCCCATCAGGTTTCTTTCCTTTCACTCCTGTAATTTTTGGAGAAGATATTATACTGATACCATCGGTGTAAGGATGACACAAGTTTGGACTGGAGTATGTAATAAATCTTCTCCCCCTCCCAGTTCTCGCTTAGTGTCCCCAGTAATTTCACTGGGAAGTGTAAAAATATAATCTTTTGAATTCACTTTATAATTTAATCTGTGATTTCTCTGTAGGTGCTTGCTGTAGACCTTGTCCATTTTTGCTTTAACCTTTAGTAACATTATTACAATAAGACATATCTATCAGTCATTTAGTGAGGCTGGTTCATGAAAAGCATTTCAAAGAGCAGAATATGGACCAAATTTGCTGCTTGAAATGCAGCTGAGCCAAGGCACTCCTGGTATATGAGGCTTCCCAGCTTCACGCTTGATAAATCTGTACTGCCTGTTCTGAGTATTTGCAATATTCTACAGATTCATGGAGGAAGAAAAATTGAATGACAGGAAAATTGTGCCTGGCAGAGTTAAAGTTTATAATGTCAACTCCAGCCATGGCTCCTGAATAGCTTGTGCCTCTGCAGGTCCTTACTCCACAGCCCTTAGGCTGGGTATGCAGGAAAAATGACTCATACCTCATACACCAACATACCTTATATATCTAGAATGAGTTGCCCATAGAGATTTGCCCAGGCCTTGTACATTGGATGAAAACAGCATGGTAAGATAAAATGTGCTAAATAGCCTGTCTGTGGTATTCAGGTACCAGGGAGCAGTGAGGAAAGGCTTTGATTGCAACAGCCTGAAAAGATTTCATCAGGATGTTTTGTCCTCTAAGTTCTGACAGGACTTTCCTCTTTTGGACATTCTGCAAATATGTAAATGTCACTAAAAATTCTGTGGTTGTTCCTGTAGTTCCCAACTTTTCCCTTTCCTCTGGTGACACAATTATAGCATCAGTTATAGCCACTCCATGTGGGAGCTGTGAAAACTGTGTCTCTTCTTTTACCCTCAGCTTTTGCAAGTCTTAGCCCAATGACTCCTTGCTTTGAAAAAGAGATATGGAGGATGCTGTCCAAAAAGCAACATCTATATATGGATACAGTGAATACACAATGAGTTAGGAGATGGTGACCAAAATGTGCAGCTTTGTTTGTGAGTCCTTGAGGACCAATAAAAAATAATAGAACTGCATCTGTAAATAGCTTATTACAAACATCCAATTTCTATGCTTGGAATTCAGGACTCTGTCCAGACCATAAAATTAATCCTCATTGCCTGCTGGACCTTGGAAGCAGGGCCTCTCTGCCAAAGGTCACTCAGTTCTCAGTGGTGGCATCAGTGCTGATTTGTTTCAGCTCTCTACATAAACATTTGCTGCGCTTGGTTACCAGTTGGGATTGCATGAAGGACATTGGAAAGAAGGGGTGAAGTGCCACAGCCCCTTCAAAGCTAAGAATTTCACCTCAAGGAAGGCACATAAAAGGATCTAGGTCTTAAAACTCACATATCATGGGAGGGTTAGTAGAAGGAGAATGCAGAAAAGGTTTTGCCTTGGGTTAATATTTTAATTTATTGGTGAAGGAATGGTGAGAATTTGTAGTCATAGCCAAGGTTAGATGTGGTAAAATATGCTTTATGTTCAATAACTACTGGTTTTAATTTTTACTATGTCAAAATTATAATGTTTGTAATACTTTTTCAAGGATTTTGGAATTTTAATTATTATATATTAATCAAGAATATTTAGAAATGCCTAAAGAGGTCAAGCTGATCTGTTGTTTTTGGGGTGGGTTGCCTGCCCCCCAGATTTGCACTAAGGTAACATGCACAGATAAAAAGACTTCTGTAACTCAGTTTGCATCATTATTTTTACTTTCTTTTCAAGTGTGTTCCTTCCTCTGGAGCATGAATTGCACAACCTATACATTGCTTTATGATCTCTGGTGGTGGTGTCCTGATCTGTAAGAGGAATGAACCAATCATCATCATGTAACATGTAACTGCATAATCAAACTTTCAATTGAAAATTGTACTGGGAACAATGTTTAGCATGGTTCTATGGACAATTTCGGAGTCTTTCACATTAGCAAGCGTATAACACAGTCCCTAAGGGAATACAAGGGATGTAGATATATCTTCCTGAATTAAACTCCTTTGTCACTACCACCACAATCTATTGATAAGACATTTTGCTCCCCAGTGTTGTCAGTTACAGTTTGTCTTAGGTAGTTAAAAAAAAAAAAAAAAAAAGTTGTGCAGAAACTCAGAGCTGGGTTACTGAACAGATTAAATAGAAGTATAAATTAAACAATGCCCAACTGCACAGCTATTATGCTCTGCTTTTACAGCAAGGATGAGATATCTTGTCCCATACCCCTATCCCCTAAGAGCACAAAACCAGCCAAAGACTCTCTTGATACTCAATGGAAAGGTAGCCATGTGGCCTTCAGAGATGAGACTGATGGCACAGATATGCCTGAAATGCCCTAGCCAGCGAGTGGGCTGCTCTAACATAAGCCTATGTGCTGAAGGACACTTCATCTCCAGGCTGCTGGGAGCCTCTGCCTTGGGCTGTGACAAAACGGGCTGGTATTAATACAACTGCCACTTCTCAATAGCTAAAAAACCAAGGTAGACATCCATGCTGGTCTGTTGTGAAGCCCAAGTGTTAGCAGCCTGCCTCAGGGTTGGTGGTGCCAGTAAGAGTTTGGCAGTAGTGCAGAATGCATGTGAATGTTTTCACGTTCAGCTAAACCCACACCGTCAGCTTAATACCGAGTGGGAAATGGATGAAAAACTCGAGGATGCTCTCATTAGTCAATTATTTGAACTGCATTTTTACACCAGCAAACAGTGTTCTCCAGTTGCTTGACAGAGACTTAGTAGACAATTTCCAAGTGTCCCTGTTCCAGGTACCAAGTGCAGCCCATACTGGTTGGTACAATGCAAGACCACACACCAAGCGTGTGTATCTGCCCATGGAAGTGAGCAGACATCTTCTGACACCCCTAGGCTCCAAGTCAGACAAGAAGGTTCCCCTTAAAGTTCTTCTGTTATAACAGGAATCTAAACTGTCCATCTGAGCTGCAGTTTGAACTGCCCCTCTGCGGGGCTATGGGTGAGAAGGCAGAGTCGGGCTCTACTCCTGCAGCTCTCACAAAAATGGGCTATGTAGAGAAGTCCCTTTTCCTCTCAGCCTTGCTCTTCTCCCTTCCTTTCCCTTAGTCTGTGAGCTGAGGAAGGTCTGTCTCATCCTGCTTGTATGTGCAATGCCCTGCAAAATATGGTCCTGATCTCATCTGTGGTTTCCCGGCTTTATTATAGGACATAGAAACAATGGGCGTTTTATTACCCTGAGTGTATCATTTCTGTTTGAATGGTCCCTCAGCATGGTGTTCTGACTCCAGGCTTGCCGAAAGAAGCTTGCGCAGTAATTAAAAGATTGTTAATATTGCTAATGCTGTTCTGAGCACAATTCCACATCAAAACACTGCTGGGCTTTTGGGGCCGTTTTAAACTTCTAAGTTTTCTCCCACTTCAAATTCAGCTTCTGAGCTTCCCCTCCACAGTGGATCAAACCAAGGGCCTGAATCCAACCATACTCTGAATGAAGATCCAGATTGTATAGCTTCAAGTCATCTTCCTATGTATGAAATTGCATGCTGTACTGCTTTGTATAACAGACGTCCTTGATCAACTACTGTTGTGCTATGTCATGCAGAAATGCAATAAAATAAACTTTTGCAGCTGGTTTATAATCTACGTTTATTACAGCCCCAACAATTTATACCCTGGAGATAAAACTGGTGAGTCCCACTTCCCAATAGAAGTTTATCCCAAGTAGAGCTTAGGAAGACATTCACACAGTGACTCAAAATATGGTTCTCACCAGAGACCTCCATCACATTTCTACAAACTAGGGTCCCACTTTGTCTGCTTTTTCCCTCTTTCAGAGGCAGAAAATGCAACCTGCAGCTCTCAAAGTCAAGTTAAAATTGTTCTGCCCACCTGGGGCAGATTTTTTTTTTTTTTNGCCCCCCTGGGGGAGATTTTTTTTTTTTTTTTTTTTTTTTTTAAAGCTAAACACCACACTGAGGATCTGATTTTCATAAAAGCTCAGTTCCTGTTTTGGCACAGAGCTAATTGGCTGGAAGTTATAAGAACTGTATACACCGAGTACTGGTCTCTTTCAAAATCTGTCATAGTGGGAGCTGCAGGATGGTGAACACTTGTGAAAATCTGCTCTCACATCAGCAATATTAGCAAAAAGTTTTGCATCTGGTCCTTAGCTCTGGTGAGGGTCTAAATATGGCCATTCATCATCAAAATCAGAGATTTTCACAGTGAAAAACTGAGATTGGAGTCTATAGTTTGAATCAAGTGTAGTAAAGCCTTTGGAGGTTTTTGACATTGCTGCTCTAACAGGTAGGATACTGGCTGTTTCTCTCTTCTGTCTTCTCTCAACCCAGTTTCTTTTTAACACAAGAAAACATTTCTTGACACCCCATTTAGCCTTGATGATCCTGGAAGAGTTGACTGTGCTGTGCTTTCACTGCATTAAATCTGTCAAACTAATATGAGAATGAACTAAAATTTGCTGGTAAACATGTACCTAGGGCACACAGAAAGCAGCTCTACCAAGTTACGAGCATGTCATTTGTAATGAGTCTCCTGGCCAGGCATACTCTGCATGTCCTCTCCATCTCATAAACAAAGAGTAAGAGCTGTCTTTTCCGTGTGGAAACTGGCACGGCATTTGTGGCAGCAAGAGGTTGTTCGCAAAGATATGAAAAGCAATTTATCTGTGCTATGGTCAATGTATCATTCTTCTCACACTTTTTGAGCCGGTTTTTGAGAAAGATGAATTGTAGTCATCACCACATTCAATTAATTTTACTCAGCTGGTTCTTATAGTGCGTTTGTACCAAATGTCCTCTATCAGCTGATAAATCATCCCTGAGTGGCTGCAGAGGCAGCGGCAGTGACATACACTGGACTGACGACAGGAATGTGTCACACCATGTCTCTCGCCCCCTCTTTCCAGAAGGATTTTTGTGACCTTTGGTGGCATTTGCAAGAAGCCATTTTATCCTGATGTTCCATGGCTCTATTGATCTCCGTGTAGGATTAATCTTAGACAAACAGGGCATATAATTTATGTAAACTCTGCAGGTAATTAAATTCCTTCCAGCAAAGGTCAGGGCAGAATATTTAAGATTTCATTTGAATAGAAATTACAGTTAGAAATGAAGGAAAAAAAAAAGGGAAAGAAAGAAATTTGGAGCTTGTCATATCAATTATTATGGTGTAACTAAGAAGAGTCAAGTTATTTCTCAAAGGCTAAGATCCAGTCTTCATCAGCTGCACACACATTTCAGAAATGCTTGTCTATAACAACTTACAAATAACTTTAAGAAATGTTCAAATAGTTCTAATGGATAGTGAATGAAAGCATCCCTTTCTTTTTTTAAGAGAAATCTGAGACTCTCCTTAAACGAGGAAGCCCTAAACACACAAGCATGTCTTTGTAACTGGCTATGATTATAGTACTCACTCTTCCTTCACCAAGATCTCAAGGCTGACAGAGAACATTATTTTTCTGTTTACCTTCCAATTTCACAAATCTCTGGATTTCAGTATTCAAGCTACAGTGTTCAAGCTGTTCAATTCTACAAAAATATTCCATTTTT
>VXBL01007263.1:929099-940235 GCA_013400195.1 Aramus guarauna
CTCTCCTCTCCTCTCCTCGTTCCTTTTTACAGTTATATTCCCAACTCCCTGTAGATGTTTTATTACAGTGCACTACTCTGTTACATCCGCTGCAGCATTCAATGATGTGGGAAGTTTGGGATGTTGCGGTCTGACACTGATGGGTCAGGCAGCCCTGTGTTTGCTGAGCTGAATGCACTTCAGTAGTCTCCTCAAACACAGCAGGCTCCGTCTGGATGCTTATATTTCAATAAGTGTGCAACATTTGCAGAATCAGGAGTCCAAATCTGCCATCCAAATGATCTGCAAAAGCAGCTGGTCTTATGCCTGTCTAGTCAAACTAGACCAAACCTCTGAACCTTTTGAGGTTCGCCCATCACTAACAATTAATGTCTGACTTTGATAAAGCTGACATTTGGTTTATAAAGGCAGACTAATAAGCTCCAAGAAGGCTTAGAAATCCTATCAAGTAATGTATTGCATTACAAATATTAAAAATTACTGTCAAAATTAACATAATCTACTTCTGGGCACGTTAGCGTATTAATCTGATTGGAAGCATGACCTCTTTTTGCTGACTTCCCAAGTGACCCTGGTAAAACTGTGACATTTCTAGATATGTAACAGATAACTATTTTTTACAGATCTGTAAAAATATAAGATACAGAGAAGGTAGATATCAAAACCACTGTATTGTCAAGGCCTTTAAAATTTCTGTTACAGGCTTTTGTGTTACATGACTGTACTTTGCATTTAATGAGTAGCCCAATGTTTTACATGCTTTAGGCAACTGGTTTTGTCTGGGCTTTTTTCTCTGCCTTTCCATTTTTGAGGCAGATGTTATCTTTATGGTTAAAGAGGTTTGGACCTCCTTCTGTGACATTTAAAGGAACCCAAAGCCTACTAATTTTAATTTCAGTGGCTGCAGCTAACAAGTGGTAGGAGTTACTGACCTTGAGATGACGTGCATGAAACAACAAAGTGTGATGGGGACTTTGTCCCATTTCTCCATGTCTTCATTGGACAGTGGCTGTAATGGGCACCTGAATCTTTTAGATGATTCTTTTCCCTCCCCTGCTTTGTGGATGGACATCATCTGCAGGACACTGATACAGTAGAGGATAACACAGCAGTCACACAAGAGGAAGAGGAAGGAAATAAGATGAAATTAAATGCAGGAAGTAATGTGCTTTCTGATGTCTTTGTGTGTGACATAGGGTGAAAGGTTTGCTTGTAATTCTCAATCATCTACTTCGAAGCACAGTGTTAAAGCTAGATAAAATATTAATGGTACATTTTAGCCCTCACCATTGGCTGAAGCATTTTTCAGCTTTTGATGTTCCTCCTTTAATTCAGTTGTTTCTTCCTGCCCCTTTTTTATTTCTTGCCTTCCGTGAGCACGGGACATCACCTTTCTGTGGTGATCACCTGTGGTGATCATTGCTCTCTTCACCAAAAATCCTGGGTGTCTCATTACGCCTTAAAGGAATCGAAGTCCAATTTCCCTCTTCTCCATCTTCTGAAATGGCTGTTGAGGGGTGTAGAAGGATCTCCTCCTGGTCAGGCAGCATTTAATATATCAAGAATCATGGCACATGGACCCTGCAGAATATGTGGGGAATTTGAAAAAATATGGACTAAGGAGCAGAGCAAGTAGAGGGGGTAATGAAGAATGGCAAAGTCACAGAAGAACGAAGCTCTTAACCTTGTAAATATACATTGATTTCACCAAATGATATTGGGTCAGAAAATCCGGGAAGAATTTTTAAATGTCAAAATATTTTCCTTTGACAGTCTTAACACACACACACACACACACATTTTGGCAGAAAAAAAGTCTGTTCAGCCTGAACTGCATTTTTCCCTGATGCTTTTTTTTTTTCCCCAGATGAGCCTCTGAAAATGAAAAAAAAAATTAATTTTTTTTTCCTGCAGGTCTAGGCTACTCAGAGCTGCAGGGAGTTGAAGGTGTGTATCTCCTTTTTCACGTCCTGGATATTGGCAGAACTGAATTCCCCAAACGTGCTGGGCTCACTTCGTGGCCATCTGTCTGAATCGACCGTGTTGTCCCTGGCTGAAATGACCACCCAGCCTGAACTTTGCAAGGGGGGGCTGCCAAGCTGCGGTTAGTTTCTTCCCCAAATAGCTCTAAAGTGTGGCTTGGTGTGTGCTTTAAGTAAAATTATGCTACTGTTCAGTTCTCCACTTGATTAAAATATATCTTTCAGCATTTAAGGGTGGGCAGTGACTTCCTGGGATTAGAAAGGGAAGTGGACTGGCTGGAAAGCAGCAAAGATGTTGTTTACAAGTAGTGGAAGGGCAGAGTAGCATGTGTTGCTGAAGTTTGGGGCTTGGCCACATTACTCAACTCCAGTTAAAGAACTGCTAAATTCACTCTGTGTTTCATTTTCTTTCTTAATAGCACACACAGGGACGCTTTTACCAGAAGAGTGATTCATCTGCTGTGGTATTCTAGATAAATTTCAAGAGAGCAGGGCTCCCTTGGGCTGACAGTGTGACCATTTGCCCCAGGACAAATGCCCTCATGGCCTGTCAAGTTGGCTGAACACAGACTTCTTAAGATTTGGACTTTCTCAACATGTAAGATTTCACTTGGCATAACAATTTTCTTCCCATAATAAATGTTTTAAACAGCTTTGGAAGACCTTGCTTTCTCACGATTTCGGCAGGGTGCCGCACTCCCTGGGCTCCAGCTGCTGCCAGAGACGCTCTGTGCAGGGATGCTTGTCAAGGAGAGACTTCATCATCCATATGAAGTGCAGGTATTATAAAATCATCACTACAGTCACTACTTAACAGGTCTGGGTGAAAAATGAGTGAGCACGCTCGGGTGCCACTTCACTAATTTACAGAAATGGAAAACTTGGCCGTTTCGAAGACACAAGGGTAGCAGTGGCTGTCAGCTTAATGAAAAGAGACGTTCTCTTCTTTGTTTCTGTTTCAAAAAGAAAGAAGTTGATAAAACAAACCTATTTTAAGCCTTTTAATGAGCAATTGTTTAGAGCAGTCAAAACATTGGCTCTCTGAATAAGCCAATAACCGATTTAACATGTTTTTTATAGATACATGTGTGTATGGCTTAGAATATGAAAAGAAACTTTATAACCTCCAGAGTCATTGGAGTGGAGTGTAACATCCCTCACAAGTAGAGGTCAAGATTTCTGGGTTTTGGACCAGGCTTTGATACAGACCTGTGTTCTGACAGTAGCTAATGATATCATGCTCTTTCCTGTTTTTCTCAGTTTGCCAGATGAGTAGGATAACACTCTCAGATGCATTGGGATCTAATCAATTTTTCTAAAGCATCTAAAGATCCTTGGATGGAAAACAGTATCTATATACACTGAGTCTATGATTTCCAAAGTTTTATGTCTGTATACTTTTCTGGCTCAATATATTTGCATCTTGACAGAAATAAAATGAAGAACAGCCCAGCTGGGGAAAAAAAAAAAAATACAGGTTTGAGCTTGAACTAGCTTTCCTCTTGTCCTTTTTTTGATCCTCAGTAGTACTGTGCCTACCTATTGACTTTTTTCTGAATGTTGAGAAATTCCCTAGCTGATATTAATGGTCATAGAAGGAGAAACTGAAATATCACTTTTTTTTTTTTTATATGAGTTATTTTCTTATACTGAAGAAACAGCTTATTTTGATGAGTTTGGCTTCTGTTGTATTTATGTTCCTTCACTGATCTCATCAGGGTGCCAGATGAACCATCCACAGAGGGCCTGCACCAGCTGGGTCCAATATTAATGAGGAAAGGGACGTGCTAATTGTAGCAAGTGGTTCAGAGACTGGTGCTTCAAAGCCAATTCGGCCGGACCAGATTGAGCCTCCCTGTGCACTATTTTCACATGATCTTTCATCATCTTTTGAACAGAAAGTCTACATGAAAACACAGAAATTTCACTGAAGAAGTTCTTTTTGCCTTTAGCCAGGGGCACTGTGACCTGCCATCTTCCTCTTATGGGTGGCAGACTGAATGATTAATCAGGACTATCTTGCCAACTGCTGGTTTGAGTTTATTTTCAGCCATAAGGTGAATTGGCTCTAGACTGGAGCATGGGTGATTTTCAATTGTGTGCTGTGAGCCACTCTCCTTCAGCTCAGATTTAGTTTTTTTAGCTAAGGCAAATATGTCCCTGCTAAAAGTCTATTTTGCTGTAAGATGCAGGAATTGCACTGACATTCAGGTGGTTATTGCAGTGAATTTCTTGGTCTCAGTTTTTTTATTTGATACTGCCCATTTTACTTTCTTTTTTTTAACCTTAGAAGTGTGGTGATGCTCATCTGAACTTTTAAACTTTTCCTCAAGCACAGGGTGGATGCTGATAGTTCTCAGACGTGTAAACTATTTCTCCTCTCTAACATGTTCTGATAGAGCACTCACTAAATGCTGGTTTTTGGTGAAAGATCTTTGGCATCAGTAAGGTCTTAAGAAGGACTATAGCACAAAAAAAGCTAGGAAGTCACCCAAACATTAGGGGTTGCTGTCAGCAACCCTTATGGTAGCCCACCAAAGTGAGGTTTCTGTGAAAAGGTCTCTGGCATCCTGGGACTCTCCTTTAGCAGGTCCAGCAATGAAGACAACAGGGTGATCATTGCTGACAGACACTGAGGAGATCTGAAAAGGGAGATAATTTCTGAGCAGTTTACAGTCTTTCTTGTTCAAGAGTTAACCAAGGGTTTCTTTCACGGACATTTCTTCACAGAGTTGGAAGTAATGGATCAAAGTAATGGATCAAATATTTGTGACTAAGACCAAGTGTACTTAATATCTCTTTGAATTTCTTTTCAATGAATCAATAATTTTGTTAACTCTCTGGGGTTTATCAGAAATAAGAAACGCAAAAAAATCATAGTTCTAATGGGTGTTTATTTTATATGTGGTTGTTTTATTTCAGCAGGTATGTGAATTTTGGTTATCCTTTTCACAAATGAAAACACTGTGTGGAGGATGTTGTGATCTCAGGTGAGTTTGTAAGATAGCATCACATGTTATTTGGACAGTTATGTTTTCTGAGGTTTGTTAAAACCCACAGCTATGATTATCCTCAGTAAGAGCCCTTTCCTTTTCATTTACAGTAGTGCTCACAATATTCTTTTTACAGCCTAGGCTTACTGACTGTGTCTATTCACTGGATGTGTCAGTTTGAGTTGCCTATATAATGCAAACTCTAAATTTTAGTTAAGAATAAAATACTTGTTAACTAATCTTATATTTTTTGTTATGAACTTACAGTTGTGAGTGAATAGTGTTGTAGTTCGTAACTGTTATCTCTATCTCTGTCATCACTTGCTCGCTATAATTTAAATCTGTGTTTTATACCTCTATCTTCAAGATCTTTATTTTTATATATAGCCTTTTACCCATCCTAGCCAGCATTATACAAATAGAGATCAGTTCACATTACATACCCTCTTCCACTGAAGAAGAACTGAAACACTTAGAACCTTATCAATATTACATCTCACATCAAATCATCAGCTAGCTGAAAGTGAGAGAAGAATCATAGAAAATGTTTGTTTCTATTATGTGCTCCCATTCCTACTTCCTTCTTCACTGGCCAACATCTCAGTTATAGTTGTGATAAAATTAGGTCAAACACATGAAGAAGTTCAACAACTTATGTTCGGTAGTTATCAAGTATTGATAAAGGAAGCAAAACTGACATTGGCTTCAGCTGGAAATCTGGGACATGATGGGAACTTATATTGGTCTTCTGGGGTTTTCAACTTTGAGATTCTTCTTGGAGGCAGGAGCTGAGATTTTTCAAAGAATTTGGGAGTGAAGCAACTGCATCCAAGATTCTGCAGTCTCTGCAGCAGGGTAGCATGTTTTTTCTTTCATTCACATCTGTGATGAAATTTCCATGAAAGATGTTGTAATTAACAATGACTGCAAATCTAGAAGAGATCTTGATCATTACTCTAATGTTCAGTGTAACTCAGATTCTTGGTCAGAGTTGACCAGGAGACTATAACATGAGAAAGATGTAATTAAAATAAACAGAATCTTTCCTATGTGATGGTTTCCCAGCTCTTCCTGAGCTTTCAGGATCAACCACATTATGCCTCACATAGCAAATTTGCATCCACAAAAGGTCATTTTCTGTTGAGTAACTGCACTCGTATACAAAAAGGCCATTTCAACCTTGTTCCTTCAGTTTGTCTATTCTGTGATCAATATCACAGTCTAGACCTGGATGACTGCAGAATCTGATTGCAGCTTAATTTCCCATAAGAGTAGCTAGACCTGCTGAAACAGCTTGAGTATGCAGCACTGAATAAGCAGGCTGAGAAACAAATGTCCTCACACCATACTGGGAAGCCCAATTAGCACAGCAGAGTGTGTCTTGCTGTGTTATTTTTCTCCCCATTGCATTTTGAAAGGATTAAGCTTGGGGACCGTCATTGCCAAGTTGCACTGGTTTTGGCTGGAATAGAGTTAATTTTCTCCATAGTCACCAGTATGAGGCTGTGTTTTGGATTTGTGCTGAGAACAGAGCTGATAACACAGGCATGTTTTTGTTACTTGTTGAGCAGTGCTTACACAAAGCCAAGGCCTTTTCTGCTTCTCACCCCGTCCCACCAGCGAGTAAGCTGGGGGTGCACAAGAAGTGTGGGCTATTGGAGGTTGTCCCTGCCCATGGCAGGAGGGGTGGAACTAGATGATCTTTAAGGTCCCTTCCAACACAACCCTTTCTAGGATTCCATGAAGTTGGGAGGGGACATAGCTGGGCCAAAGGGATATCCCATACCATATGGAGTCATGCACANAGCTGATAACACAGGCATGTTTTTGTTACTTGTTGAGCAGTGCTTACACAAAGCCAAGGCCTTTTCTGCTTCTCACCCCGTCCCACCAGCGAGTAAGCTGGGGGTGCACAAGAAGTGTGGGCTATTGGAGGTTGTCCCTGCCCATGGCAGGAGGGGTGGAACTAGATGATCTTTAAGGTCCCTTCCAACACAACCCTTTCTAGGATTCCATGAAGTTGGGAGGGGACATAGCTGGGCCAAAGGGATATCCCATACCATATGAAGTCATGCACAGCAAATAAAGCTGGGGGAAGAAGAAAGAAGAAGGGGGGACATTTGGAGTTACAACGTTTGTCCTCCAGGTAACCATTACACGTGATGGCTGCTCACGGCTTGGATGGGCATTCTCTTCGCTGGGTAAAAAACTGGCTGGGTGGCTGGGCCCCAAGAGTTATGGTGAATGGAGTTAAATCCAGTTGGCAGCCGGTCAGAAGTGGTGTTCCCCAGGGCTCAGTACTGGGGCCAGTTCTCTTTCATATCTTTATCAATGATCTGGACAAGGGGATTGAGTGCACCTTCAGTCAGTTTGCAGATNTGGACAAGGGGATTGAGTGCACCCTCAGTCAGTTTGCAGATGACACCAAGTTGTGCAGGAGTGTTGATCTACTTGAGGGTAGGAAGGATCTACAGATGGATCTGGAAAAACTGGATCGATGGGCTTTCAACTGTACGAGGTTCAACAAGACTATGTCGAGTCCTGCACTTGGGTCACAACAACCCCAGGCAACGCTACAGGCTTGGGGAAGAGTGGCTGGAAAGCTGCCCGGTGGAAAAGGACTTGGTCAATAGCCAGCTGAATATGAGCCAGCAGTGTGCCCAGGTGGTCAAGAACGCCAACAGCATCCTGGCTTGTATCAGAAATAGAGTAGCCAGCAGGACCAAGGAATGATTGTCCCCCTGTACTCGTCACTGGTGAGGCCGCACCTTCAGTCTGGGGCCCTCCACGACAAGAAGGACATGGAGGTGCTGGAGCATGTCCCAGGAAGGGCAACAAAGCTGGGAAGGGTCCAGACAACAGGTCTTATGGGGAGAGGCTGAGGAAATTGGGGTTGTTTAGCCTGGAGAAGAGGAGGCTGAGGGGAGACCTTATCGCTCTCTACAACTTCCTGAAAGGAGGTTGTAGCCAGGTGGGTGTTGGTCTCTTCTCCCAAGTAACAAGGGATAGGACAAGAGGAAATGGCCTCAGGTTGTGCCAGGGGAGGTTTAGATTGGATGTCAGAAAAAATTTCTTTATCAAAAGGGCTGTCAATCATTGGAACAGGCTGCCCATAGAAGTGGTTGAGTCACCATCCCTGAAGGTATTTGAAAGAGTTGTAGGTGTGGTTATTAGGGACATGGTTTAGTGGTGGACTTGGCAGTGTTAGGTTAACAGTTAAACTTGATCTTAAAGGTCTTTTCCAACCTAAATGAGTCTATGAATCTATGGAGCCCTGCTTTCCTGGAGATGGCAGAACACCTGCCTGCTGATGGGAAGTGATGATTGAATTCCTTGTCTTGCTTTGCTTGCGTGCATGGCTTTTACTTTACCTATTAAATGATTTTTATTTCAACACACAAATTTTCTCACTTTCACCCTTCTGATTCTCTCCCGCATCCCACCCGGCGAAAGTGAGTGAGTGGCTGCACAGTTCTCAGTTGCTCACTGAGGTTAAACCACCATGCAAGTAAAGGAAGATAACATTGGTGTCCATCGCTGAATATTTGATTCTAGGAAACTATAGAGGTGCATGTGTGCTATTAATTTTTCAGTTTATATAAGGTCTTCCTGAAATTCTCGAGGATAAACTGGCAGTACCTAAAATGCTTAGTGACCACTAAGGACTTTAACCCAATTCTTTGTTAGATTTAACTGGGGCAATGGAAAGAATTACCTTCCCTACCAATTCTTTTCACACCCTCTGTCAGATGACACTGTCCCCACAGTGTGGTTGGAGGTGCACCTGATCTACAAAGTTTACAGCCTGCAGGCAAAGAGCACTGATGAGAACAGCAAGCTCATTATTAGGTTTCACTGCGTGCACTGACTAATGAGGATGGGTAGTTTCATTTCGGGTGGCATCTGCTTTCTGTAATACCAGCAGTATCTCTGAGTTGCTTGTGAACTGTCTCCTGAAAGACTTCACTTTAAGGCTCCTCTTAGGATGAGCCTGAATCAACACCAGCTGACTTTAAAATGCTGGGCTGTATTTTGCAGTGGTTTAAAAATGCTTCATGCTTAGGTTGTCCCTGTTGCACAGGTGTGCCAACTCTGTTACAGAGGCAGAAGGGAAAATCTAGGATCAGTAATTGCATCCACTGACAAAGTTTAAACCACTAGTGTATGTGAGTCAGTATCTTTAGGACCCCAGAGACTGCTCTTGGTCTGGTTTGCCAGATGAAGTGACCTTGTCTCTGCAGAGCTGCTGCACTGAGGTGTTTTTGCATGAAGGGAAGGTACCAGAAGGCTCTTTTCCCTGGGTAAGCAGCCAGGAAGGGAAGACAAGGAGAGAATTGTGCCAGGGGATGTGCTCAGATGACTCACCTCCATTGTTAGGTAATGCCTAAGCTTCCATCAGAGCAAATACGAGCCAAAGTAACGTCAGGACACATTTACCCAGCAGACTGGGCTGCACAGCTTATTCCACCTGGAACAGGGACTCCCAGCTGAACTTATTTCTAGATTTCTGTATTCTCTTCTTTTGATGGCTACCTCCATTGAAGGTTAACAAAGAGGAACCTACATATTACTTTAATTTTTATGCTGAGATTTAAATAATTCAGCTATGGAGGTGTCAGTGAAAACAAGAACAAATAAAGAGAATGGATGTGGGGAAGGAAAGGAAGTATCGAAGACAAAGGGCTTAGGTACCTCCCAATCAGGGATCACTCATACAATGGGCCATTAAAATTTAGCTGAGTCGAGTGTATTGTTTTTAATTTGTATTCCCATAACATACTCTGTTAAGGAGGGTGTATGCAGCAAATGCATATTAATGATGCTACACATTTGCATATTATAGATCCATAATACCAAGGGTGTAGTAAAAATCTTTATGAAAAGTGGTGACTATGCAGCAGTCAATTTTCTCTATATCTCAACCATTTTAATGCTTTTTTTTTGCACACATACAGAGATGCATACACATACACACATACACACATGCACACAAAATCCCTACAACCGGTAGCTATACTACATTAAGGGACTAATGACCTGCAAAATTCCATTTATAAAAGATGAAGAAATGTTAGATTTATATAGAGAAACATCAAATCATCTCTTCCTCTGGAAGATTTCCAGTTCTTTGTTCATTTATTCTAAAATTTTTTAAACCAACAACCTGCTGAATGTATTGTTTTTAAAAATATATATTTAATCCACCTCAGATTTAGTGCCAAGAGAAGATTATCCCGAATTTAATTTTCAGAATAGTTTTTATGGCTGAGATACAAATGTCTGCAACTCAACTGTTTACAGTGAAAACTAGCTCCATCTGGGCTAGCTATGGGTTTTTAGTGGTCCTTAACTAAATAAGAAAAATTTGGGTGGTTATCTCAACATATATGAACAGGCATGGACCCTCGTGTCAGTATGAGACCAGCAACACAGTCTGCAAATAGGTCTGTTGGTCTAAATGCATAGCTAAGACCTCCTTTACTGTGGATAACACTTTGGACAAAATGTGCCGAATTTGCCTCCCATCAGTGCTCATGAATGTTGTTACTGGTTCAAGTGGACTCAGAAATGTGGTAAGGCATGATGTCCCCATGTGGTCCCATGATGCCAGCTGATCCCTCTCTTGCCATAGCCTCCCGGGTGGTTCCTACGCTCACTTCCTCCACGGTACGGCAGGTACACCACAGGTATGCTGCCTGCCACTGGGTACTTTGCTGCATACAGAGTAAAAGTCCAATCTGTTTTCCACTGATGTTCGCAGGTCT
This sequence comes from Aramus guarauna, assembly GCA_013400195.1. Lineage (NCBI taxonomy): Eukaryota > Metazoa > Chordata > Aves > Gruiformes > Aramidae > Aramus > Aramus guarauna. The sequence goes on from VXBL01007263.1 coordinate 939,840, forward strand.
TGCCATTGGCTATACTGTAAGCTGGAGGATATTCTAATTTATAGAAACCAAATGATCTTTGCAACTCCAAAAAGTCAAAAGTAATGTAATATCATCTTTGGACCTGCTCAATAGCCTTATATACTCAGTGATGCTTTCTTTAATGACTACAAAGCAGAAGTTTGGAAAAGGAAAATTTTATTCTGTAGATGCTATCAGACTTTTGGAATAAGATTTATATTTTCAGTTGTCGTGGGTTGACCCTGGCTGGGGCCCACGTGCCCACCAGAGCCACTCTATTGCTCCTCTTGTTCACTAGACGGGAGAAAAAGTATAACGAAAAGCTTTGTGGGTCGAGATAAGGGCAGGGAGAGATCACTCACTTATTGTCGTCACAGGCAAAACAGACTGAACTTA
>VXBL01007263.1:940604-980509 GCA_013400195.1 Aramus guarauna
ATCTTGGCCAGCGGTGGGTCCTTCTTGGAGCCGGCTGGCATTGGCTCTGTCAGACAGAAGGGGAAGCTTCTAGCAGCTTCTCACAGAAACCACCCCTGTAGCCCCCGCTGCTACCAAAACCTCGCCATGCAAACCCAACACATCAGTTTATGCACAAATCTTCATCCCTTGTTCATTAAGGGATAACAAAAGTGGAACACTAAAGAATGAAGGCAGGTGAGGGTCTAAATTTTAGGTATATATGTCTCCCCTACTCTGCATTTATGTTTTCAATGTCTACAGAAGTACTGTTTCCTTTCAGATTTATTTTTAACCTGAAAAACAAAGAAAACCCAAAAATATATTGCCCTTGGATCTTGAATGCTGAAAGACAAGGAATGGTGAAGTACCTGTTTTGTGTCCTTCTGTCTCTTCTACTTACCTGCAGGGTGAGAAGGAGATTAAAATGCAGAATAACTGGCGTGGGGTAAGGAGCGACATATCACCTGTCTCTTGTGTGCCTGCAAGCAGTTGTCCATGGCTGTCCATTCCTTGGGGTACCTTCTGTTTTACGTGCTATAGAGATGCCAGGGCCTAGCCACTGCGTCAGTGAATGATGTCCACCCATCTGCCTTAACCCTTGTATAAGGTTTATGTGAGGGGTAATGTTTAAAGGTTAGGGCAGTGACCATAAAGTCATCCCAAAATATATGGCCATATGGTTGGGTGATGAGAGGACTGCAACAGCAAAATTTCCCTAGGTTTAAATTTTATCCTGGCTCTATCACTGTTTTCATGCAAATCAAATTTCTCCATTGCTGTAATCCAGCTGATATTGTGAGTGAAACTGATTAGGACAGAATAGACTTAAGTAGTACAAACTGCTAAGAAAGAAATGGGGGAAATTAGTATAGTTTTTCAGGGAAATTAAGTGGATGCAACATGTATTAGCCTTCCTAATAAGCCAGCCAAGGCACATGCTTACATCCTGACTCAGTTTTACTCAGTCCCAAAGGGAATCTTCATAAAGAAGAAGTGGAAGCAGAACGAGAAGAGTCAAGACCTCGCTATTTTTTCCTTAGTCAGTTGAAGGACCAGTTGCCCCATCTTAGTCCCTTCAGACCAAAAGGGAGTTTTACCATTGACGTTAATGGAACAGGATCTGGCCCAGTAACTGGCTATTTTGGAGCTGCTTCTGTCGTCCTTGCTGTATTGTTGCTGAGAGTACAGAACATCCTCGCCTTCTGTTTTTCACTCCTTAATGTTTCCTTAGAATACTTAGGCGGAGAGTGACTGTAAATGCTTAACCTTTGTCAATGGCAGACGTTCAACAGAGTTTGGCTGCCTCCTCCTATTTCCTTGTGGACACTGATTTAAGAGTCCATCCAAAACATTTGTTCACAAGGATATGACTAACATGAGAATCTGTCACTGTGTAAACACAGTGACCAAAAGCTATTTGGCAGCATTTTGGATCTGCTGGCTAATAATGAGGTATTTACATTTGCTTTAACAGCACCAGTTGTGATGATCTAATGTCATTCAGTATTTATACGGATAGCTCATCAGATTTTTTTCATTTTACAATGATTCAGCATAATCACATGAGAGATAAAGAACATTTAAAGAAAAGTACTTATTTTGATAACTAATGTAAAATTTCAGTCAGGACCACATTAGGAACGACATGCTGAGCTCACATGAGAAGAACAACGCCTGCATTTACTGGAAACATTGCAGTAAGGGTGAGTGAAGTCATTGAAAACAAATTGCTGTTCCCTTCCTAAATAGGCTTGGGCTGGAATAGGGTCCTCTGGATTGTGACCAGATTTAGCCTTCACAGACATTTTTTTTTCCACAGAAACTGAGTAAATTCTCTTGGGAAACAAATCTGCAAAAATGTGCATGAGAATTTTTGGGGAGTGGAGTGATACATGGATCAAAAGTATATTAAAAGCCATAAACAATTTGCTGCTGTTTGGGCAGTTTCAGAAGAGCACATTCATTTATTGATACTTTTATTACTGCAGCAGGTATAATGTTATACTGATCCAACTGTGTCAAAAGTTATGTGAACAACTCGTATATCAGCCCCTAGTTCAAATACGCATTATTCACTATCATGAAAACTACAAAGACTGTGAAGCCTTAATGATACAGATCCAAGTACACATTGATAAGCTTGAAGGGTATACGATTTGTATTAACTTACGTACCTTCTACTGACATTGTTTTCAGAGCATCATAAATGAGTAGTGAAATATTGTGCAATAGCTAGTATGAACAAATTTAGTTTTGATTCTCCTACTACTAAAGAACTGAGAAAATGCTTGAGGACAAGACCTTTTTCTGCCCACTCAAGGAAGCAAGAACAGCATTACCCTGTTTGTTTGCAAGAAGCAAATGAATTCACGTTTACACACACACACACACACACACACACACACACACCCCTCAGATTACCCCAACAGAACGTAGGAGATAAGGAAAATCAAATAATTTGCTCTGAGAACCACATGAGTGATAGACTTCTCCATGAGCCTTCCAAATCTAACAGCAGCAAAGGTAATTCTGTGCACAGAACCACCACTATGGATAGTACTACTGCTGCTTAGTACCTTCAGTTCTTCAAATTTTTTATCCTTTATTTGGTACCTTGATAAGCTGAGGAATAAATTTCTGTGCAATATGTTTTCAGCTTAGTCAGGTTAGATCTCACTCTGGTACTTTTACTACTTGTGCAGTACATTTCTTATTCTAAGTCTTTCATTTCACACCTATAAGCACTTTAGCTAGAAAGTTGCAAGATACTGTTATAGAATCATAGAAATTAGGAGTCATGAAATCCATTCCTCCACTTTAGGTGAGCAGAGAGCAAAGATATGACAGGACTAGATGAGGAGATAGCAATACTGTGCTATACACACGTCTGTCTATATCAGCCAAGTAACTGCAGCTAGGAGTGGTATATTTTTTTGACAATTCACCCTGCAAAATTCAAATCTGTTATAGGAAATTTTATCTATGTATTTTTTTTCGCTGCTCTGTGATCTCTGACTTGTTCATGGATCATAAAGGGCATAACTATGGCTTCTGGGCTCTGTTGCCACTTAGAATACGTGAACCCTTCTACATTTCAGAAATAATGACAAGTCTCTGTGGTGGAGGCTTTTGGAATGTGATTTGTGTGGGGAAATTTGGTAGGGGCAAAGTGAGGAGAGGAAGAGAGGAGACTCGCATTTTGGCATGAGATATTTTTCTCCCTGAAATTTCTCTCTCCCTGGATTTTCTTGGTGGACCTGGTCAAATCATCTAGTAAGAATGAGTCTTCTTTGCCAATGTCACCTTTTCATTATTTCTCCACTTATAGTGCTGGCAATAAAAGACTGCTTCAAAAAGGAAAATATTCTCAAGATACTGACCTGCAGTGCTCTGGAGATGTGATTAACTCGCCAGAGGTATAGTCAGCTCCAATCTCATTCAAAGCAAGAACCTTGGGACTAGCTGCTAGATTTTGAATGTTTTCCAAGACGGGAATGAAACAGAAGCATTTGGATATTCTGCATTCACACTGCAGTGGCAATGGACTGTTATTCTTAAAGGCTGGACATGCTTTTCATCCTGACTCCAGATGTGCTCCCCAAAGAGGTCACTTTTTCTGTACCTCCTCCTTCTCTTCCCACCCCCAGCTGTGAGTGTTCTTCCTCTCCCATCCACAGGCTGAGTTGCTCCCTGGCAATGTTGACACACAGGTCCAGCACTTGCACCTGGTTAGTTAACCTGGTTAGAGCAAGCTGGGGACTGCTTATGTGAGCATCTCCACCAATAGATCAGACGGGGTAGTAGTTTCCAGTTTGGATACAGTGATGAACAGCTGTAGGAAGTAAACTTCTCAGCTGGAACAGCTGGAGCTGAAAGAGGATGTGTGACTATATCCTGAGACAGCCAGGCTAAGTAACAGAAGCAACTGAGCTGTGTTTATACAATTTCCAGGCACTTAAATGAAAAGATTACCCTACAACCTGCCTCAGTCATCACTAAAATACTAGAGCATCCTGACATCTGTTCCCCAATTAGAAAACTAACATGTCTAATTAACATCTCTTTCTTTTCTGGTCTCAGATACTCACAAAAAGAGGGAAAGAAGTCTGAGAAGCTGATTGCAGAGAGGAGCTCTAAATACACTGATACAAACACAAAATGACTACCCGTTAAAAAAAAATACAAAGCTTAAAATTTTGCAACACCTAATTACAATGCCAAGAAGAAAAGCTCTAATAAATCCTAACTGGAAAAAATACAAAAATAAATCCAGATTAATCTTCTTTCAAAAAACTCTGAGAAACAAAGAAACCCAAAGAACCCCATAAATTGGAAAACTACGTCTGTAAAGAGTGAAGGATCCTTATTATATTCTATTATGAATTTATCTCAAGCTTCTGATGAAAGTATCTTGAACAAGAATAACTTTGATAAACCATTGCCTCACTTAAATTCTTAATATTTTTTTTTTTCATGTTGCGTACAATATGTGTGATTTTCAAGAAAGACAATGGGTTACTATGTGTCCAGTTCTGTACTGGAGAATACTGTACTCCCAAATATTTCTTCAACTCCCTCAACCACTGTATGTGGAGTATGCTGTTATAAGTCAGCAGGTGATACCAGCTTGATGCTTCCCATTACAGAGGCTTAGTTTTCAGCTCCCAATAATTTGTCTAATATTTAACGATTTGGCATTTAATATTCCCTGTTATGTGCATGTTTCAAATGTGTTTTTTCCCAAAGCAGACTGGATCAACTAGTTTCATGAAAGAAGTCAGGGAAAAAAAATACCAGAGAGAGGTAGTTTGGTTTTGTCCAAGTTGAAAAACAAACAAGCAAGCAAACAAACAAAAAACAAAACAAAACAAAACAAAACAAACAAACAAGAAGGACAAAGTGTTTCTTGAATCTTCTAATGCTTCATGATTTAGAGTAGGGTTTGGAATTTTAGAACTACTTAGGCCTTGTTTCATGGTCAGTCTTTGGCTGTGTCCACAAAAGCATCCTACATTTGTCTTTCAATGAATTTGTTTGTGTCTTCGACAGGAGAATCTGAGATTTTTTTCCCTTGTAAATCCTCTGAGAATTTTGTTTTTATTGACAATGCTGTTCCCCAGGGCTGATTTGACAAGATATTTCTGGTGAAAATTTTGGGACTTTGATCCTCCACTGAGGAGAGGTGATTGAGTCTGACAGGGTGAGGAACTGAGGCTAAACAGGCATGAGAAAAGGTCTGAGAGACAAATAGAGAAAGGTTTCCCCTTCAGAAAAGTGCCCTTGCTGGATTAGCTTCCCTGCCAGATCCCAAAGTGGAACACAGACTTCCTGAATCTGCTGTTGGAAAATCTCTGTGAAATCCTCTGAAAAAATGTCCAGTTCTCCTTCAGAGAGAGGATGACAACCTGCCACTACTGTCCGTTTCTCCTCTTAAGTCTAGTGGTGGAGGTGGATCTCAAATTTCCAATCCCCCAATGATCTGTGTGGGTTTCAGCATCTCTCTGTGCAACAGAAAGTCTATCCTTTTTCCCCATTTGATGATTTAAAAAGTTGGAAAATGACATTATTAGGAAATATGTGAAAATAATATAGATGTAATTTCAAGCCAAGTATTAAAATTCCAGATTTAAGGCTGTCTTGGTGATCTGAATTCAACTCTATTATGTATATTGATCCAACGATTAAAGAAGTCTTTACACCCCATTTTTTTCCGTGCCAAAAATTGTGTCTCATTCATTACGTAAAATGTGTGTGCTCATGACTGTGTAGCAAAAGAAGGATCCCTAAAGAAATACACACCAAAGGAATGGGGCACAGAATAAAGAGAAGATGTACAAAATATTAGCCACCTGTTATGTGAAGATGTTTCAAGAAACAGAAAGATATGAATATAGAAGGAAAATATACTTTCTGTGCTATAGACACATACCGCTATGCACAGACATACACATAACTATTTCCTCCTCTTCTTGATAAACCATCCTCTTCTTGATTCTCTTTACATGGCAGGTGACGACACAACAGATGTAATTGCTATTTCCTGGTGACTCAGACATTAGCTTTCCTGCACCATGCTTGCAGCAACCCCTTCAATTCAGCATTTCCTTTCTGTTTCAGAAGGCTCTTCAATTGAAGATTTACTCTGAGGAGTGTAATGAAACAAATAGGGACAGTTTTCTTTAGCATTATTTGTGTAAAATATTACCATAGGGACAGAAAAATTACCTTGATCATGAAACAATGTCTGAGATGGATTATATCCCAGACATAGCTCTCTTCCTTTGGCAATGCTTTACTGATGCTTCCTTGAAAACTAGTTAGAATTTACTTCCTCTATCTGCATGCATATACACGTATTATATTCAATTTTTCAGTCTGTCTTTAACCCAAATTCTAATTTTTAAACCTGTAAATTATGGATACAATTTTGCATCTGCACTTTGTTGATATAATTTAGGTCCCTGGAACAAGTATCAACAGACAATGCCCTAAATTACTGAGCTGTAAGGTACATTAGGTGAAATAATATCTCATTGATGTCATAGAAAGCATCCCATATATTTTGGAAAGCAGAACTCCCCCCCTCCCTGTATTCTTTGGAGAAAGGCAAATCTGATGCTTGGTAATAAAATCCCAGCTATGCTACAGTCTCTTTGTCCCAGTCGTACAATGCCATGAAACTGGTACCTCTTGCCTCTTAAGATTCCCGCTATAAATTAAATCTCCTCATGGCATAAAGCAGAGACTTTTCAAGAACTGCATTGTGCTTTGTATTCCCCTAATGGAGAGGAAACATCAGGGGCAAAAGAAACATAATTGGAGTTCTCTGCTGTCTTGGCTGTTCTTGAGCTCTAGAGCAGCTCTGTATGTGTGTTGATAACCGGGAAGAGCATTCCTGAGGCTGCTCTAATTTATGCAAGGTACTGGACTGACATCTGGCTGCCTCCAGACTCCAGGGGAAGATATAAGTGGCTTAAAGCCAGTTTTGCCTGTTCTAGTGATGAGAGCAGCTCAGCCAAATCAGAAAATCTGGCACTTAAAGATACAAATTATAATAGTAATATTTTGGGGCAGAGGAATAAATAGATGCCAGCTTTAGCAAATGTGGCCCAATGGTGATGCATAAATAAAACACCATCTGCTGGAGACTTTGCAAGCCTTTAAGACTTGCACTTTTGAGTTCCGAGAGTTTTATTAAAATAGATAGATCATCAGGGCAAGGTTTAGGGACAGATAACTCAACTGTGGCTTCTATTTTGATTTCTTTCCAAAGTATGGCACTTCCAATACTAACAGTAAGGTTTCTGTTTCCCTTCACAAATCTGCTTAACTTTACTGTTTGGATTATAAAACAGGGATGAAAGAACACTGGTTGTATACTCCTGTAAACCTTCCTCCATCTTTCTGTTTGGTGATGTTTCAGGATATACAGTCTTTCCAGAAAACTGCAACAAGAAACATTGCAGTCAGAATCTGCTTATTTTTGATGTTCACTAAATGCATAGAAGGTATGTTGTGTGGTATTCCTTCCATCTCAAAACCTCTCTTTTTTGGCCATTGACACATGCCACTAACATAACTTACACACATTTTGTGGTTTCGCGCTGTGAAAAGGAAGTATTAAGCTCTGAGACACTGTAATAAATTTGTTTGGTTTCGATAGAAATCGACGGCCTGAATGCTACCATTTTTATCAGCTATAAATTGCTCTACAGGTTGTGGGATGAAGAACCTTTCATGCTCTATTTTGACTTAAACTGGATAAATCATTTGCAATGGTTCCTTCAGAAGATGTCAGTTCTCTCTGTTGTGTAAATTTGTCGCAAATGCATTTTCTACTTAATTTCACTATTCTCAATCTGCAGATTGCTTACAAGTAATGCATGACGAATATTTGAAATTTTAGGTGGGCTGGTTACCAACCTCCATGTGTGGTGTTTTTTGTGATCCCTGCAGAACGGTTAGATGCAGTTATCAAAACCCAATGTATATTTCAAAAGCAATATTATTGCTGCTGTCAGAGTTTCTTGGAGTAACATCTAGAGACCAGCACTAAGATCCTGATCATCCTGTGCTAACAAACCACTCATATGAGTGAGTCAACATGATGACAACATTTTGTGGTTTGAGATCCAGGCTCATCTACACTTTCTGGGGAGAAAGGGGACTGCATTGGGCTTCTGCCTTGTGGGAAACTAAGCAATCAATGAAAAACCAATGTGAGCCCCATGTTTCTGATGAAGACCTGAACTGCACAATGACTGAGTGGTCAAGACTGTAACAAGATTCCGATAAAGGCTGGACTTAATCCCAAAACCTAATCCAGGGTTGGAAAACTATTTTTCTCCCATGCAAGTAAACCAAAGGTGATTGGAAATTTCCTTTCAATTAATACTGGTGAAACTGAGCTAGATTTTGCTGCTATTCAGTTTTATGTTTCCTCAACTTTCTATTTTCTCCTTTCTGTAGTGTCTGTCAGAGTCTTTTCCTATCCTGGGGTGAAAAAAATTGAGCAGTTAGCAGAAGTATCAATATTGGAGTTAACCTCTTTTCTGTGTTAAAATGGCATTGTGTTAACCTCTCTAAAAGAGAGTGACCTCCCTCAGAGTGTCTGGGGCTGGCATTTAGTTAGATATTTTCTCAGTGACCCTCTGTGGACCTTCCAAGCGTACTGGCCATATCACTTAGAGGTGAACTGGAACAAGGTTTTCTGATAGAAGCAGAGAAGGGAGTTCTGTTATTTTCTTAATTCTTTCTGAAAATGAATGGAAAACAAAGATATTCCCCAAAATTAAATTCTGAAAAGAAATCCTTGTTCTAACCCAACCCATCCACTGCTAGTTACCAGGTACCAATGTGAAATATACGATCAGTGAGTAGAAGTGTGTCCTACCAACAACTAACCCCAGGTGAACAGGTTTCCTCACTGTGTAAGATTCACAGTTAAGTCTCTTAAAGTAGATGAAATAATTGAATCTGATCTTCCACCTCTCTGTTGTGTTACCAGTAGGTTTAATCTCAGCCTCCTGGCTCCTGGCTCAGTATAGTTCACTTTTCTGTCTCTGGTGCAAGACTGTCCCAGATAGGCTTGTCCTGGGGGTGTGCTGTCTTGGCCGTTTGTGGAGAGGATAAAGACTGATTTTGACGATTCTGGTCTGCCCTTCTACACCTTTGAATGGTACTGATAGTTACTGATCCTGTCCTGCTTTCATGAAACGTGCACTGTCAGGTCTGGGTTTGGGCTTTCTGTGTGATAGTAGAAATGGAGCCTCTCCCATCTGTTCTGCTGAGGCATAAAAACATAGTCACTCTTAGAACAAATACTGGGTTTTTTGGAGCCTGCATGAATAGTCTTGTATTGAGTAGTTTACTACAGTTTTTCATGTGGGTGCCGCTCCCACAAATACAAGGGAGGAATAGAAAAGTGACTGTTTAGCCACCTATTTGCATCAGTCTCTCACCATGAGAAGATGGGACTTTTCCTACCTAGTATCTCAGTCAGTGATTAGGAAGATGACTGGCAATGTGCCTGCCATTGTCAAAGAGTTAACCTGACTATGACATTCATCCTTCACGTCACACAGCACTGCTAAATATATCTGTTATTAGACCTCATTAGATTTGCCAAATGTCTACATGTTTCCCTGACTCCTAGCTCTCAATGTGCCTTTTGTCCAGCTGACTCATTGATTCATGACGTCTTTTCGGCTGCATCACCGGTAGCATTGATGTTTTTCATTATTTATTTACCATCAGGCTTTTCTCCTTCTTAAATTTTGCTCCCTTTCTCCCCCTGCAGCATTGTCCAAGAGAAAAATTCCAGTTTTACCCAAAACCAAAATCACAAAGAGCCAAACAAAATAACAAAACAGCTGCTGGCTGCACAAACTTTGAGAAGCAGGGTGTTTTGTGGACCCACACAATGGCCGTGTCGTAGAGAAAAGCTAAGTGGTTTCCTTTGTGAGCTGATGTGGTGGCTTTACTTTGGAATAAGAAAAACAGTTGTGAGGCTTTCCAAAGTCACTGTCAGAGCTACGTTTTCACTGAGAGGAAAGAGAGAAGAAAAAAGACCGAAAGAGAAAACATGCAAAGAAACTGCTTGAAGAACAGGTGTTTCATGACAGGTCAGAACACAATAACCCAACTGAAAAAGAGCTGTGACAGGGCATAGCAACAGCATGGAAAGTGTTTAATATTTTCCCAATAACAACTATTGTGCAGCTTAAGTGATGCTGGCAAACAACCCTGCTGCAACCTTTTAGGTACAGAAGATCAATGAGCTATTAATGGTGCCAGTGGATACACTGTGATATACAAAATATCGGCAGGATGGCTGTAACTCCTGCTTCCCTTAGTGCTGGAATCAGGAGTTCTCCATTCTGCTTATCTTTGTAAAGCACTTAAAAACTTGGATTTAATCTGGATGTTAGCATTTTAGGTGATAGCTAACTGAAAGAACCAAGACTACACCCAATGTTAAAAGAAACATATTGATTGCCTCTCTTTGAATACTTATTGTCCAGCATGATGCACATGCTAAGCAAATCAGGAATGACTAATGGGGTTAAATGTGATCATCACCACTATCAAATATCAGCTCCGAGTTGCCCTTTCTGCACTAATCAGGTTTCACAGCATTAGGGCTAGAATCTGTTTTAATTTTGTTTTTATCCCTTGTGGTGCATATTTGTGTTAAACATGACAGTTGGAGCCATGAGGTTGAATCCAGTGTCCTACAGTCAGAATGTGATGGTTTAGTCACAGTCTAAGACTAATGCAAGGTAGCTGTATGTACCTGAGACCACTCACTTAACTTCTGTGATTCACTTTACACATCCAGAGAAATGAGAGGGTAAGCACTTCCTAACTTGTTGACAAGATTGATCAGTTAGAAAGTAACTGCACGCACCAAGCAACATACAACTAAGGGAGGAATAGACCCGACCTATACATCACTTTGCAACTCTCTGGATTTTGAGCCAGTCCAGGAATAGAGCCAAAATTAAAGCAATCAGGCATGCCGTAATAATTGCTATCTCGAGACATGAGCTACTAGCAGCTCACAGTCAGATAGCTCAGCGTCTTCCTGGTGGTCTGTACTTCAGGGAGGTTTCCCCCATCACCATCCTAACCAGCACATATCATAGAATCATAGAATGGTTTGTGTTGGAAGGCACCTTAAAGATCCCTAGTTCCAACCCTCCTGCCATGAGCAGGGACACCCTCCACACATGTTGCCCAAAACCTCATCCAGCCTGGCTCTAAACACTTCCAGGGAGGGGGCAGCCACAGCTTCTCTGGGCAACATGTTCCAGGGCCTCACCACCATCACAGTAAAGACATGTTTCCTTACTTCTAATCTAAATCTACCCTCCTTCAGTTTAAACCCATTACCCCTTGTCCTGTCACTACACTCCCTGGTAAACAGTCCCTCTCCAGCTTTCCTGTAGGCTCCTTCAGGTACTGGAAGGCTGCTGTAAGGTCTCCCTGGAGCCTCCCCTTCTCCAGGCTGAACAACCCCAACTCTCTCAGCCTGTCCTCATAGGAGAGGTGCTCCAGCCCTCTGATCATCGTCATGACCCTTCTCTGGACTCACTCCAACAGCCTCATGTCTCTCTTGTACTGGGGATCCCAGAGCTGGATGCAGGTACTCCAGGTGAGGTCTTACAAGAGCAGAGTAGAGGGGCAGAATCACCTCCCTTGACCTACTGGTCACGCTTCTTTTGATGCAGCCCATGATACGTTTGGCTTTCTAGCCTGCAAACGCACATTGCTGGGTCATGTTGAACTTTTCATCCACCAACACCCCCAAGTCCTTCTCCTCAGGGCTGCTCTCAATCCATTCCCTGCCCAGCCTGTAGCTGTGCTTGCGATTGCCCTGACCCATGTGCAAGACTTTGCACTCAGGCTTGGGCCTTGTTGAACTTCATGCAGTTTGCGCGGGCCCACCTCTCAAGCCTGTCAAGGTCCCTCTGGATGGCATCCCTTCCTCCAGCGTGTCAACCACACCACACAGCTTGATCTTGTCAGCAAACTTGCTGAGGGTGCACTCAATCCTGCTGTCCGTGTCGCTGATGAAGATGTTAAACAGCAACAGTCCCAGTGCTGACCCCTGAAGAACACCACTTGTCACTGATGTCCACTTGGACATCAAGCCATTGGCTGCAACTCTTTGAGTGCAACTGTCCATCCAATTCCTTTTCCACCGAGTGGTCTGTTCATCAAATCCATACCTCTCCAGTTCAGTGATAAGGATGTCGTGCAGGACAGTGTCAAATGCTTTGCATGTTGCACATGAGGGGGACAGGATCAAGAAATAGGGGTCAGCTTAGGTGGCAAGAATCTGTGCAAGTATATGGCAGCTATCTAAAGATGCACACCATTGATGTATACTAGGTGCACGTTTTAATCTCTGCCTCCTACTGATCCCAGCTGTTAATGCAGATGTTCCTTAATGCTGAAAATTAGAGCTAGAGGATGCAAAAGGACAGAGCTCAAATTCACTGGTGGCTTGACCATGCAGTTCTGAGCACTCCTCTGTCCTGACAGCACTCCCCTCCCTGCCAAAGAGAGGAGGATACTCTCCTGCTGGCAACTTGGATGAGCAATAGTTAATCCTATGGTCACAATTTCTCTAAAATCAGATGACTTCTGCTATGTCTGAAATGCTATTTTAGTGCTTTAAACTTCAGACGAACTCCCAGCACAGACACTCCTATATCCCAGAAGGCTGATTTAAGTGCATATATGTTTAAAGCCTGGAGAAATGGCATTTAGTTCACTGTGCCCTGGATCTATTGCATAAAGGATTAGAAATTTTATCCTCACAACTGCTGCTGCTCTTCACCCATAAGCAAACTTTTTTGAGGTTGGTGAGTGTATCTTGGTCCAATAAATGTAATCTTTTTTTTGAGAAAAAGACTTAACAGTACAACATTTAGCATAGACCACAGATATATGCACTGAGTCCTCTTCAATCCTCCCTCAGCCTATTGTCAGGACCTCATTCAATTAAAAAAATGAGAGCATCTTCAAAAGTGCCAAAGTGAGCCTGAGACCTAAATCAAATGATTTCCCAATGGTCATCTAGGCTCGTGGCTGTCTGAGACTTCCACTGAGTAGAATTCCTAAATGCTTAAATTAAGACTAAGAGGAAGGGTCCTAAGTCACTTAGCTCTGTCTGAAAATTTTACCTGAGAACTGAACAACAACATCAGGGTTTAACATAAATTGTCAGGCTGGACCTGCATCCTGATGTGGGTGGAGTTTTGGACTGAAATTGGGTTTTTTTCCATAAAAAATGAAAGGGTAATACAGATTTATTCAACAAGCCAAAAACCAGATTAATCTCTTATGTGTGGTAGATAAAGAAACTTTCACCAGGTAAAAGGATCCCCAAATTTGCTAGCCTGCGTTACACAGCAGCTGCCCACAAGGAGGGATTAGGGAACTCTCGTACTCCTTTACCCAGTATCAACTACAAAGAAACAGAAGGATGAAGTAGCTGGTGTCACAGTCTCTGGGGTCCAGCTGCCTCCTGGTAAAACCGGTTAAAAATTGTCATTGGAAAATTTGTCTCCATAATCAATATCTCTCTGCTGCTCACTTCCAAGTTGGCCCTTACAGTTTAGCAAAAAGGGCTTGATGATACTCAGGGAACTTCTCATCCTGCATGGTGGACTCGTGCAATCGTGAGAATTATGTATTTACATGAATGAAAATGCTCCCCTGTGTCAGGATCATCAGTCCCTGAGGAACAGAAGTATGGGGCTGTCAGCCTTCCTGAGACACATTTTATCACTGGCCAAACTTGATGGTAAAAACAAATGTACTTTATTCCTTTTAAATCTAAGGCTTGAGGACTAGATACTGCATTTGAAGATGTACAGAACAGTGAATACCCACTCTTTCTTTCACTTGTTTGGTTTTAAGGTGGTTTCTGTCTTTCCAAAATCAAGCCAAAATGATGCATCCAGCTCCCAGATTGTTTAGACAGCTCTATTCCTCAAGATTTGTCTTCTGTAAATAGGAATCTTGATTAGGGTGTAACATCTGTTTTATAACTCTCCCTCTCTGTGGGGTTTCTTTTGCATAAATCAGCATAAGGTTGTTGAAGATAAAGGGATGCAGCTTATTACTAGCTCATATTAATCTCAGAGACTAGCAAATAAACACATTTGAGGAGTACAGTGTTTTTAGAGAAGGAATTCCAAACTACATGAGCTTGGAAATGAGGTACACTCTGACAGCTGGGATATAGGAATAACTCCTGAATTTCCCATTCATTGCATAACAAGACTCCAGCTGTGGATTGTAATTAACCAAAAGCACTTATGGCATATTTAGAGGGGTTTATGCATCTGTTTATCTAGTGTACACCAAAGATTTATTTTCGTGGTGTTCTACAGTGCAAATAAAGAAATAGTGTAGCCACAAAGGGACATTGTACAATTTATATTCCTGAAGAACTATAGAGATTGATATTGCACATATGGATAACAAGAGAAATTTCTTGTCCTGAAGAGTTGTAGGCCCAACTGAAAAGAGAAACTTAATTTTCTAAATGGTGGATTGACATACAGAAGGTGTGAATCTTCCAGTGTCCCATATAAGAAATCTGGGACAGAGACAGGCACCGCACACAGGTCTGTCTAACACTGGCACCTGAGTTAGAGTCCTTCCTCTTGGCAATCACTTTTGTGTGTCATCTCTCTCCAGCCAGTTTTCACTGGACTTATTTTTACTCTTTCACCTTCTTTTTCTTTGTCTGTTTCTGACAACACTCCATCTTGCTGCCTATTTCTCTAACAAGAGCATAAGGACGGCCATACTGTGACAGAGCTGAGGTCCAGCCAGCCCGAGTGCTGGCAGAGGGGTAGTGCTTTAATAGGATCAGATGTATTCTGCTCTCCTGTGAGATATGCTGGATTTCGATGGGGAATAACTGTTCTGTGCACAGGACAGTAACCCTAAATTGCAGAATTTTTGTGGTAGTTGGAGGAAAGTTGTTGCCTGGATGCTCCATGCTGGGAAGAGTGTCAGGGTAGCTGCAAAGAGGAGGAGAGTAAGGGAACTGTCCTCCATATGTAAAATTGGACAGTAATAACAATTAGAATGATTATAAGAGTGAAGTTGACTGGTAACTAAGAAAAAAGATTTAAAGAAAAAAAAAAGAAAAAAAAAAAGTTCACATTTTCAAAAGGAGCTATTTTGGGAACTGTTTTGGCACATTTCCCAGTTTCTTGCCCTGGGTGTGTGGCAGTCAGTTTAATTAGTTTTTTCTATAATACTTCTGGAATGCTGCAATTGTGATTTGTGCCTGGTAGGTCATTAATTTACTTTCTGCCAGTTTTAATGCACAGCCTTTTCAGAGCTGGCAAAAACATGTAGTGGCACATGATTCATAGTGATCGATGGTCATCATCCATCTGACATAACAGGCAAGAAAAAGAGGAGGTGAACATAGGAAGGGCTACTGGAATTGTTGAGTGAAAAAACACCATCCATTACACACATAGTGAAAAGATTGTCCTTCAATATTACATTAACCCTCAGCAAAGTCTCATTGTGGTAGATAACTCTTTATACCACCATATTTTGTGTCAAAGAGCTTGGCTTCCATCACCAGAAGAATTTAACTGCCATTTCCCACTTAATTTCCATAAATCACATCAGTAGGTGTGATGTGCACCAATAACTCTGAAGATTTGGGCCATTGAGTATTAAAGAGCAAGGCAAGCAAAGGGCTGGGTAGGTAGCACTGAGAAGTGGAGTGGCTTGTCCCCTACAAAGGTAACTTGTGGACTAGAGGCAACAGATTTTCAAGTCCTACTGCAGAGTGATTTTTTTTTTCTTTTTTTTTTTTTCTTCCCTATTCTTTTTCTTTTGGAGGGAGGGAAATAGCCTTGCCTATACTGGACTCTCAGGCCTTCCCTGTGGTGAGTAAAATTCTCTCTCCAGGGTTCCAAGCTGATCTTCCTGGCTGGACTTTGCAGCAAGTCTAATGGTCCATGCACTATATGTGATATGAAAGCAACATTGTAAGAGGACAGCACAGCAGTTCATAATGCTTATATCTTTCAATGCTTATATCTTTCTTTCTACATGTCTTAGAAATGAGACATCAGTGGTGAAACCTAGATTCTGACTCAAGGCATCAATTACCATTTCCTACGCAGACAACTTCATCCCTCTGCCCAGTTCATCCCTCTTTGTACCTGTGCAGCTGAGGCCTTATCAGTGCCAGGGGTACCAATGCAAGCTTTTGTTGTCCACACGCCATCTAACTACAGTGTTGGGTGGTTCTAAGAGGTTGCCCTTGTTTTGTCTTTCTCAGCTGGTTCCTGAGAAGTCTCACTTATCTAGAGTCATTTAGCGCTGGCAGCAATGAGCCATCCGAGTCCTGCTAATGGGCAGGCAAGAAGTCACATTCCTTGAGAAGGTAAGTTCAGTGGAAATGTAAAATAATTGAATTTATCCCCAGATACCAGCATATTTACCTTACGGGCTGAGACCTGCATTATCAGAACAGCACAGGAACAAATTCTCATTCTGCTGATGGAAATCAGATTCTGTTTCCCATGTAAACCATGTGGTGCGGCTCCTTGCTTGTGGTGCATATGTTTTCATGATCACAGTGATTTGCTTTGGTTTGCTTTCATTTACCTCCTAGAAGGTATGTACCTAAATGGTAGGTGCTGTAATTGCTTCTGCTTTCTTGAGAGCTCTGTGTATTATTGAAATCCATGTATTTATTCCCAGATGAGAAATATCATTAAGATATTGTTAATGTTGACAATATATTACTCTTTAGAGCAAGGTGAAAGATTATTTGTTTATTATTACTATTTAAAATCCACCCCTTTGGAATATTATAAGCTTGGGAAACTCTCAGTTACATGTTTAAGATCAAATATGTCAGTAGGCTATTATCTTTCTGCAGTTTTTGTCTCTGAAACAGGGACTCCCTTTATCTTTCACATAGAGTTTAAGCCCTGTCTGCTGAGGACGTGGACTGCACCAGGATATTCAATCTGTTGAACTAGTGATCTTACAGAGATGGTGAAGAAGTAGAAAATCTGATTCTGTTTCCAGGGACCTAAGAATAAAACTTGGATGGACCAGAATTGCTTTCAGGTATAAACTGGTATATATTTGCTCCACAAATAGAGCTCATTTGGGACTCATTAAAAAAATTAAGAGTTATATACAAATGGGACATCTTTCTTTAATGAATTGAGTCTGAACAATAAAAATATCTCAAGCCCATCTCAGCTCATTACCTTACTGTCCAAGCACTGGGCATTTTGATATGATTACAATACCCTTGGAGACAGGAAAGAGCTTATTGCTTGTTTTACAGGGGAGAAATTGAGGCAGAAAAAGCAACTGGGATCATGCCCAAGGGCACCGACAGGAAGTCCTTGGCAGAACCCAGAATGGAAGCCAAATCCTAGCACCATAGTGAGAATACTGTCTTACCTGTCTAAGCAGCTGACCTTTGAAATACCCTTCAGATCCAGAGATGTGCATATTCAGCTGCAAGTCTGAGCCCTGGGTTTTAAGCCAACCTGCAGCATGAAAATTTCCTTGTCTCCAGATTTTTATTAAATGTTGTCCATCTGTTGTCCAAATTCTGTCAGTTTTAGGAGAAACCTCTATGCCTAAACACTTCTCTCCTTGACTTTAAGTGAACACTTTGCCTGCCAGACATTGATCTTTGATCTGTATTTCCTTGCCAGCCCTTCAAAAGAGTTGATGTCACCATGGCATCTTATTTCCATATTGTGTCTGAGAGCGACAGCAATTATTTCCCACTGGAACTGACTTCAATGTCACTACACTGATTAATCAGCAAAAGTTACTATAAGGGAAAGTATCGGTCTTCCTTTTCCATCGGAGCAGGAAAATGCCAGATCTTAGCAGCACAGCGCCTTGGGGACAGCTGCATTAGTTCTCCAATGAAAGGCTCTGCGCAAGTCAAACCTCCCATCCCCCATGCCTCCCCTCCACTCCACTCCTCTCTTCCTAAAACACACACCGAGGTTTAGTACAAAGTTAATTCTATAACCTAGGGTTCTTTTATTTTTTTCTTTTTTAATGCTACTGACCTCCCATTTCCTTGTCAGTCGACACTAAGCAATTCCCCAGATGGAGAGAAAGATTTCCACTTTGAATATCCCTGAAACACATTTAAAGCCAAAGGCTTTATCATGGGAATAAAAGCACTGAGGTTCTCACAGCTGGGAAGATTTATACAGCTGAGCCTTACCAGCTTAAATGCCTACAGACAGAAACAGCTGAGCTATGTATTATTTCTTTCCCCCCAACTTGCAAGGGAGATGAAAAATGCAGAAGCAGCCTGCAGATAGATATGACTGACAAGGGAGGGGCAGAGCTGTCTGTGCGTAGATGCTGCAGTGGCATTTTTGTAAGATAATTTCAGCTCCAGAGGTGAGGGGTTGGGGCTGACAGGATTGCTATAGCCAAGAGGAACTGCCCTTTCTGCTAGAGCACTCCAGGCAGTGCCAGGGAGTCTTAAGCATCAGCCAGGGAGACATGGATCTGACACTGAGCCCCAAGGTGTTTGGTGGAAGATGCGATGAGCTGAGTGCTCTGCACAGCAGAATTGCTGTTCACGGTCTGTGTAAAAACAGAAGCTAAGTTGTCTCTGCTCTTCTCACCATAACAGCAGCAGTATTTTATTCTTTAAAAAGTGAGGGCAGATCTTTAAGAGTTCAACCTGCCTCCCACAAAACAGGCATTCAATGGCCATGCTTCCCTTGGCGACAAACAGGAAGGGAGATTCCCAGAGGCTCAGCTCACTGTCCACCCACATGAAGGTGTGCTGACCTGACGGAAGAGACCTGCAGATTCCTCTGAAGAGTCTACACTTGTGTTGGCCAAAGGTGATCAGAGAAGCCTTGAGAGTTCAGCAGCCACGATAACATGAGCAGGTCTGTGCCTGTGAGCATCCCCTGCCTCTGACGTGCGTCTGTTTCCCTGCGTATGCACTGCCTCTGCTGTCAGTTGTCCTTCGTGTCACCTAAAGCCTGGAGATGTGGGCTCCACTCTGTGCTGTGCATGGCTTCTTCCCATTTCTCACAGCCCTCAGCCATGAAGACTCTGATTATTTCACTGTATCCAGGTGCCTTTGTGTGGGAGAGCGGTAAGAGGTCTAAGAAAGGGCACAGCTCAATCTGTATGGGGTTGTATGTCCACCCCACAGTGAAAAGGGGAGACCTCCAAAGCCCACATAACCATCGCTCCTGATTTTCCCACCCAGACAGCCTGTGGTCCAGCAGTGCATTGCATCTCCTCAGGTGTCCAGGCACGCTTGGGCTCCAGCATCCCTTCAAGAACAGGCCATCCTTGCCTTATTATAAAATGGAGACTAAATTATTTACATTCTTAGGAATGCCAGTGAGCTGCTTTTGAACTGGTCAGGGTAAGGATGGCCAATATACTTGTTAAGTCATTGGAGCAGCAGAGCTGCATTTTCTAAATGCTGCCAGTAAATCAGCATAGGAGGGGGGAAAAAAATCAACAAACCTGGATATTGATTAGAAATGTCTTTCAGCAATAGGGAAGAAAACAGAATATCCTAAAATTAAGGGGTCTGGAAAACAATTTAAAAAATTGTATTGTCAGTAATAATGTATCCAGTGACTGAAGTGCTCAAAATAATCAGTGTCTATGCTTGTCCAGCCTGAGGGACCTGATAGGGGGTCTAATTTACAATACCAGTGAAAAAACTACGCTTTGAACACCAGGTTTCTTGGGAAACTAAAATATCACTCATTCTGCAAAACTTATGTCATCATGTCTGCCTGTCAATATCTAATCGTTGTCTTATTCTTAACTGTAATTTTTCTTGGGATATGGACTTCGAACAAATGTGTAACAGCTGTTAGTGATGTTGTTTAACACAAAAGCCACCCCTCAGGGTCAAAACAAAAGTCCATTTACCTTAATAACACATTGCTCACAATGACTGTAAATAAGAAAGGAACGGGGTCACCAGAACTAGACACTAGGATCAAAGGCTTTTCATCAATTTATATCTTGTGAATTTATATAGAGCATATAGATGTTTTATGTTTTGCCTTTATCCTTTTGGTAGCTCTCTGCATCAATTTTTACTGCCCTTGAGCAATAGAGGGATGTTTTACTGGGAATTGCACTCAGCAGTTCCCAGATATTTACCGTGAGTGAGAAAAGCTAATGTAGAATCCAGCACCATGCAGATACGATTTCTATCCATGATGTTTGGCATGTGTATTGGAACTGCCACTGAATCTTATGAGATCTTTTGATAACTGCCAAGTTGCTTGTAGATTTCATTAATCTGGATAAGTTTGTATCATTTGTGTGGCTTTGCCACACAGCTCTTCACCCTCTTTATCTACTGCTGTTAATATGTTTTAAGACATAGGTCTCTATGGATTTCCACTGTGAACTTCCTTCAGTTGTATAAATTTAACATTTATTACTAACTTTTCCTTTTCACCTTTTAAGCCGATTGAAACTGTGAGGATTATTTGTTCTGTTGTCCTGTGACAATTTACTTTTTTCAAGACTTTAATGAAGGGTTTCATGAAAAGCTTTTCTAAATTCAAACTTCATTATTTTAACTGGAGCATCCTTTTCTCTGTGCTTGATGGCTCTGTCCTACCTTTGTCTACAGCTCCATTTGTATTTTGTACTGATTTGCCTGTGAGTCATGGCAAATTTATCCCTGAACCCTTTTGAAAGGTGACAGTCACATTTCCCATCTTTCGCAACTTTGACACCAAAGACTATTTATGCAAAAAGAAATACAGAACAGCTAGCAGCTGAGCAATTTCACATCTGAATTCCTGAGACCTCTTGAATGAATGAATGAATGAATGCTGTGCAACCTCGGAGTCTGCTTCCTTCTGTTTTATTCACTTGTTCTAAAAGTTCTTCCAGTGAAGCTTCAATATGAGTCAGCCCCTCACCTTCACATTCCAAAAAAATAGCTCAAATACGAGACAACCTTTTCTACAGAAAACAACAGCACAGAGAATTACCTGCAATGAACATATATTTGAGGCCTCTTTCTATAACTTAATGGAAGAATTCAGAGGTTTTGGAGAACAATATGGACTAAGGTTAGTAAGAGCCACAGAGTAGACCTATCTTTTGTAGTCATTTGTGTGTGATGGCCTGGCTAAGAGTGTTTCTCCTTCCTTCTTCCCCTCTGTCATGTCATCTGACTAGTTTTTAATCCACAAACGCTTCTCAGGCCCCTTCAGGCTCCAGCAATCTCCATCTCCACCACAAGGTCAAGCTCTGTCCTTGACCTTTCCTATAGTCACCAGGAGACTGATTTTTGCACCACAGAGGCACAACCAGAGTCCAGTTAACAGTTAGTTGCAATCCCAGTGTTAGAAATCAGCACTCTTCATATTGTTATAGACAGGAAAACGAGAGTAGCTGTCCTCTCCTTCTAACCTGTTCATATGCTCCTCTGAAATCAAGGAACATCTGATGGGGACCATAAGAGAGACACTTTAGGAGTGGGGAAGAAGTACAGCCCTGTCTCACTGCAGCAACCTGGGCAAGGGAAAAGTGATGACTTGCTTTAACGTTTGGGAATGGAAAGAGCCAATGGTAAAGAGAAAAGAGGGAGGGAAGGGAAATGTACAGCCTTATAATCCCTCCTGTGGGTGAAAAATTGGAAAACTCAACCCTGCTCTATGCTAGTCCCCATTTCTTTATCTCCTGTGAGTGTCTGAACCTCCCAGTGCAACAGGTCCTCACTCCCGCAAGCATTTCTCTCCCTCTTTGGAAATTCCAGCCCCAGACAGACAAGATTTATTCCCTCGAAGAATATTTTCATGCACGTGCCAGGTGTATTTTAGTACACTGTTTGGAGACTTTTGCTGCCTTGCAAACTCTAACTACATATCCTTGGCTAGTCAAGCTTTGCTGATTTGCACCAGCCCAGAGTCTAGCCTTCAGACTCAAAAAATCTCTGTGCTAATCCTGTGTGACCTTCAGTGTTCTCTTTGGCTTTGTGGCTGCCTTTCCCTGCCTCTGCAGCCACTGCATACAGGAGGCAGGAAAATGGGAAAACTAAACTAGGGAGAGGTATCAACGGAAAGCCTAAGCCTGTAAAAAAATAAAATAAAATATATAAAAAAGTAATTGGAAACTTGCTGTCTCAGCTACAGACCTCAAAGGGTAATGACATTTTTAGTGATCATAAACCATGTGATTTCTCTTAAGCATTTGGGAAGCTGTAAAAAGGACTAAATTAAGTTCTGGAAGCCTTGAAAATTATAAGGTGTCTTAGTCAATATTCACAGGATTTGGAAAATGTATCCTTGTTTATGAATAAGGAACAAAACTTGTCATGGTATGGTGTTCACAAATGATGGGTATGCAAGGAAAAGATTTGAGGATCTGAGTCTTTGGGCCCTGAATAAACTTAATTTAACCTAAAAGATCACTAGAAATTGGCCCTAAAATATTTAGGGAAAAAAAATAAAAAATGGAATCTTTCAAAGCATTAAGTCAATTTCCACTATTCTGTCTCACAAGGAAAACAAACATATTACTACTTAATGGACTGTTATCAACAGCAGATAGCTCCTAAATAAGCCCTCCCCCAAAAAAACCCTGGGCTGCAGATTCATTTCCCTTTCTAGGTTTTCTGGGCAGAGCATACCTGGCATTTCTGAGCTGCACAGGCTCAGTGTCTCTAGCAGTGGAATCAACTGCATGATAAAAATTGATTATAATTGAGAATTTGTATGGGGAAAAATACGCAACTCTTGAACACTGTCGCTTTGTGTCTATGGATGTGTCGTGGTTTAACTCCAGCTGGCAACTAAGCACCACACAGCCGCTCACTCACTCCCTTCCTCCTGTGGGATGGAGGAGAGAATCAGAAGAGTAAAAGTGAGAAAACTCATGAGTTGAGATAAAGACAGTTTCATAGGTAAAGCAAAAGCCGCACACACAAGCAAAGCAGACCAAGGAATTCATTCCCCACTTCCCACGGGCAGGCAGGTGTTCAGCCATCTTCAGGAGAGCAGGGCTCCATCACGCCTAACAGTGACTTGAGAAGACAAATGCTATCACTACGAATGTCTCTCCCCTTCCTTCTTCCCCCAGCTTTATATGCTGAGCATGACATCATATGGTATGGGATATCCCTTTGGTCAGCTGGGGTCAGCTGTCCCGGCTGTGTCCCCTCCCAATTCCTTGTGCACCCCCAGCCTACTCACTGGTGGGGTGGGGTGAGGAGCAGAAAATATCTTGGCTCTGTGTGAGCACTGCTCAGCAGTAATCAAAACATCACTGTGTTATCAGCACTGTTTCCAGCACAGATGCAGAACATAGCCCTGTACCAGCTACTGTGGAGAAAATTAACTCTGTTCCAGTCAAAACCAGCACAGGATGCAGCGGTAACTACATATACACACTTTGTTGTTGTTGCTGTGTATGTATGATGCCTCATCTATAGGTTTACTTTAACTGTAGAATTCTAGGGGTTCTCACTTTGGCTTTCTGCCTGCTTCCCATTTCTCAATGAAAAAATGTTCTCCTGAGTTAAATGACATTTTATCTTACACTTCTACTTAGGGAGTGGGGGATGCTTTGGTGGAAGAAGTAGTGCTTTAGGTTACTTGTCATTTCAAGAGCACAACTCTCCCATTTTGTAGGAAGTATAAGGGTACAATCATCAGAAGTGGTTACGGTCTTCCAGTACCTTTCCAAATCTTCAGCAGGGTCAGAAACTGAACTTTTTTTTTTTCACTAGGAAAGAGCCCACTGCAGTACGAAAGACCAGCAGGGTGAGAATAGGGGTCAGCACTAGTGACTGCCCTGTAATTTGGGAGGGCACTGCAGTGTGACTGCTCCAAAGCTGGTTGCACTGGCTGTGCTGCGAGGATGTATTCTGTATGTGCAAGTACAGGCAGGCCTTTGGGTCACCCAGGGAACAGCTGAGATTTATCAGATGGGTATTGCCTGTGCTGGTGACGTTAGTGTGAGAACCGTAGATACCACTCCTTGGCATTACGGAGCTAATGAGAATCATTCTGTTGTAGTCCAGAGCTAAACATTTCAGCAACAGTAGGATTAGAGATAGAACAAGGAGTGGGAAAACACACAGAAATCTTTTCTCAGACTGAGAATATAGGAAATATGTGCTTGTGAATTTCTTTTATATTGCTTTGTTGGCAGAGGCACGTTTTGATTTTACGTAGAGCTGCAAAGGGATTCCCTCTGTATCCCTTATAGGTCTGAAGCTTAAAGTATCTTGACTCCAGGACATAAGACAAAGAATGTCATTGTTTATTCTTTGATGTTCTAAAGCATCTTATTCTTCGGGGATCTCAGCATGCTGTACACACATTAATTAAAGTCCATAGTACTCCTAAATCTGCTGCTATTATTCCCAGTTGATTGATGGAGAAGCTGAGATGAAGAGAGATTATACGGTACATTTTCTAATGTGGGAGTATGTGAAATTAGACCCACAAAATTCATGGTTCAGCAATTAAATGGAAGCAAGATGATATTTTTCACATATACTGAAAAACCTCTATGTTCCACTGAAAAAAAACATAAAAAATTGTTCTTTGAGACCTTGGTGTCACAGTACTCACAAAACGACAAGGGTTTTTTTGGATGAAGGAAAGCTAGTCTACATGCCTATCTTCAACAGATGCCTCTGTAGCATCAAGTTCATATCTAAATCCAAATATCCCCATGATTTATGGCTATTTGTATTTATTGTTTCAGTTGAAGCTACTAAAAAGAAAGGCAACACCCAAAGCAATGCAGCCAAAGCTGAACCTGTGAAGCTAGTAGATAGTATCAGGCAAAACATGAACCCAAACCAGCTACTACAAAAAAAAATTCCACTGGTGAGCACAGTAAACTGAGTCACATAGCTTCATATTTTATAATGGGACAAATTAACTGGATAGATCTAGGTCTCACTCCATCTGTAATACCTAAGAAATAATTTTAAAAGCTTCAGTGAAGATTGTTGATCAGTTTTTGTCTACTTACTTCTTCAGATAATTTTTTTTTTTTTTTTTTTTTTTTAAAGAGTAAGACACAACTTTCTCAAAGGCAGATTTAATCCTGTTCTTTGAAGAAACAAATTTTAGGAATTCCATCTTCCTCTTCATCAGAAGTATCCTCAGATGTAGCTTCTTTCTCTTTCTCTGATTCCCTGCTTAAATGAAAGAGATACCTGGCTGATGGATCACGATATTAACTTAGACCATCTGAAAAGAAGAGGTTTGAAATAAACTGTATTTGAACTAATTGCTATTTTGTCTTTTCCTTTCTCAGCAGGCTCCAGCATCACTGTTGTGGGGCAGGTGGGCTTGCAGCATCTCAGACCAGGGCCCTTCAGATTGCTCCTGGAGCCCTGACTCATGCTGAGGCTTTCTGAGGGAGTTGGATCAACACAGACCGGAGCAGCCCCAGCTGCCAGCCCAAAGTCTCACAAATTTTGCCCACTCATTTTGGGAAGATGTAATGGCCCTATCTCCCACAGCAAACTGTACGGTGCATGCACTGAAGCCTGTGGATCTATCCATGCAGCTAGGGGGTTTTTGCTGGCTCAGAGGCAGCAAAACAGGACGTCTTGCCAGCTGCTTTCTGAGTGTGAAAGCATTGCTCCCACTGGATAGTTTAGAATAAGCTGGGACAGAGAAACATTTAGGATCTGAAGAGAAACCTGAGTCATATTTACAATTGCTATTGCAGTCAGCTGAACAAATAAAAAAAATCTGTTTAAGCTTAATAAACAGGATGTAACTTGTTAAACCTTAAAAAAAATACCTAAGCAAGCCAGTCTTTTGCTGTTATTGCATTGAATTCTATTTCTGGCTTAGCTACTGTCTTGCTCCGTGACCTTGGCATGCAATTTCCCTCCCTTGTCTCTCTGTTCTGCCTCCCACCACTTTTCTGTCTTGCCTATTTATGTTTTCTCTCGCTCTCAGTATTCAAGTTTATTTGTTCTGTCAATTGAATCTATTCTATTATTCAGGGAAGACTGTTCTCTAAACCATTTTGTCATCCAAAATATTCCCTAGAATATCAAAATTGAAAGTAATGGAAAGTAAATAAACATTCACAAAACATTACTTCCACATGGAGCTAGAACCTTATTATACCTGGCTGCACGACAAGTCTGTCAGTCAGTAACACTTATTTCTCCTTGCAGTTGGCTGTGGCACAAGGCTCCTCTGAGTCCATTTTTCTGAATCCTAAACCGATGCATATCCTCTGCAGTGCCTGGTACTGACCTTAAGGTTTTGCTTCTAAAACAAGCAGGAGGTCCTCAGATGGTACCAGTGTGCACCCTGCGTGCAGCGGTTTGAGGGATCTGTGTTTGTAAAGGCAGAAATCACAGCACAGGGCAGAGCAGCACCTAAATGAGCTGTTTCTATAGGACACACTGGAGACGCAAGTCTGAAACGTTACCTCTGCAGCTCAGACTTTCCACCTCCGACATTTTGTGATTCATGGTCCAAAGCTGTTTCCTAAACATGTACTCCAAAGTTATCAAGCTGAGTACCAAGGAAATGATTCACTTTCCCCTTTTAAAAAGCAGCTGCTGTGTGTTGCGGGGGGGCATGGCTGCTTTTTACGTTGTTTGATGCTCAGACACAGGGAGATCTGGATTCAGCTCTCCTCAGCCTGACACTTTTGGGGTCAGGTCCAAGCGCCAGGATATTCCCACTCACCATCCTTGCAGCAGTACCAGTGTGCAGAAAAAAAGGGCAAGATTCAAAGGGCCAGAGGCAAAGTGGGAATGAGAGAGGCTGTCCCTGTAACCAAGACATGAGCGCATTTCTTGTCAGGCAAAAATGGTAGATTCTGGTCTGTGTTGCCAAAACAACTAAAATGCTCTGTATGAAGAGATATCAGACACAATGCATAAACAGGGCTTAATTCTCTCCCTTTCCTTAAAGAGTTTTTATCTGTTAAATCATAAAAGATGCTATCTATCATTATTTCTGGTGGGGGGTGGGGATTTTTTGTTTTTTTCTTTTTTTCTTAACAAGTGGTGCTAAAATCAAAGCTCATGTTTGGGTCTAAACACCAGGCTTTCAATATGACCTCACCAGTGGCCCCATTAACACTCAGTTCCTGAATCCAAGCAGAACGTAGACTTGCAATAGAGTACCCGGCCAGAGCAAGATGATAACATCTGTGGGTATCTTAAGTGTTATACTGACAAAAGCATATGTTTCCATGACACCTCAGGCAAAGAAGTGATCAGGCAGGGGTTTATGGTGTCAGCACCATAATTCCGTCTTCCATTTACTTTAGATTCCTTATTCTTATTTCAGTGTCTGATAATCTGGTACATTCAGACACTGAGTGTCTGTGGCCATCATAGATCAGGACAGTGAGTTTTGTTAAGACATGCCACTGAGTCAAGCAAGCACACAAGGTGAAAGGCTGTAGGAAAACTGGCCCAGCAATTCTCATTCCAGTGTGAGATCTTTAGGATTTTAGGATTTCAGATGCCTGACCAGGTATGGTCAGTATGAGATGACCCAGCTCAGCTTTCCTATGCACTGATATCAGATCTGGCTTGTCTAAAGCTAACCTAGATACAGGGTATACCAGATACTGTGGTTGTAATTCTGTTTAGAATGAGGTGAACACATTAGCTATAGTTAATATCTGAATTAAGGTTGGTTCTTCTTTTTTTAAAAAGGTGTAAAATGTTGAGGATTTCACTATTGGATGTTTGTGATATTGGAATAGGCAGGAGTGGCCACTGGTGGAGGCAAAGTACTCCTCAGCTGGGGAAGGGTACTGGGAAAAACATACTCAGAGCAAGGGCTTCTTGTGCAGTGCTCCTGAGGTCATGTTGCCCAACACTTTGTTTGTTCTTGTGAAATCTTCTGACTCCTTTCCATTGACCTGACTTGGGTTTCTGTCAGGCTCACAAAACAAAAATATAAGGACTTTTATTTCAGGGGAGTTTCCTTGCAACTTCTATTCCAGAGGTTTTCAATTTGTTGTGAACTGGACCTCTAGGATATAAGGAATACCATATCTCTAAGCATCTACCACAGAAAAGAATATCCACCAATAAATAATTATTTAAATCCACCATATGATTGTCAACTCATCCATCGGAAAATCTGAAAATTGAGTACTCTTTTCCCTGTCTGTTACCATAGAGGGACAGCAGAAAATTGTGCATCTAGTGTAAGCTACTACTCTATTATATTAGCTTATCTTATTAAACATTTTCACATGCAAAGGGATGAAGTTTGTAATTTTATATACAATGCAGTGGTGCTTTACAAGAATGATTTAGAGTTCTAGATATAGGACACATCTAGCTGTCAACACAATGACATGATCTGCATTAATCCAGTGTGACATAGATGTAGATCTTCACAGTTACAAAGCTAAAATTGAGCACTAAATCCCCTGAAGTAAAAATGGAGAAAAGGGGAGAATCAATACTAAGAGCTGAGTCTTCTTGATTGAACCTTCTGAAAAGATGGCTGAAGGGAGATCTTTCTCTCTGAAAGGAGGTTGCAGCCAGGTGGGAGTCAGTCTCTTCTCCCAAGTAACAAGTGACAGGATAAGACAAAACAGCCTCAAGTTGTGCCAGAGGAGGTTTAGATTGGATATTAGGAAAAATTTCTTCACCAAAAGGGTTATCAAGCATTGGAACAGGGGAAGTGGTTGAGTCACCATCCCTGGAGGTATTTAAAAGACGTGTAGGTGTGGTGCTTAGGGACATGGTTTAGTGGTGGGCTTGGCAGTGTTAAGTTTACGGTTGGAGTCGATGATCTTAAAGGTCTTTCCAACCTATATGATTCTATGACTCTATGATTCTAACCACGCCAATTTACATTAGCTGTGGATGCATTTCTGTATCGCTTTCCTGTACCTTGAACCAGCATTCCTGAAAATCCTTACAAATGCACTGGTTAGGCTGGTGAGATGGATGTGGTTGGTAGCTGTTAGTTCCTGCCATATGGATCACAACTAGAGGTTCTACAACTTGCTAATGACCTGTCTTAGCAACAGGCTGCCTGAAAAGATGAAGAAATGGAATCTCCCTGTATTTGCTGCACTAAGCTTTGTGTTGGCAAACACTTGCTAACATATGTCACCAGCTTTGAAAAGACACGGTTTATTTATATGTTAATTACTGCAGCACTTTGGGGAAAATATTTGTTGATACAAGAGCTGTGTAAATAGTCAAGTGTTCAAAGCTGTTGCGATTTAAAAATAAATGAGCACTAGCCAATAAGAATCAACAAAAGTCCACAATACGCAGGGCCTCTTCTTGCTTCTGGCCCAGTGAGATCTCCATTGATTTCTGTGAGCTGTGAGTCAGTCTTTAACTGACTTTAACCTCACGCACACATTAAAAAACTTCATGCAGTCCCTTCCCTGAATTGGTGCACTGCTTCAAGACACTGCACTACATTTGAACTCAGAAGATGCAGGTCACTTCTGGCTGACAACAAGGGATGGAAGGTGTGTAAGTGTTGCTGGAAGCAATGTCAGTGATAAAATACATCTCATCCTTAGACCCAGGGCCTCATCTGGACATGGAGGGGGGCTGTTTTGAAGGTGTCATGGCTTCTGTGAAACAGAAGCCCAAGGCCTTCACAGCTATGATCATTAAAAGTACCCCAACACCGTTTGCAAGAAAATTCTGGCATTTCTGCTGTCTGGGAAAGTCACTGGCAACACGCAGAATTCGCTGCTCTGAAGTCTCCTTATTATTTGCTGGTAGAAAGGTTTCCCTTCAGACCACAAATGTCCCACACTCCTGGAAGAAACCTGTGTAATGACATATCAGACTCTCCACAGCCAAATTTCTAATCCGCAAAGTACTTCACAGTGAAAATTGTTCTGTCAATGTATTGAATTTTCACAGCGTTGCTATTAGCAATACTGTTTACCTGGAGGGCAAACAACAAAAGAAACAATTCTCTTGGATCTACTTGGTGGTTACAAATAATGCATTGTTTATCAAGTAGTTTACAAACTCCTGGTTTTGCACATGAGTAGTATTGCATGACTGTGATGATTAAAAGTGAGACATGCATTTTTTCTGCACAGATAGCTGAGAAGCTGCTGAGTGCCACACCCTTGCCATGCGTGGGCAGAAAGTTGCTTATCTTGAACCCACCTTGTTATCCAGTTCTTCAGAACTACGAAACTATTGGGACCTGAGAACCCCAGAGATTCCCAGCTACCAAAAATACGTATTTTGCTAGGTGTTGTATTCATACTAGGGATTAGAGTAAAATATGGGAAAGATAAGAAATAGCAATACAATCTTGAGTAGCTATCTCCTTAAAGTCTGACATTGCAATCTATTTTCTGAGTTTAGATGGCAGTGGTGAAACTTGCTCCCCAGGCAGCCCATAGCACAGGGATAGCACAATATATCTGGGCGTGTGATGAAATGAAGATGTCAAGCCACCATGAATAGGAAAAAGATCACACTAGACAGTCTGATAAATGTTTCAGCTCTCAGTTATGTTCATTATATCTTCTAGAGAAAATAGGAGGTGGGGCATGAAGGGACAAAGGATGAACTTTCACAGCCCTGGTACCCACTTGTCTATCCATTCTCAGTAAAAGCAATACAAAGGTTGCTGTTATTATTGAGTATTCTTTTCAGGTCAGAGACACGATGGTTCAGATGCTCTAGAAGGGACTTCTTTATTCCACTGAGCTCAATTTGAAGACAGAAAAGTAGACCACTCAGGGCTGATATGTTTGACTTCATTCCTTGCTATAGAACATCAAAATCTCACTGGCTTG
The DNA here is from genome assembly GCA_013400195.1 of Aramus guarauna. Lineage (NCBI taxonomy): Eukaryota > Metazoa > Chordata > Aves > Gruiformes > Aramidae > Aramus > Aramus guarauna. Next base: position 971,448 of record VXBL01007263.1, read on the forward strand.
CTTTTTTATGGCAGTGATTGATCCACAACAGTTAAATAATTTTATACCAAATACACTAGTAAAACAAAATAATAAACTTTGTCATTCAGAGACTGCTCCTTCCTGGTAACAGTGAATGATCCTGTGAATGTAAAGGTCATCATGGATTTTCTTTTAAATTATTACTGTAATCTTGTCAGAGATCTTTCAGTGTCTGAGTTGGGGAGACGGGCAATTATGTTTGATCCCCAATTCATAGTGAAAAAATAGGAAGCTAAAGTTATGAAACTCTAACTGAGAGAGAAAATGTGACTGGCTTTGGAAGTGGCAATCAGAGTAGGACTCTGCCTTGGTGTGTTTTAGCGTCTGATCGTTATCTGTGCGGTTTAAACAGGGGATGATCTCCTCTTCATCAACAAAACTATCCTATGACCTGCGCGTTATTCTGAGAAGTCAGAGAAAAGCAGTCTTCAGAAAACCACACAGGTTAAGTAGATAAGTCGCTAAAGAGTCTATATTCTTGGCGCCACCCAAAGAGCCTTTTCTGATTATGTTCACAGCTCACCGCACATCCTGTTTTAAGACAGAGCACCTATGCAAACTATGTGGTTTTATTTTTAACCAGCTACTTCTGACTAACCTATTATTGCCATCATTTCTTCCACCCCAATGAAACTAGCAGTATCTCAGGGGTTGCCTAAAAATCATCCAGCAGTGAGCAAAGCCCCGGATAATTGCTTGTGTGTGAGGTGCTTCAAATGTGTAGGGTTTCTGCATTTGGTACTGCCCTTGGTGTTGCACATACAGCTGTTGCATGATGTGGTCCTGTTGTCTGAAGTAGCACTTTCCACATCCATTGTTCAGCAATGGAGCATACACGATATGACATCTCAGCAGAGTGACTTATTTTTTCATTCTGGGAAAGCAGAGGTGAATAAAGGCCTTGTAGCTCTATGCACAACTTCGTAACGTACCACTTTACTTCTAGCAGCTGTCCATAGCGGAAAGCAGAGGAGACATTGTAAGAGATGAAAACTAAAACTTCTGGATGCAGTTTCCTTACACATGTCATTGTCCCAAAGAAAACAATGATTTTTTTGACTGATCACAAAACTCTCCATGGTCTCACATGCAAACAGTCCCCAGAAGTCTCCCTTGGACAGTTTAATTTAATTCAAACTTTTGGCAGATTAAGGGGTCAGGTTCTACAGGATCCCACATGCCAAAATCATTTTCCAAGTGTAGGGTCTATCAATTCCATGTGGGTAATTTCTCACTGTTTCTTTACATTAACAAGCAAGTAACCGCTTCTTCATCCAGTCTGTCCTCCCTGTTCTCAAGTTGCAATTGATGGAGCAAAGCTTCACACTAGCACTACAGGATGACATTTTTTCTCTTTCTTTAACCTGCTGGTAATCTGTTTCCAAGAATCCTTGGGAAGAAATAACTGGATAAAAGACATAGTACTTCAGCCTTCCTTTCATTACAGACAGTCTCTGGGGAATCATCACCATCATGGGCTCCATCAAGACTTGTGTATCTTGACCTGAACTTCTCCTGTGGCACATTCAGTGCAAAACGGTGGCTGTCTATGAAGTGAGAGGTATTTGAAGAAAGGTCAGCATAGCAGCTGTGGGAGTGCTGGTGCTCCTTGTGCAGTGGTGCTTCAGCTGGATAAAAAAGCTCTGGGAACGAGGACAGAAGACTCTGAAGCCATTTATTTTCTTATCCTCTGTAATAATACACCTTCCTAGCTTGTTTTACAAGGCTCTTTTGTCCATCAAAATTCCCAGAGAGCTTCTGCTTCTTGTTTGTCTGCATTTGGTGTTTGAGGAGTAATGGGAAGAGAACATGTGTGGGCACATATGCATAAACAGCTTTTTTTACAGGAGTTGTTTCACAAAGAAGGTGAAGGTCATCAAATTAACCAGTCTGACCAGCACTGAAGTGAGACTGCTGGTCAATTATGAAAATGCAACAGAGTGTAAGGGAAGAGCAAAGGGATGTGAAAAACTGAACTTCAATTACGGTAAAGCCGAGGTTTTTCAGCTGATCTGGATGTTAAACTAAGTTACTTCCTCACTCAAACTGAGGACACACCCAGTGGTGAGAACAAAACAAACTTGTTTTGATTATTGCTCTCTTCCTTTCACTTTTCAGACTCTCCAGCCTGCTTCCATTATCCTGGTTGGGGTTGTTGTGTCCTTGCCTAGAAGAGACAGGACTTATTTTTGGCAGTTGTTTCTACAAACTGGCTGTCTTCATAAGGAGCAAAGATGCTATCACCGAACTGCAATAAGATCTCTGCATTAGTTCCCTTATGTTATAAGGTGGCAGTGAACAGGGCTCTTCTTAGTTTTCTTTTTTTTTTTTTAATTGGCTGAGTTATTACTTATATGAAACCAACCTTTTTTTAAGCTTGCTCAGTGAAAGGCACAGGAACAAACACTAGTCGATGCCCTACGATGACCTTTTTAGTTGCTATTGTATAACTATGTCCTGAAAACGTTTCTCTAGTGAATGCCCTTTTCTCTCCTCAGATCAGAACTGCTTTCCTTAGATAATTTAGAAGTGGATTGTGCCCAGCCTCACACAAGGTTGAAGAAGATATTTTTCAGGGAGCTTTGGGCACAGGCTGGAATAACCCCACACCTGGACACAGACAAAATTTACCTAGAGGATCTGGATTTTTAGCTCCAACTCATGTCTTAGATACCTTTGAAAATGTCACTTGAATCTGCACTGCTTGAGCATGCATGGTGTATTTGAGATGCCCTGTAGTCATTGCATTGCACACTTAGGAGAAACAGTCTCATTGCATCCTCTTAAATGATTGGACCATTTTAAAGTTCAATGAGACTATAGAGCAGGGATGCACAAGCAAAGGTCTCCCACTATGTCTGAGCCTTACAAATATTTCTGTAGACTATTTTGGAATATTTAGGAGATCTATTGCATCTGTATTGTCTGTATGTTAACAAGGAATAGCACTTTAAAATGTTCAGCTCTTACTTCCAGAACTGACTTAATTGATCAGTGTTCTGTATCTGGACCCTGTGGATAGATGCTACCCACTGACTTTCAGGAGTTGGCAGAGCTTAGCAAGACATGTACTATCATCTTCTAGGACATGGAAGAGTGGTTCTTTGCCTTACATTTAGTTTGTGTTTTGGCATTGAAGAAAAGTGAAGAGGTAGGTTGGTTTATTTGAACAAAGTACATCAGGTATGCTGTAGACCCAGTTGGGATTTTCCCTGACTTGAATTATTCTTCCCACTGTGTGGACTGGGAGTGTAAGATTTAGGTGGGGCCTGTGATTTGTGTATACATTCTTTTTCCCTTGAGTTTTCTGTCATTCCTTCCCCTTACTCTCTTAACACAATGATTTTTAGAGTTTTCATTGTAGGAGCAGAATTAAAGCCAGCATAGAAGGATGAACTAAACCATACATGGTTCTTTGTGGGACATTGCAGAACCATTCCCCAATGGAAAACAGATGGGTTTTTCTTCCCCAACAGTACAGAATTCCTCCTTTTCTCTCTGTGGGACACAAGCTACTGGCTTTTAATGTCATTACTCATCCATCTAACGTAACTGGTTTAAGAACAAGATGCCTATAGGATTACACTCCTAATTAAATTCTTACAGCTCTCTCAAGTTGTCTTTTCTCTTGTGAACCTTGCACATATGCAAGACATGAGGGTTTGCATTGGTGTGGATTTACTTGACACTTGTGTGGTTTTTACTGGCACTTACAAATGGCAAAGTCCTGAGGGACCTCTCATGCCTTGTTCTTGGATTCAACACTTGTGAACCCTGAGCTTAACCCAAATTGAAAAATGTATAGGCCGAATTCCCAGCTGTTGAATATTGATATCTCTTTATTGACTCCTGCAGAGAAGTGCTGATTTCCATCAGCTGAGGATATGTGCACGGCTGTGTAGATTTGAGGGTGCCCATCTGTTTAGGAGCCAGCAGGGGCTGTTTTCATCAGTGATCCCAGCCTACAATATTTGAGTTCTGACCCATCCATCAGTGTCCCCAGGGTGGTAAGTCTGACAGAGGATAGATTCAGTGGCTGCAGACTGTTTGTTTTAATATAGTTTTATTTTCTTTGCTTGGCTCTTATTGAAACAATTAGAGTTTAAATTACCTCTCATCTTCCAGGTCAGTCATGAGCGATAAAAGGGTTCCAGTAAAGCAAAGGGGAGAAGATTACATGCTGGCTTCCTTTCTAGGCTTGCACAGGAAAGAAATGTAAGGTTTTAATTTCCAGACCTGCTTACAGGATGCTCATAATTTTTACAAACCACAAGTTTTGACTATCCTCCTAGTTTCCCCTTCTATACAGAAAAAAGATGAACATTAAAGCAAAGCTGAAGAATGTAATCAAAATGGGATTTATGTCCTGAGATATCTTTAAACGTCCTTGTAGTATTTAAATAAAGTTGAAATTATCTTTGTTATTTGTGCCAAGCTGTATCATTTCTTTGGCATATCCTGTCCTATGAAATGGGAAGTGGTTTTGCAGACTTCCTTATATAGGGCCTCTGTTTAAAATAGTTTGGGGTAATTTTTTTCTTCTTTAACTGTGATAAGAGAATCTAAACTCTGTTTACATTCTTCAGCTCTCTGCCTTTTTATCTTCAAGTGAAACTCTGTTTTTCTTTGAAAGGTAAAAATGTCATCCTTAGATGAGAATAGCATTGTGCTAAGACATCTGATCAGACAATATTTTACTGCCAGTAAATCAAGGGAAAATATGAACTCTGCACTTAGCAAAAAAGGATTCGTAGCTCAGAAGCTGCAGCTGAAGAAAAACTTACTCCAGCAAAGTAGGATCAACTGAAACAGAAACAAGGGTTTTGGCAGAAAATGAAGATGCTGCACAATAAGCAGTGGGTTCCTATCTCTCAGGACTAGATGGAAAGAAAAGGGGAGAGCAGGAAGGGAGTGGGGAAGTGGGGGAAATATCTTCAGGGAGGGATAGGTGGCATATGGTATGTCCTTGTGTACAGGGTAAAGCATTTTTATTAGTCTAGCCTAATTATTTCAGATTTGGAAAAATGAATAAGGATAGAATAATTATAAAGGGAGAATCTCACCTGAAGATGCTACTTTAGGAAACAAAACTGTGAATTGACCGCAAGACCCCATGGAGAATCTCCTTACTGGAGGAGAGCTCTGAAATGGTATAAAGCTAGCAGAGCTCACTCTGACGACAACAGCAAATTTGCTGCCTACTTAACTTGCTTCCAGTCCCCAGCAGGAATAAATTCTTTATAGCAAGTAGGTTATAGCAGCTGCCAAAGCCACATTTGGAACCTTGGATTCTATAAGCAAAGTCCTGATTGACTCTTCCCAGCTCTTCTGCATCAAATGCATCCCAGAGATGAGCTTGGTCTGAAGTCCTCATGAGGCAGAGTGCACAGTGGCTCATCCTGCTATGAGAACAGGAGTTGTTCAGGCAGGGACAACATCAATCATCCTACTGAGAAATACATAGGGTGAAACAAGAGTGTCTCATTTCTATCAGTTACCAGTTACCTCCAGAAAATGTCTGAGATGAGAAGAAAGAAATAGAATGGTAACTATAGAGAAAAATTGGCAGGGACAGAGGCTAATGGAGATAATGCAGAGGATGAACTGTGGAGAAGTATGAAGTGGTGTTTTGGCCATGGATTGGAGACAGCACTGTGACTACGTATGTATGCGTGTGTGGTAATTAATTTGAGAGGAGAGTATCAACCTTCTGCATAAGGGCCCTTGCAGAAAGAATTGGCAAGTAAAGAATATAAGGGAAATAAGAATTGCAGATTATTCAGGGGAAGCAGGCTGAAAGATTTAAGCCCACTCAGCAATGAGAATTGGAAACGTAGAAAAAATGGAAGATGTGTCTCAAAAAAAAAAAAAAAAAGTGAAATACTAAATAAGGAAGACTGAGGTGTATGAGCAACAGATTGTGGTTCAATTCATGCACATTATTTCTTGACACATTCTTCCTTGCTGACAGCTGTCCAGTATCACAGAGGATTTTAGACCACCAGGATGGGGAAAACATATGGGAGATGATAACACAGAAGTAGTGCAGATGAGACTTGAGTCAAGTTGCCTAAATCACTCTTACCACTTCACAAAAGTAAAAACTAAACATGGAGGGCAGGTAATCAAGTCAGTGACACAAATATTTGTCAAGTCCAGCATGGCATCACAATTTTCAAGCTAGTATGTCACAGACTCAAGATAATTCAGATACTAGGATGGATCAGCAGTCATCAAGGAGTGAACAACAGAATGGAAAAATGTGTAGGAGAAAGAGTAGAAGATATGTTACATTACTTTCAGGATTAATATTTCCACGTTCTTTGGGCATGAGGGAGAAAGGAAAACTGCAGTAGGTTCATGGTGAGGGAAAAGGAAGGTTTTACTATCTTTCATTCTATTCAGAATAATGGCTGTTAGGAAAGTCAAAGATTATCTGTTCCCCTGAAGAATGAAAAGGAAGAAAAAGACAGTTTCTCTAGCCCCTCCTCTTTATCTTCTTTTTCCCCATTCCTTTTGGACCCAGCTGAAGGGGTTTCACATATGGAAGCATGAAGGACTGCCTTCTACTCAGCAATTTTGCTGCACAGCAGCATTGGTTTTGTCTGAGTTCAAGACTGAGGTATCAAACAACAGTTTTATCAGCCATCCACACTTGACCTGAGGTCAAGGAGCAGAGGAAAACCGCAGGTACTATGGTATCACTCGGACCCTGTGCAGTTTGAACTAAAGGCTCCAATTTGCATCCTCTGGGACTCTCTTAGCTCCTTTAAAGAGATGCAGAATACCAAAGATTTCCCCTGTATTTAGCAGCAAAGATAGGTTTCAATTATGTATTTGCACCTCTCTGCTGCAGTGGGGTTTTTGAGGGAGGGTACCAAGTTAGTAATTGCCTTCCCAGTTCAATCCTGAATGAGCACATTGTGAGCTTTGCAGTGCAGTGGGCCCAGGGAAGCTTACAAGTACATAAAAATCAGGATATTTATTAGCTTTGGACACATAAACAAATATAGTTTGTTCTGGAACTGTAAAAGTGTAAACATGGATGTGGCAGTGGATTATCTGTTTTTAAACAGATGAATAAGAAAAGAGAGGCAGGTTTTTCCACTTTGAGAGGACCTGTACAAAACTCCAGGTTACAACTTTTTATAGGCGTTGGTGCCTTGAGATGGATCCTGTGGGAGAAAGCCAGAGACGTGAAGTAATGCGGATTGGTCCCCTACTGCAGGCAGTTTCACTGTGGAGTTGAAATCTAACCTTCACCTAGTTTTTAGGCAGTGAAATGAAAGAGTGAAGCTTTTTTTATCATTCCCATGTAGCTTAGGAAATGGGTCTACTGAAATGCTAACTAGAAACTGTAAGTTCCAGCCCCAGGTATTTCATTGGTTTTATGACATTTATTGAAATAAGGTTTTGTTTTCCTCTCCATGCTAGGATCAAGTTCAATCACAAATAATCTAAACTTGGAGTTGAATAATTTCATTTCATTGGTCCCATGTCTCTGCCAGAAACATCTGTCGCCTACTGCCAGGCATATGTTGAATGCCATCTTGAGTGGGTGTGTGTCCTGTATTAATGTGTGGTTCTATGCTATATCCAGTCTTCACTAAGCAAAATACAAAAATACCAACAGAAATCAAACCAGAAAATATTTCACTTGGGGTGGGGTAGGGACTGATGTACGCTGCATAGCAGCACAGCACAGCAACACCACAATGCCACAATGAGGTTTGCTCTGACCTCAGAAGGAGTTTCCGACCTAGAGAAAATCAGGGATCAGACTTCCACCAGGGAATACACTCATTCCAGATTTAACCTGGACTTTTATACTTGGTGTTTCACCCCTTCCTCTCACCCACCCCCCCAGAATCACCTCAGCCACGCATAGCAAGACGTGCAACTCAGAGGCTGGATTTAGCTCTCACTCAGCCTGGCAACCTGTTTTCTTTGCTGCGAGGACACCAGCTACATCAGTTAAATGTTGAGCATCCCCCAGAATCATCCCACATCTCCTGGTGTTTCCAGGAGGACACATATTTGTCTTACAGTTTGAGAAGCAACACTGGATCACAAGAAATCCTAATGGTCCACATAGGAGCAGCGTGCTGTCAGGCACACTGCTGTCATTCCTGGCATGGCTATCCAGATCTGAGCAGGGTAGGATAACTGCTGCATGTCGGGAGTGCAAATACCCCCAGGGCCAGTGGCCATGTTTTAAGATGAGGCAAGAAGCTAGGTAACTCTGTTTTTCACTTACAGCCCCATCTTCCAATACAAATAATGTTGCAGTCCTGTGGTCCAGAGACAGTGTTGACCAGAACAACCTCCTTCTCCACTGATGATCAGGCAATTTCATCAAAGCACTAGCTTTTAAAAGATCTATTTGAAGACACAAATACCAGCCTGCTTCCTACATAACTCTGCCCATTTTGCCTCCTCCAGTTCTTTGCTTCTCATGCTCTACCATGTCTACTTTCCCCTTTGCTTCTCTGTAGTAAAGAAAAAATCTGTTACCCTCAGAAGCTGAAGCTAAGACCATCCTGTAGATAAACTGTGAAGTTAACAGTGAAGTTATTCATGAATTGACAGCTTAAGAGTGTGGACTAGACAGTGGCTGAGGACCAAAGAAATGGATCTCTCTTCTGCCTACATCAGTGCAGGAGCAGAGGAAGAGAACTGAAATATGGCATTTGAAAATTGTCTTCATGAACTACAAGAAGAGGAGCAGCAGATGAGGTAGCAGCACAACTGCTGAAGCACATGAGACAGACTTCACCTAGCCCTGTGTCATGACTTTCATGTTGTTCACTGAAGGACATTATAGGAGAGGATGTAAGGAATATGGATTCTATAAAAAGTGACCCTTCCCTGGCATCCCCCCTTCCAGCAGTCATCAGCTCGAGAGCTTTCTCCCAGTGATCATGTTTAATGACCTACAGTGGGCCTCTCCTTTACGCATCTGCCAAACCCCTTTTCAACCCATTCAGGGCGTTGCACTCCACATCCACAACTATGTTATGTGCTGTGCAAAAAAAAAAAAA